>CM039503.1:8636122-9229631 GCA_022432975.1 Begonia masoniana | reverse complement strand
AGCGTTTAAATTCGTACATTCAAGTTACAGATGTCGAACTCTCCAGGACGTTGAGTTACCACTGCATGCCCCCCAACAGGTACGTTCATAATGAGGGTTGGCCCTTAAGGCCCTACATCACGGAGGTACTAGGTTTCAGTCGCAGTCTGGGTGGTTCTGGGTTAGAAAAAAGTATATTTTATGTTCTGAGATGTCATAGTTTTGCTTCACAGTATAGCTGTTATTTCTGTTGTCTGCTTTAATCAACTGTTAAGCACTGTGGATGTTCATGCATACACAATTTGCTGAAAGTCATTGCAAAATGTTTTCTGTACACTGTTTTCAAACTAAAACAAGATAAAATCTGACTGTCGTAAGTAATATCCGGCTCGGACGGATTTTCGGATTTAATAAATTATATTGTTATATAATTTATGAAATTTTTGGTAAATATGTCATCAACAGTGCGCAAACGGAAAGCGTCAGTACGTTCCTAGCGGAATAATAAGGATTTTACAGGAAAATTGCGGGGACTTTTCGGAGTTCAAATTCGCTATATTTCACAATAATTACTTCTCTAAAATAATTGACTGTTTAGTAAAAATAGTAAACGAGGTCTGAATTGCAAAAATCCAAAACAAAAAAAAAAGGACAGTTTTTAATCCCAAATAATGAATAGGAGTTATTTGGCAACTCATGGAGTTGCAGAAGTCAAATCGTTGGACGAGGACGAATCGAAGCCTGAAATCATATAAAAAATAAAGAGGGTAATTTAGTAATTTGCAAATTCAAATATATAAAACAATCAAAAAATCACTTCGGGACAGATAACGGAAAACAGTGACTATTTTTTTTGAACAGATCGGTCAAAACAGTGGACATTATACTTTTAAAATATTTTCAGAGAAACAGAATCGAATGACAGGAAACATGCACTGCATCGCAAACCCTATAAACGTAACTTTACAGAGAGGGAGAAATTGCAGTGAGTAACAGAAAACATTTACAGGGAGAGAGAGAGAGTTCTCAGGTGAAGCAAAAAACAGAAATGAACTTAATTTAAAAGAATTCAGGCTGGCGGAAGACTTAGTATAAAAAGAGCTTCGGTGGATTAAATAAAGCAAAAGTGTACAGTGATAATCGGAAGGAGGAGAGTAAAACTGGGCAGAAGGTAAAAGCTATCAGTAGATGCAGATATAACAAAAGATGAACAGTGCTAATCGGTGGATGTGAACTATAAACAAGAATAGAGTTCACCGGTAGGAACAGACAGTAAACGAAATCGGTAGAAGGAGATGACGTCAGCCAGAAGATGGATGACATCACCGGTGGATGCAGGCAGTGAACGAAATCGGTAGAAGAAGATGACGTCAGCCAGAAGATGGAAGACGTCACCGGTGGATGCAGGCAGTGAACGAAATCTGTAGAAGGAGATAACGTCAGTCGGAAGATGGATGACGTCATCGGTGGATGCAGGCAATAAACGAGATCGGCAGGAGGAAAATCCTAAGGCAAAATCACTGTTTGGCGGTGGATGTATGCTTAAAGCAGCAGTGAATGTGATCGGAAGATGCAGCTTTTAAGGCAAAACTTGACAACTTTAACAGGAAATCATAGGAACAGAAAACTTCAAACAGAAGGCATAAGGGCTTCAAACCTTCAAACCCGATTCTAAACACAGTTTTAAAACATGCATGGGAACATGACAGAAGTTAGAAAACCTAACAGAAGATCAAGAAAACAACTGCATGGATTATTCCAAAACCAGAGACAATCCATGCACAGATTATCAGAGAATATACCAAACAAATTCCAGAATACTCTAGAATACAAACTTAACTGTCAAATACAGCGGTTTTAAACATTGAAACAGAATCTATACATTGTTTCAAAATTTCAAAGACAGTACAAAACTTAACATAGATTTACAGAAACTCCCAAAACAGAAGTTTTCTACAGGGTTTTTAACACAAAGACCAGAATTTCATAAAACTTTACAATATAAACTATATTTTAAAAACTTGAACCTCAGAACAGAATTATGTCTATCTGCAGCAACCACCCTGTGAGCTTGATCCACCAATTACATCAGATCGTCATTTTGAGGAACAAGGTCCTCGGTTTCAGGTTCAGTACCTACATCAGATAGTTCACCTATGAGTCTAAAACTCAGTAAGGACATAATCAGAATGCAGTGATGCAAAATGCTATGCATGCAGTTTTTCAGAAATACGGTGACAGTACAGAGCATTAAGTTACAGTGGCAGTAGAATTAAGTGGAACTTATAGGGGAACTGGCAAACAGTGGGGAAGGGGGAGGGTGCACTATCAGGCACATTCAGGGATACAGTACAGTAAACAGTAAACAGTAAACAGTTCTGGGGCCAGTCCCCGTCTCGCACTTAACCTGGTACATTTCAGTCGGATTTTATCTTGTTTAGTTTCAAACAGTGTACAGAAAATATTTACATGTCTTTCAGAGAAAACGTGTATGCATGAACGGTGCTTGAACTTAAACAGGCAGACAGTAGATGACAGAAATAACAGAACATACGGTGAAACAGAACATAGACAACTCCAAACATAACTATAACCTTTCTACCCGAAACAACCCGACAGAACAGAAAACCTAGTACCTCTGCGATGTAGGGCCAACCTATGGATATGAACTTACCTGTTATCCTCGATGCAGTTAGTCGGAAAGTCTCGGAAATGTTCGAACCTGTACATGTACGTTCAGAAAATAAACAAGCTGCAAATGCTAACAAATAAGTTAGGAAGAGTCTGTTCCAAACTCATTCAAACCCTTAGAAAATAAACCGGTGTGTTTTCATCCAAAGACAGTGAGTTTTTCACAAAATACCATAACCCTAAACTTCGGGAAAAACTCATATTAAACTTGTCCAAACTTGTTAGCATTAGTAGATGTTTACCTTAGTGGAGGAGCAGAAGAAAATCTGAGGAGCAGAAGAAAATCTGAGGAGATCGAAGTAAATCTTCTATGGTTGCTTGTCGATTGGAAGAGAGAATACCGAGAAGAGAATGGAGAGAGAGCAGAGCAGAGAAGTGAAGAGGATCTCGCGTGGGAGGAAGAACTTAACTTCCTCAACAAGCTGCCATGTGTCAGCTATCCATTGACTATCTCCCACCAACCTTAATTTCTCCCCCAATTTGCCCTTCCATGCATTTTAAACTTAGCGTTAGTTTGGTTACAAATTGGTTTGGTTCACCCCACACTACATGCTCCAAAACTTCACAACAAAATAGTTATTGTATTTATGGCAATTTAAATCCATACAATAATTCAACAGATTATTACATGGCAAAAATGCCGGGTGTTACATTCCACCCACCTTAACAGAAATTTTGTCCCCAAAATTTGCCGAAGCGAATAGCTCTGGATATTTGGCCCTGACATCCGCTTGTCTTTCCCATGTGGCCTCCTCCACATTGTGGTTGCGCCATAACACTTTTACCAGTGGAACCACCTTGTTTCGCAATACTTTGAGTGACATATCCAATATCTGTATAGGCCTTTCTTCATATGTCAGCGTCGGCATGATATCAAAGTCCACCTGTTTAACGATCTGAGTTGGATCTCGCACACATTTTCTCATCATCGAAACATTGAAGACATTGTGAACTCCATCCATTGACGCCGGCAATTGTAGTCCGTAAGCCATGTTTCCCACACGCTTCAGGATGGGAAAAGGGCCAATGAACCGTGGGCTGAGCTTTCCTTTCTTATCGAATCTCATTATGCCTTTGAAAGGTGACACTTTCAGGAACACCTCATCGCCCATAGCGAACTCTAAGTCTCTTCTTCTATTGTCCGCATAACTCTTTTGTCGACTTTGTGCAGCTTGGATTCTTTGCTTGATTGCAGTTATTACCCCAGACATCTGTTGTAGTATTTCGGTGCCGATAAGCTTAGTTTCTCCGACCTCATCCCAACACAATGGGGATCTACACTTTCTGCCGTAAAGGGCCTCATAAGGAGCCATGCCAATCGTAGCTTGATAGCTATTGTTGTAAGCAAACTCCACGAGTGGCAAATATCTACTCCAAGGAGCATGAAATTCCAGCACGCACGACCTTAGCATATCCTCCAGTATTTGGATTGTTCTCTCAGATTGTCCGTCAGTCTAGTGGATGAAATGCCGTGCTGAAATTCAACTTCGTACCTAAAGAGTTCTGCAAACTTTTCCAAAACCTGGAAGTGAATCTGGGATCACGGTCTGAGATGATCGACACAGGAACGCATGCAGTTTAATAATCTCGCTAATATACAGCTCTGCATACTGATCCATGGAGTACGTCGTCTTCATAGGTAGAAAGTGGGTCGACTTCGTCAATCTGTCCATTATGACCCAAATGCTATTATGGCCCTTAGCTGTTCTTGGTAGGCCAACAACAAAATCCATCGTTATATTCTTCCATTTCCATTCGGGGATCAGGAGAGATTGATGCGTTCAACTCGGTCGTTGATGTTCAGCTTTGACCTGTTGACATATCATACAAGACTCCACACACTTGGCCACTTCATTCTTCATATTCGGCCACCAGAAGTGAAGTTTCAAGTCTTGATACATCTTCGTGCTTCCAAGATGTACAGAGAAAGAAGATGAATGGGCTTCTGACAAGATGTGCTTCAGTAGCTCTTCGTCTTTTGGAACATACCATCTGTTTTTGAACTTCATAATTCCATCTCCCGAATACTGAAATCGAAAGAAGCCATTGGATACCTTGCCCACCATATCAGCCATCTCCTTTGAATTGATCTTCTGGACTTCCTTAATTCGGTCCAGGACGGAGGGCCGTAGTGTTAAGTCTGCTAGTATGGCCAATAGCCCAGAAAATATCTCCATATCGAACTTCTGTATCTCCGTCCCTAAAGACATAGATACGGCCGACATTACTGGTTGCATAGTAGCTGGCATCCTGCTTAGCGCATCGGCCACCACATTAGCTTTACCCGGGTGGTATTTAATCTCAACGTCGTAGTCTTTCACAAATTCTAACCACCGTCTTTGTCTCATGTTTAGCTCTTTCTGGATAAAGATGTACTTCAAACTCTTGTGATCAGAAAACACCTCACATGATTGTCCATATAGGTGGTGTCTCCATACCTTCAGTGCAAATACAACCGCTGCCAACTCAAGGCCATGAGTAGGGTAGTTTTGCTCATGGTTTTTCAATTGTCGGGATGCGTATGCCACTACTTTCCCTTCCTGCATTAGCACACACCCCAATCCAATCTTGGAAGCATCACAGTATACGCTGAATTTTCCGTCTTCAACTGGCAACACTAATAGTGGAGCAGTGGTCAACTTTTGCTTAAGTGTCTGAAAACTCATCTCGCAAGCTTCAGACCACCTGAATTTGATATCCTTCCTCGTTAAGCTGGTCATAGGCTTTGCTATCACAGAGAATCCCTTGATGAACTTTCTGTAATAACCAGCTAGTCCGATGAAACTCCGTACCTCACTAGCATTCCTCGGTCTTGGCCATTCCTTCACTGCCAGAATTTTGGCTGGATCCACGTACACTCCTTCAGCAGACACCACGTGGCCAAGGAAATTAATCCTGCTCATCCAGAATTCACACTTTGATAGCTTGGCATATAGTTGATGCTGCCTCAGAGTCGATAGCACAATTGCCAAGTGCTCTTCATGCTCGGCCTCACTCCTGGAATAAACTAGGATATCGTCAATGAAAACGATTACAAATTTATCCAAGACATCTTGGAATATCCTGTTCATCAGGTCCATAAATGCTGCCGGAGCATTAGTTAATCCGAACGACATCACCAATAACTCGTAGTGTCCGTATCGAGTCCTGAAGGCGGTCTTTGGAATGTCCTCAGGTCTGACCTTTAACTGGTAATAACCGGAGCGTAAGTCAATCTTAGAAAATACCCGAGCCCCTTGTAGTTGGTCAAATAAATCATCGATTCTCGGCAACGGGTACTTATTTCTGATAGTCAACTTGTTCAGCTCATGGTAGTCAATACACATCTGTAGGGACCCATCCTTCTTCTTAACAAACAAGACGGGAGCACCCCACGGAGAGAAACTAGGGCGCACAAAACCCTTATCCACCAATTCCTTTAGCTGAGCCTTCAACTCCCTCAGCTCAATCGGTGCCATACGGTACGGATTCTTCGATACTGGTTCAGTACCAAGATACACATCGATCTCGAACTCTATCTCACGATCAGGTGGCAATCCCGGTAGGTCATCCAGGAAGACCTCTGAGAAGTCTCGAACTACTGGAATATTTTGAAGTTCCACCTCACCTTGTCTTTGAACATCTACTACGTAGGCAAGAAATCCGACACATCCTGACCTCATCAGCTATTGAGCTTTCAAGGTGGATATAACAGGCATACTATGTTTCTTTGGTATTGCCTAATAGGAGAACTCTAATTCGTTCGGGCGCTTAAAAGTCACGAGCTCGGACCTACAGTCGATGGTGGCATGATGTCTAAATAGCCAGTCCATCCCTAGAATCACTTTGTATCCTTTCATACCGATGACGATAAGATTGGCATACAATTTCTGGTCTCCAACTGACACTATATCACCCTGCACTGCCTGCTCGGAGTGCATAAACTCTCCGGATGATAGCATAACACGGTAGGGCTGATCTGACGATGCAAGGCACAAGTTCTCCCTACCCGCAAAGTCCATGGCCACAAATGAATGAGTGGCCCCCGTGTCTAACAAAGTATATGCAGGTATGTCACACACCAAAATTGTACCTCTAATTGTTGTGTGCAGATCAGCATCATCAACGTCCTCCATCATTGCAAAGACTCTTGGCACGGCCTGATTTTGTCTCGTGTCGGGTATCGGGCAATCACGGACGTGATGGCCTCCTTTGCTACATCGGAAGCAGCCACCCGTAAGAAGCCTGCATTCACCCTTGTGACTTTTCTGGCATCGTGGGCATACGGTGAGCTGAGGATCTCTCATCGGTCTCTTCCCTTTGTCTGGGTAAGTGACGGTCCCATTGGGCCTCTTAATGCCCCAGTTTTGTTGCTGCTGAGGTTGAAAATTTTGGCCTCTTTGTTGTTACTACTGTTGCTGTTGAGGAACATTTCGAATAATCCCTCTTGGTGGATCTCTTTGTCTCAGGGACTTTATTTCTAAGACCTCTAACTGATAAGCCTTGGCCACCACCTTCACATACGGTGCCTCATCGAATCCTCCGGTTGTGATCCCTCGTAGAAGGTCCATCTTCAACCCTTGAATGAATTGGTGCACCTTGTTCTCATCGGTGACCACCATATGTGTTGCATATCGGGACAGTGACTCGAATTTCTGAACATATTCAGCCACTGACCCATATTGTCGCAGCCGAGAGAATTCAAGCAACTTTTCCTTCCTCACTCCCCGGTCAAAGTACTTCTCGTAGAAGATTTCGTGAATCCTTCCCAGCTTAATGCCACTGTAGTTGACTGCACTGTGTCCCACCAAAATCCCGCACTTTCGGTGAGATTGAACGTGGCGCAAATGACTTTCTTGTTGTCTTCTACCTCTGCATATCCAAACATTTTCTCCATTGTTCGAATCCAGGTTTCAGCACGGGTCGGGTCAGTAGACATTCCATCAAATGCAAGAAGCTGGAGTCGCCGGAATCTGTCTCCACTGTTGTCTCGCGGCGCATTATCACGATTGTTATTCCCATGGTTATTGTTTCTATCATCTTCTATGGCCATCATGCGTTCAACCATGCGTGACTGTGCACCCACCAGTTCGGTTAGTCGGTCAATGGCTCGAGAGCTTTTGCTTGACTCTTCTTGATGTCCTCTCACCATTTCTAAATAATACTATCAACGAAATAACTAAATTTAATAAACAGAAACTTTTTACATAACATTAGACACTTACAGTTGGTGGAGCTGATATCACGTGGCGGGTCGCGCAGTCAGACATTTCACAGAATCGGTTTTAAAACCTTGTCTCTCTGATACCACAACTGTGACGACCCGAAACCGAACCCGATCAGAGTCTGGGATCGGAGCCATCACTCCGGAACAGATAACAGAAAACAGTGACTATTTTCTTTAAACAGATCGGTCAAAACAGTAGACATTATACTTTTAAAATATTTTCAGAGAAACAGAATCGAATGACAGGAAACATGCACTGCATCGCAAACCCTATAAACGTAACTTTACAGAGGGGGAGAAACTGCAGTGAGTAACAGAAAACATTTGCAGGGAGAGAGAGAGAGAGTTCTCAGGTGAAGCAAAAAACAGAAATGAACTTAATTTAAAAGAATTCAGGCTGGCGGAAGACTTAGTATAAAAAGAGCTTCGGTGGATTAAATAAAACAAAAGTGTACAGTGATAATCGAAAGGAGGAGAGTAAAACTGGGCAGAAGGTAAAAGCTATCGGTGGATGTAGATATAACAAAAGATGAACAGTGCTAATCGGTGGATGTGAACTATAAACAAGAATAGAGTTCACCGGTAGGAACAGACAGTAAACGAAATCGGAAGAAGGAGATGACGTCAGCCGGAAGATGGATGACGTCACCGGTGGATGCAGGCAGTGAACGAAATCGGTAGAAGGAGATGACGTCAGCCGGAAGATGGATGACGTCATCGGTGGATGCAGGCAATAAACGAGATCGGCATGTAATACCCGGCTTGTACGGGATTTTATATTATAATATATATGTTGGTATTTTCGTAAATACGTCAAATCAGATCCGTTTTACAAAAAGAAAGCATCATTTCAATCCTAACGATTAATAGGAATTTTAGAAAATTTATGAGATTTTTCAGAGTAAGAACGCTATATTCCGAGTAATAACCTCTATAGTAATGTAAAGGACGTGTTAGTTAAAATAGTAAATGAGGTCTGATTCACGAACGGACAGTTTCATTAAATCCCAAATAATAAGTTGGACTTATTAGTGAAATAAGGAAATTTGGAAAGTCCGAATCGTTGGACGATTAACGAAACGAGTGACGAAACTAATATAAAATCTGTATCTGTATCTGTATCTGTATCTGTATCTGTATCTGTATCTGTATCTGTATCTGTATCTGTATCTGTATCTGTATCTGTATCTGTATCTGTATCTGTATCTGTATCTGTATCTGTATCTGTATCTGTATCTGTATCTGTATCTGTATCTGTATCTGTATCTGTATCTGTATCTGTATCTGTATCTGTATCTGTATCTGTATCTGTATCTGTATCTGTATCTGTATCTGTATCTGTATCTGTATCTGTATCTGTATCTGTATCTGTATCTGTATCTGTATCTGTATCTGTATCTGTATCTGTATCTGTATCTGTATCTGTATCTGTATCTGTATCTGTATCTGTATCTGTATCTGTATCTGTATCTGTATCTGTATCTGTATCTGTATCTGTATCTGTATCTGTATCTGTATCTGTATCTGTATCTGTATCTGTATCTGTATCTGTATCTGTATCTGTATCTGTATCTGTATCTGTATCTGTATCTGTATCTGTATCTGTATCTGTATCTGTATCTGTATCTGTATCTGTATCTGTATCTGTATCTGTATCTGTATCTGTATCTGTATCTGTATCTGTATCTGTATCTGTATCTGTATCTGTATCTGTATCTGTATCTGTATCTGTATCTGTATCTGTATCTGTATCTGTATCTGTATCTGTATCTGTATCTGTATCTGTATCTGTATCTGTATCTGTATCTGTATCTGTATCTGTATCTGTATCTGTATCTGTATCTGTATCTGTATCTGTATCTGTATCTGTATCTGTATCTGTATCTGTATCTGTATCTGTATCTGTATCTGTATCTGTATCTGTATCTGTATCTGTATCTGTATCTGTATCTGTATCTGTATCTGTATCTGTATCTGTATCTGTATCTGTATCTGTATCTGTATCTGTATCTGTATCTGTATCTGTATCTGTATCTGTATCTGTATCTGTATCTGTATCTGTATCTGTATCTGTATCTGTATCTGTATCTGTATCTGTATCTAATTTGCCAAACCAAATTTATAAAATAACCTAAACTCCTTTTCTCCTCACTTCTTCCTTCCTTCTCTGTTTCACGAAAACGACAGAGAGCATTTCTCTCCCTCGGCCGCCGACGATTTCTCATTCCGACCTCCGTTCGTTCTGTTTTCTTCGCGATTTCTCCTCCTTTCGCAACCCTAGGTATGAGCCTACAATCTTAGAGCTTTTATTTTGACGTTTAAAGCGTTTTAGGCAATTAGGGTTTCGATTAATTTTCGTTAAAAAAACGCGAATTAGGGTTCGTAATTAATAGGTTAGCCGTGATTAAGTATATATTGAACGTATTGGACGTTATTGGACGAAGTTAAATCAATTTGTGAAAAAGTTAAAATTTGTAGATTTTCGGGTTTTTAAGAAAAAACTCGTTAATTGAGGTTTTGGATTATCGAGCGTTAATTGACGTTATAAACGCTTCAATTAGCTAAGTTAAGAATTTAGGAAAATTCTTTAGTTAAGATTTGTAATTTGGACGTCAATAGCTTAAATTGGTTTTAACGACGAATATCGTGTTTTGCCTCAGACACACAACTCCCGTGGACGAAGCTTGAGATTTCGCGTGCTCAAGGTAAGTTCTCGTGACTTACTCTGGCCGATTGGCCTACACCGTACGTCGATGTCGCGTCGAGAATCATTGGAGTGTTGTTTGTTTATACGTTTTGGTTGGGTAGTTAGGTTAGTTGTCTATAGGTTTCGTTTATTTGTCTTGATGGTATGTATGTTGATTCCTTACTTTCTGCTTATTAACTGTTCATGCATCACGTATTTCAAATGTCATGAAAATGAATTTCCGCACGTGTTCTTAAGAAAAGAAACGAACCTCTGTAATTAATCTACGTAATCTGTATCTGGTTACGCGAGGTGGGGCTCAGGCATGACTGTAGGGTTTGTGAGCATGTACCCCCCTCCTCTAGGTGGAAAGTGGTAGTTCGACCGCGGAATGTATCCTTTCCATTTAGAGGGCTGATATCTCGGTAACAATCTGTCTGCGACGTAATAAAAATGAATCTGAATCTGTATCTGTATCTGTATCTGTATCTGTATCTGAATCTGAATCTGTAGTCTGCATGTTTTCTGAAAGGCATACGCACGCATGCATCTGCATTTACGAAGCTTACTGAGATTTCATTATCTCATAGATGTCTGTATGGTGTAGGTGACGTTGTAGGTGACGTCGAGCCAGGTGAGGACGACGTTCCTCCTCCTGACGTATGATGCAGTTGACGGAGAATGGCCCGTGGGAGTGTGCTGAGCAGTCGGTGCGTTTTGACCCGTGGGGATGTCTGCGTAAGTATTTTGGGGGATTTAACGAATGTATAGATGAACAGATTAGGATGTTGGATCTGGCTAGATGTTAGGTTTATGTTTGATGTCTTAAACATTTTTTTAGAAATCTGTTTATAATCTGTGTTTTTATAGTTTTTACTGGAACTGCTTGGAATTTGAAACAGGAGGATTAGACAACTTTTAAACGTATCCATGCAGTTCGTTTTTATGAAAGTTTAACGTGAATTCAGGACGTTTAATTAGGGTGTAAAGATGTATGAAAATGTGGGAAACTGCTCTCTGGAATCTCGGATTTCAGAGAGAAGTCGCTGCAATACAGCGACTGGTGGCAGCAATATGCAGCGACTGGTCGCTGCATTGTGCAGCGATTGGGCGCGGCATTGTGCAGCGACTGATCGCTGCATAATGCAGATCGGGCGCTGCATTATGCAGCGACTGATCGCTGCATAATGCAGCGCCTGCAGCGATTAGTCGCCGATTTGTTTTTCCTCTGCTTTCCGGTTTTGCCCTCCCATGTTTGATAATTGTTTTATTTGTTTTATTAAACATTATTTCTAGTTTTGATAAATTGAATTGAAATATGTTTTAAATGAATTTCGATTTCAATTCTGGTTTAGATTTCGGTTTGACTTCCTCTTAAATTTAATTAAAAATAAAAAAATAAAAAAAAATATAGTACGGGAAATACGGGTACAGTACTAGGGATGTTACACGGCAAGAGGAAAAACCTAAGGCAAAATCACTGTTTGGTGGTGGATGTATGCTTAAAGCAGCAGTGAACGTGATCGGAAAATGCAGCTTTTAAGGCAAAACTTGACAACTTTAACAGGAAGTCATAGGAACAGAAAACTTCAAACAGAAGGCATAAGGACTTCAAACCTTCAAACCCGATTCTAAACACAGTTTTAAAACATGCATGGGAACATGACATAAGTTAGAAAACATAACCGAAGATCAAGAAAACAACTGCATGGATTATTCCAAAACAAGAGACAATCCATGCACAGATTATCAGAGAATATCCCAAACAAATTCCAGAATACTCTAGAATACAAACTTAACTTTCAAATACAGCGGTTTTAAACATTGAAACAGAATCTATACATTGTTTCAAAATTTCAAAGACAGTACAAAACTTAACATAGATTTACAGAAACTCCCAAAACAGAAGTTTTCTACAAGGTTTTTAACACAAAGACCAGAATTTCATAAAACTTTACAATATAAACTATATTTTAAAAATTTGAACCTCATAACAGAATTATGTCTATCTGCAGCAACCACCCTGTGAGCTCGATCCACCAATTACATCAGATCGTCATTTTGAGGAACAAGGTCCTCAGTTTCAGTGTGATGACCCGAATCTGTAAGTCCCGAATCTGTACTGGTACGATGGCTGCACGAACCGGAACCCGGATGGCGGTACGTCCGCGCGGGCGAGCCGGAAGGTGACAGGTCGTAAAGAGGGGGTCGTCACAATCCCACAGCGCTTGGGGAAGTATGTGGAAATGAAACATATGTAAAGAGACCCTCCCAACATAGTAAGACGCGTTTTGGAGCTCAATTGACGACGGATCCCATAAGAACTCCGAAGTTAAGAGGGCTTCAGCGAGAGCAATTCCAGGTTGGGTGACCTTCCGGGAAGTTCTCGCCAAACAAAGCCGTGAGGGGAGGATATTGGGCTGTGGCCCAATCCCCGGAGCGGACAATATCTTGCTGGGAACGGGGTCGTTACAAATGGTATCAGAGCCTGTACCCAACCGGAATTGTGGCCAACGAGGACGTTGGGCCCCCAAGGGGGGGTGATTGTGATGACCCGAATCTGTAAGTCCCGAATCTGTACTGGTACGATGGCTGCACGAACCGGAACCCGGATGGCGGTACGTCCGCGCGGGCGAGCCGGAAGGTGACAGGTCGTAAAGAGGGGGTCGTCACAATCCCACAGCGCTTGGGGAAGTATGTGGAAATGAAACATATGTAAAGAGACCCTCCCAACATAGTAAGACGCGTTTTGGAGCTCAATTGACGACGGATCCCATAAGAACTCCGAAGTTAAGAGGGCTTCGGCGAGAGTAATTCCAGGTTGGGTGACCTTCCGGGAAGTTCTCGCCAAACAAAGCCGTGAGGGGAGGATATTGGGCTGTGGCCCAATCCCCGGAGCGGACAATATCTTGCTGGGAACGGGGTCGTTACATTCAGGTTCAGTACCTACATCAGAAAGTTCACCTATGAGTCTAAAACTCAGTAAGGACATAATCAGAATGCATTGATACAAAATGCTATGCATGCAGTTTTTCAGAAATACGGTGACAGTACAGAGCATTAAGTTACAGTGGCAGTAGAATTAAGTGGAGCTTATAGGGGAACTGGCAAACAGTGGGGAAGGGGGAGGGTGCACTATCAGGCACATTCAGGGATACAGTACAGTAAACGGTAAACAGTAAACAGTTCTGGGGCAAGTCCCCGTCTCGCACTTAACCTGGTACATTTCAGTCGGATTTTATCTTGTTTAGTTTCAAATAGTGTACAGAAAATATTTGCATGTCTTTCAGAGAAAACGTGTATGCATGAACGGTGCTTGAACTTAAACAGGCAGACAGGTAGATGACAGAAATAACAGAACATACGGTGAAACAGAACATAGACAACTCAGAACATAACTATAACCTTTTTACCCGAAACAACCCGACAGAACAGAAAACCTAGTACCTCCGAGATGTAAGGCCTTAAGGGCCAACCTACGGATATGAACTTACCTGTTATCCTCGATGCAGTTCGCCGAAAAGTCTCAGAAATGTTCGAACCTGTACATGTACGTTCAGAAAATAAACAAGCTGCAAATGCTAACAAATAAGTCAGAAGAGTCTGTTCCAAACTCATTCAAACCCTTAGAAAATAAACCGGTGTGTTTTCATCCAAAGACAGTGAGTTTTTCACAAAATACCATAACCCTAAACTTCGGGAAAAACCAATATTAAACTTGTCCAAACTTTTTAGCATTAGTAGATGTTTACCTTAGCGGAGGAGCAGAAGAAAATCTGAGGAGATCGAAGTAAATCTTCGATGGTTGCTTGTCGACTGGAAGAGAGAATACCGAGAAGAGAATGGAGAGAGAGCAGAGCAGAGAAGTAAAGAGGATCTCGCGTGGGAGGAAGAACTTAACTTCCTCAACAAGCTGCCATGTGTCAGCTATCCATTGACTATCTCCCACCAACCTTAATTTCTCCCCCAATTTGCCCTTCCATGCATTTTAAACTTAGCGTTAGTTTAGTTACAAATTGGTTTGGTTCACCCCACACTACATGCTCCAAAACTTCACAACAAAATAGTTATTGTATTTATGGCAATTTAAATCCATACAATAATTCAACAGATTATTACATGGCAAAAATGCCGGGTGTTACATATTATTTCATAAATTTTTCAAACACTTCACTATCGGTGATTGATAAAGGCAGATTGTGCTACAGGTTGTGCTCTTCCTTCTCTCATTCTATTTTGTGAAGATGTGAAAATGTCACTACTACTAACATTTAATTGAGATTGTATTGAATCTCGTGTTTCCTCATTTAACTGACAGTTTTGAAAATGTCTACTAATGGTGCTAGTAGTGTGACAGCCCCAACCCAATCCCGATCGGGGTCCGAGGAGCCATCACTCCGGGACATTCAAAATGGAGACTATATTTTTTTTTTTGTAAACAACTAGACTGGACTTTTAAAACAACCCTTAAAACTTCACAGCTAGAAAAACCTTCTCGGGATTTAAAGACAAAACGGTAAAACAGTTAAACTAGACTGCAGAATGAATTACATAGACTGCAGAATGAATGACAGAAGGAAATCATAATACTTGGAACATTTAATAAAAGCGGGTTTGCGACGACCATGCAGAGAAAACGGATAAAAAATACATGCAGTGAGAATAAACAAAAAGGAGAAATTTTTTTCAAACACTTCACTATCGGTGATTGATAAAGGCAGATTGTGCTACAAGTTGTGCTCTTCCTTCTCTCATTCTATTTTGTGAAGATGTGAAAATGTCACTACTACTAACATTTAATTGAGATTGTATTGAATCTCGTGTTTCCTCATTTAATGACAGTTTTGAAAATGTCTACTAATGGTGCTAGTAGTTGTGACAGCCCCAACCAATCCCGATCGGGGTCCGAGAGCCATCACTCCGGGACATTCAAAATGGAGACTATATTTTTTTTTTTTGTAACAACTAGAATGGACTTTTAAAACAACCCTTAAACTTCACAGCTAGAGACAAACTTTACTATTCACAGGTGGATGTGAACTACAAACAGAAATTTACTATTCACAGGTGGATGTGAACTACAAACAGAAATTTACTATTCACAGGTGGATGTGAACTACAAACAGAAATTTACTATTCACAGGTGGATGTGAACTACAAACAGAAATTTACTATTCACAGGTGGATGTGAATAAGACAAAAGTAAACAGTGGCAGCGGTGGATGCGAATAAAACAAAAGAGAGATTTACTGTTCACCGGTGGATGTGAACTACAAACAGAAATTTACTATTCACAGGTGAATGTGAATAAGACAAAAGTGAACAGTGGCAGCGGTGGATGCGAATAAACAAAGAAGAGATTTACTGTTCACCAGTGGATGTGAACTACAAACAGAAATTTACTATTCACAGGTGGATGTGAACTACAAACATAAATTTACTATTCACAGGTGGATGTGAATAAAACAAAAGTGAACAGTGGCAGTGGTGGATGCGAATAAACAAAAGAGATTTATTGTTCACCGGTGGATGTGAACTACAAACATAAATTTACTATTCACAGGTGGATGTGAATAAAACAAAAATGAACAGTGACAGCGGTGGATGTGAACTACAAACAGAAATTTACTATTCACAGGTGGATGTGAACTACAAACAGAAATTACTATTCACAGGTGGATGTGAACTACAAACATAAATTTACTATTCACAGGTGGATGTGAATAAAACAAAAATGAACAGTGACAGCGGTGGATGTGAACTACAAACAGAAATTTACTATTCACAGGTGGATGTGAACTACAAACAGAAATTTACTATTCACAGGTGGATGTGAATAAGACAAAAGTGAACAGTGGCAGCGGTGGATGCGAATAAAACAAAAGAGAGATTTACTGTTCACCGGTGGATGTGAACTACAAACATAAATTTACTATTCACAGGTGGATGTGAATAAGACAAAAGTGAACAGTGGCAGCGGTGGATGCGAATAAAACAAAAGAGAGATTTACTGAGGGATGCGAATAAACAAAAGAGATTTATTGTTCACCGGTGGATGTGAACTACAAACAGAAATTTACTATTCACAAGTGGATGTGAATAAGACAAAAGTAAACAGTGGCAGCGGTGGATGCGAATAAACAAAAGAGAGATTTACTGTTCACCGGTAGATGTGAACTACAAATAGAAATTTACTATTCACAGTTGGATGTGAATAAGACAAAAGTGAACAGTGACATCGGTGGATGTGCTTATTAAAAGAGTAGCGGTAGATGTGATTTGTAAAGAGAACGGTGGATATGAATAAAACAAAAATGAACAGTGACATCGGTGGATTTGAATAAGACAAAATGAACAGTGACAGCGGTGGATGTGCTTTTAAAAAGGGCAGCAGTAGATATAGTTTTAAAGACAAAACTGACAACTTTTAACAAGATTACATGGAAACAGAAGATGTGAAAACAGGAGGTATGAAAGCTTCAAGCTTTAGAAAACGATTCAAAATATGATTTTGGGCATATCAGGAAAACACGACAGAAATTTAAGGAAAAAAGATTACATGGATGACTCTAAAATCAGAGATAATCCATGCACATCTTAAAAGAGAAAATATTCCAAACAATTCCAGAATACTTTAGAACATAAATTCAACTTTCAAATACAGAGGTTTTAAATACATCAACAACAGAATATTTCAAAACGACAACTATCAACTGTCAAACAGAGGTTTAAAACTCGAACATCAGAACCTATACATTATAAAATTCCCAACAGAGTTTTTAAACCAAAAACACAGAACCAAAAGAGAGGTTCAAAAACAAAACAGCAGAATCCCAGTAAAGTTTTACAGACTTGAACATTACTTTAAAAACTTCCCTCCCTCAGTCAGAAACATGTCTGGCTGCCACAACCACCCCCGAGAGCTCAAGCCACCAGCCACCTATTTGTCGGACTGAGGCACAAAGTCCTCATTTGCGGGTTTAGTACCTACATCAGGAAGTTCACCTATGAGTCTAAAACTCAGTAAGAACATATATAAATGCAGTGATGCATATGCTATGCATGAACTTTCAGAATACGGTGACAGAACAGTACATTACGTTTAAGTGGCAGAGGGGTATAAGTGGGGCTTATAGGGGAACTGGCAAGTGCACGACAGGCACAAACAGATATACAGAAACAGAAAAGTAGGCCAGTCCCCGTCCCGTACTTAACCAATACATTTCAGTCAGATTTTATCTTGCTTAGCTTCAAACCGTGTACAGAAAATAGTTTTGCATGAACTTTCGAGAAAATCGTGTATGCATGGACATTCACTGTGCTTACAATTAAAACAGCAGACAACAGAAACAACACAACAGAACTTAAAGGAAGAACAGGTTACTCGGAATATAACTTCAACTTATCTACCCGAAACCTCCCGACAGTAGTAAAATCCTAGAGTCTCCATGATGTAAGGCCTTAAGGGCCAACCTACGGATATGAACTTACCTGTTTGCTGTAGAGTTGATGTTCTTGATCGTCTCGGTAATGCACGAACCTGTACATACACGTAAGGAAAATAAACAAGCTGCAAATGCTAACTAATAACTTGTAGGATATGCTCTTAACTCCATTCAGGCTTTTAGAAAACAAACCAACATGTTTTCATGCAATAACAGCGAGTTTTCTTCAAACTATTACAAACCCTAAACTTTAACAAAACTGTCTTTTTAACTTGTCCAGACACGTTAGCATAAGCAGATGCTTACCGTAGGCAGAAACAGAAGAAAAATCAAGGAAGATCGAAGGTGCTTCGATGGATGATTTTCGTCTGGAAGAGAGGAAACAGAGAGGAAGGGATGAGTGTGAAGGTTCACGTAGAAGAGAGGAGAATAGGTAGGTTTCTCAGCAAGTTATGGACATTTGGCAACCATCCATTAGCTCCCTCCCACCAACCTTAATTCCTTCCCAATTTACCCCTCCATGCATCTCTAACTAATGGTTTCGTTCACTCATATATTAGTTTGGTTTTTATCCCATTATCCAAATATACATATTTATATGTATCTATATATAATTTCCATCAATTTTGTTTCCAACAAAACGTTCATTGTATTAATACCAAATTAATCCCACATAATGATTCGGGGAGAAATTACATAGGCAAAAATGTTGGGTGTTACAAGTAGAGCTACCAGAAATATAAGCATAATTTTTAGCACAATATTTATATTGGGCTCTAGTTTCTATTTTGCCTGCAATTTTAATATCTTTTAAATCAAAATATTTCCATACATCTGAAGTTTTATGTCTTCTTTTTCTAGGTGAAGTGGATGCTTGTGTAGATGATTGTCTCACAGAAAATGTAAGATTTAATTCTCTAATTTTCTCTATATCATTGTCATCAATATTATAATTGCGATGATCCATAATAAATAAAAATAAATATAAAATTAAATTTTTAATAACAAATTGATACCACAAAACTAATGTGCAACAAAAGCTTGTAGTTGGTGTGAATTGATCAACTTCACGTATACGAAACCTAAAAAAATTAATGCAAAAAAATTTAGTTAATATAACTACAATTAAAAATTACGTAAATATATGTAAAAAAAAATTAAAATATACCTTGTTGAATGAGGAACAAAGTGAATTGTAAGAAGATATGAGAGCACTAATTAATAAATGAACTTAAAAGATTGAATAAGATTTAGTGAAAAAAAATGAAGAGAGGGAAGTAAATTTATAGAGAATTTTTTTTGGGAGGGGGGGGGGGGGGGGGGCGCGGCCAAGCAGGCTGGTTCGCAGCCCGCCTCATGGGACCGGTAATATGAAAGAATTGAGCCAAAAATTCAATTATAAAGATGTAGCAAGCGCGCCCGCCCGTTAAACAACTCTATGTTATTGTATATGTCTATGACATATTGTGCTTGGAATTCGTGAGTAACTCTGTTTTCACTAAGATTTTCATATTATGTAGTAGAGTCTGACATTTAATCTAAACTAAGTCTTACGCTGATTTTGTGATAATTAAAGATAAGAGTCAGGCAATTCCGTTCGTTTTGGGCTCGATCGTTTGTTGTTTTGTCTTGGGTTCTTTGTGAGTCATGACACTCGAAGTTTGTGTGTGACTTTATTTTCACTGAGATTTTTTTATTATACCGTAGAAACCTAATTTATGTATCTACTACATTATAATGAAATGTTTTAATATTTACAGTAATTTATGTTTTATAACCATATTTCTAAAATATTTTATTCTTGGTATGCTCACTCATCGTTCTTAACTTAAACGATGAATATAATAATTTCTTCTCTATTGAGTTTAGTTGAATCACTCCAAAGGACTCTCCCCTTTCAGATATTAGTTAGTGAGATCGGCAATTGATGATACGAGAATATGTGACATTTACCTCTTTACTTTTATTCGTTCATTTAAGAGTTTTTTGTTGTTGAGATGAGACTCTTGTAACTAAACTTTTTTCTGTTAGACTTCTTTGTTATTTAATTACTTCGTGCAATTTATTGGACTGTTATTATCGTGCTATCTGATTTCACTGTTGTACCTGTATATAGCTTAGTTTCTTGGACCTTGGTTTTTTTACTTTCGATAAAAACTTATGTTATTCAATAAATTAACGTTAAAGGTCGGACGATTCAGTCTACTTTTAGATCAGGTTGTTTCCCATTTGGTTTTTGATACCTTGCGGAGCGGAACGTTACATTCCTCAAAGATGGTATTAATTATTTGTTACAAAATGAAATTATTATTATGTATTGATTAATACATTTTAAGGATGCGATATATTACATTTATTGCCAAAATAGTACTATCAAAAAGTTGGGCCTTCCCAGTAACAGACTGTGGATCTGCGAGTAACAGTTTAACTTCATCTCCTCAACTTTACGGATTTCTTTCAAAGTTGACCGTTAGCTGAGTTTCATAGTTGGAGATTGTTTTCATGGTGGAATCAGTCTATTTATATAACTCTATGATCTTCAGCTGTTCATACTAAAGGAGTTTTGAGATACAAAGAAGACAAACTGAACAGCCTGAGAAGCTCGTAGTTTTCTCTCACTATCTAGAGAGAGAAAGAAGAGAGAGAGAGATGGAGGGTTTTGTAGGAGTGAGAAAAGGTGCATGGACTGGAGAAGAAGATGTTCTGCTGAAGCAATGCATCGAAAGTTATGGCGAAGGGGAGTGGCATAAAATCCCACTCAGAACGGGCACTCTTCACTCTCGAACTCTTTTTTATTTAATATAATTAATAAAAAAGAGAACGTAATTAGCATTGAGAAGTTGTATGATTTACATTCTTGCTTTTCGAGATAATGATGAAGATTTGTCGTGGATTTACAGGATTGAATAGATGCAGAAAGAGTTGCAGGTTGAGATGGTTGAATTATTTGAAACCAGACATAAAGAGAAGTAGCTTTGAAGAAGATGAAGTTGATCTTATGATGAAGCTTCATAGGCTTCTCGGCAATAGGCAAGTTTCGTTTTGTTGATTTTTGTTTCATTGCGAAGAAAAACAATTCATGTTAAAAAATTCTAAAACATTCGTAAATTACGGTTTTGTACTTGCATAAAATAATAAATAAACATCTAAATATTATAAACTTTTTCGTTTGCTCTTTCACTTTCAGTTCATTTGACTTATCTTATAAAATAATAAGGGTCCCAAATCATAATTTTTTAAAACAAAAAATTATATTTTTTTCCATCTATGATGACACTCTCAACTCATTGATGAGATAAAATAGAGATATTATTAATGATTTGATATCTTAAAAATCAAATATGGTATTTTTGAGAAAAAATAATAATGAAAAAATGAATGATTTTCATATGTGTTTGATGAGGGTAATATTAAATTTACTTTATAATTCTATACTCTAATAATTAATTCTATTCTCTAATAATTAAGATGAATTATAAATATTTAAAATAAAATATTAATTATACTAATTAATTAGTGTCAATCATGTATAAGGTTAGAATGTATATTTGATAATTTGTGAATTTTAATTTGTTTTATTATTAAATCTAAAAAAGAATAAAAATATTGTTTCAGTCAAATGGAAAAAGTACCTTCTTCTTTATTTTAATATTAGGGTTAATATCAATTTGAACACTATGAGTTTAATTTGAAATAACTCTTAAACTAAAAATTTTAACAACTAAAACCTTAAACTATTTCAAATCTAATAAATTAAACCTTAGCAGGGGGTCGATCACCCCCCGTTCTCAATTTACGCTGAGCTCCGAAAGGACATCTAAACTGAACGGCCTCTCGATCTGTCCAATGCTTACGTGACACTGGATATATTGAGTCGGATGGTCGATGTAAGAGGTGGAGTACCCTCGACTTTATATAAGGAACCAATCTCCCATTCTCACCCTCGTTGTCGAAAAACTCAATTTTCTCTCGATCTTCTTGTGATTCCAACCCAAAATCTGACAATTTCAGGCCCTCCTAATCGTTTTCTTCAAATATCATCAAAAAAATTCAACAAATCCGAGCCATAAATAGTATAAATCCCAAATTCAACATAAATTCTCAAAATTTTCTCAAATGGCTCCCAAATTGATAGTTAAACGAAAGACTGTCCCGTCACAAAGTGGCCCGACTGAACATGTTCCGCCAAATTTTTCATCATTTTCATAAGGAGGATCATCTCAAGGGGGTCCGAAAAATCAAGCACCATTGTCATAAGGTGCTCTGACTCAAGCGCGACGACCGTCAACTGGGTATGTTTCGATTGAATTTCAAAATCAAATGTGTCAAGAGCAGTTTGAGCAAAATATGTCAAACCGCTCGGTTATTCATTCGAAGACAATCAATTTTACAAGTTGGTAGTCGTTGGAGATTAAAAAAATGTTATACAGAATTGCCCTACATGGGGTGTACGGATTGAGGGGCGATATCAGCGACCGAATTATTCGTGTGTTTTATGCAAAATTGACCTCTAGCGGGAGGGTAGATCAAAAACTTTGTATTACTTATTTGATAATTTTGTTAATATTATTATTTTTATTATTAAATCTAAAAAGAATCACTGAAATTGAAAAAGTACATTCTTCTTTATTTTTATTTTAATATTAAATGTACAAATATATCGAAGACGATAATATGAAGAAATTACTCAACGAGATCTTGTCAAGTGTTATAATAAATTTTAAAACAATAAAAATTTATATAATGATATAACCCTACATGAATGCATTGGTGTTAGAAATGGGATTAATATGTGTTTGATTTTTAAACGACGCAGGTGGTCGCTTATTGCCGGGAGACTTCCGGGAAGAACAGCAAACGACGTGAAGAACTACTGGAACACCCATTTACGCAAAAAAGAAGAAACTTCTAGAGAGAGAGAGACTTTAAAATTCTCCAAATCTAGACGCGAGGTTATAAGACCCCAACCACGGACCTTCTCCAAAAGCTTCATTCTGAAATGCCAGAAAGCTCGACTGGAAGAATTCAATCGGAGTAAAGAGCAACCCACCATTTCCTGTCCGTCTCCGTCTCAAGTTGTATCTGCAGTTCTACGGTCGCCGGAGAACGAGACAGAGTGGTGGGCAACTGTGCTGCCGGAGGTCGTTGAAGACGAAGGAGAAGAAAACAATAGCAATGAAATGATCTCCGTCGGTGGGCCCGATGTAGAGCAGCCATTGAAAACTGTAGGTGAAGTTAGAGACTGTGTTTTTGAAGAAACGGAGTGGGATTGGTGGAGATGGATGGAGTTTGACGTTGACCATGGCCTTGACCTTCTCTAGTTCATCACTGCTAGTATGCGGGGTTATAATAATTGTTCTGTCGCACTTTTTTTTACCAAAATCAGAACTTTGACTTTTGTCCGCGAATTTACGAATAATGCTGCCTGTATTTTTTTATAACGTGGGTATATATGTGACGACCCAAAATCGGAACCCGATCGGAGTCCGGGATCGGAGCCATCACTCCGGGACAGTGTACGGAAAACGGTGACTATTTTTTTTTTGAACATAAACAGATCGGTCAAAACGATAGACATTATACTTTTAAAATATTTACAGCGAAACAGAATTGAATGACAGGAAACATGCACTATCAATGAAAACCCTAGAAGAGCATAGCTTTACAGAGGGAAAAAACTACAGTGAGTAACAGAAAGCCTTTACAGGGAGAGAGAGTTCTCGGATGTAGAAATTTAAAACAGGTTTCAATAATGGATAACAGAACAGAAATTAGCATAAGGCTGGCGGAGGAGGAAACAGGAAACGTTGGCGGAAGAGCTAGGGCGAATAGCTGACAGAAGACTTAGTTCAGAGGAGCAGCGGAAGGCTTGAATGACGTCAGCCGGAAGATGCAGTTTAAAACTGAATCGGAGGAGAAATCAGTGGATGACGTCATCGAAAGAGGTAATGACGTCATCGGAAGAGGTAATGACAACAGACAGAGCCGGGTGAGATGATGACGTCAGCCGGAAGATGGATGACGTCACCGGTGGATGTAGGCAAAAACTGTAAATAGACTGGGCAGAAGATGTCGAATAAGACAAAATAGATGACGTCAACCGGAGGATGGGTGACGTCAACCGGAAGATATAGACAGAACTGGGAATAAACTGGGCGGAAGACTTTAGCTGGCGGTGGATGTCGAATAGGACAAGACAGATGACGTCACCGGAAGATGTAATTACACTGGCGGAATACTTGGGTGACGTCAACCGGAGGATGTAATTTAACAGAAGGAAACGGGCAGCGGTGGACTTGAATTTTACACTTACCGGTGGATGTGACTTTTAAAACGGGCAGCGGGCAGCGGTGGACGTGATCGGATGATATAGTTTCTAAGGTGAAACTTAACAATTTTTAACAGGAAGTCCTAGGAACAGAAAACCTCAAACAGAAGGCATAAGGGCTTCAAACCCTCGCACCCGATTCTAAACATAGTTTTAAAACATGCATGGGAACATGACAGAAGTTAGAAAACCTAACAGAAGATCAAGAAAACAACTGCATGGATTATTCCAAAACCAGAGACAATCCATGTACAGATTATCAGAGAATATCACAAACAAATTCCAAAATACCACAAGACCTCTTTTAACTGTCAAATACAGTACAAATAGAGGGCATAAGAGTTGTAGAACATGCTTTACAATTGACAGAAACAAAGAAGCAGATTGCGTGGACAGCTCTAAAACTAGAGGCCATCCATGCACAAACGGATAAAAGATTCCAGCAGTTCCAGAATGATTTCAATACATTTCAAAACATAAATACAACTGTCAAATACAGAGGTTTTAGAATACACCAACAAAACCTATACATAAATCAGATTTCTAACAAAAATCCAGACAGAGTTTTGAAACAAAACACCAGAGTTCAGTAAAACCTACAGACATAAACTTTACTTAAAAACTGAAACCTCAGAGCAGAAACATGTCTGACTGCAACAACCACCCTGTGAGCTCGATCCACCATTTACATCAGATCATCAATTTGAGGAACAAGGTCCTCGGTTTCAGGTTCAGTACCTACACCAGAGAGTTCACCTATGATTCTAAAACTCAGTAAGACATAATCGGTATGCAGTGATGCAAAATGCTATGCATGCAGTTTTTCAGAATACGGTGACAGTACAGAGCATTTAGTTACAGTGGCAGTAGAATTAAGTGGAGCTTATAGGGGAACTGGCAAACAGTGGGGAAGGGGGAGGGTGCACTATCAGGCACATTCAGGGGTACAGTACAGTGGGGGAGGGGGAGGGTGCACTATCAGGCACATTCAGGGGTACAGTACAGTGGGGGAGGGGGAGGGTGCACTATCAGGCATATTCAGGGATACAGTAAACGGTAAATAGTAACAGTTCAGTGGCCAATCCCCGTCTCACACTTAACCTGGTACATTTCAGTCGGATTTTATCTTATTAGTTTCAAACTGTGTACAGAAATCAGTTTTGCATGGATTTTCAGTAAAACGTGTATGCATGACATTCTCAGTGCCTGAACCTATAACAGCAGACATCAGAAATAACAGGGCATATTGTGAGACAGAAAACAGACAACTCAGAACGTGAACTGAACAGACAACACAGAACACAAACTGAACAGAAGCTATAACATTTCTACCCAAAACTACCCGACAGAACAGGAACCCTAGTACCTCTGTGATGTATGGCCTTAAGAGCCAACCTACGGTTATGAACTTACCTGTTTGCTGCGGTGTCAGATGCTCGAATGTCCCTGGAATGCTCAGACCTGTGGTATGCATGAAGAGGTATTAAATAGCTGCACATGTTAACTAGTAAGTTGGTAGAATCTGCTCCAAACTCATCCAAACTCTTAGAAAACAAACTGGTGTGTTTTCATCCAAGAACAGTGAGTTTTCTCCAAATACCATAACCCTAAACTTCGGTAAAAACCCACATTAAACTTGTCCAAACTTGTTAGCATGAGTAGATGCTTACCTTTGACAGAAAAAAGAAGGAAATCCAAGAAGATCGAAGGTGCTTCGATGGTTGCTTGTCGTTTGGGAGAGAGAATGCCGAGAAGAGGAAGAGAGAGCAGAGAAGTGAAATGAAGAAGGTTTCACGTAGGGGGAAGAACTTAACTTCTTCAACAAGCTGCCACATGTCAATCATCCATTTGATTTCTCCCACCAACCTTAATTTCTTCCTAGTTTGCCCTTCCATTGGTTTTAAACTTAGTGTTATGCTTAGTTAAACATTAGTTTGGTCTCCTCTTAAACATTCCATCATTTCAACCAAAATATACATTGTATTTAAATAATTTAAATACAATACGAGGAAACAATTACGTAGCAAAAATGCCGGATGTTACAATATAGATGTTAAACGGGCGGACTGGCTGGCTCGGCTCGTTACTGTAGCGGGCCAAGCGGGCGGGCTGGAGCGGGCCGAGTCTGGCTCGGTTCTGTTAGGCGGGCCGAGCTGAGTCGAGATTTTCGGCTCGCGAGTCGGCCACGAACCGGGCCAAACGGGAGGGCCAACGGGCCGGCTCGTTAGCTCGGCGAGCCAGCCCGCCCCAGCCCGCACCTTCCCCCCCAGCCCTGCCTCACCCACAGCCTGACCATTGACGAAGGGAGAAGTTGAGAACAAACCGTCGCCGTTCCTTTGCGCAAAAGGTCACGTCTCAGCCTTCTCCGGTGAAGACAGTCATCTTCCGTTCACAGATCGCTGAACATCAGAGTTTCCACCTCGCACTGTTCGCACTTCGCCGATCTGCTTTCTCCGACCGTGAAGAAGAGATCGACGACAGATCTGAACCTCCGTTTACACTCCGTCGCCGCATGCCCAGCTATCGTTCATCGTTCTTCAGTCTTCACCCACAGGCCACAGAGAACGCGTTGCCTCGCCTGTTGGTCTTCGACTCTTCTTCAGAAATTAGACATTTTAGAAATTGAATTTCTCTTTACTTTTTCACCCTCTTCCTCCCCAATTTATCATAAAATATGTTCGATAAAATTACTTTATCATCAATAATATTGATTAAAAATTGAACAAATAGTGGCTCGACAACACATAAACTCGTTTGACAATCCTTTATTTTTTCACTTAAATTTTTTTCAATTTATTTATCTTTTTAAAATCATTGAAAACATTTATTTATGTTCATCTCGGTTCGTTAGGCTTGTGGCTCGTGAGCCAATTCAGAGTTGAAAATTTTTTAGAGTCAACTCATTAGACTCGTTAGTATCGGCTCTTTAGACTCGGTTAATTGGCCATTTTCAAGCTCGGTTTGTTTAACCTCTCTAGTTTAGTTATAACTTAAATAGGCTTAAATTTTGGGCTTAACGAAGATAAACAATTAACAATTTTGCAAGGTGGTTGCAGTAAAATATTCAATTTTTAACATTGCTTTAGTAGTTTGATTTGAAAAATTGGTGGTTAAAGAGTTTAATTGATTTGATTGCTTACAGAAGATAAGAACGAGTACGCTTTTGATTTTCCGACTTGCTACTACAGTACTATATGTGGTAGGCAAAGATGTTAAACGAGTGGGCTAGCGGGTCGAGCCAAGCTCGGCTTGGTACAATAACGAGCGGGTTTGGCTTGAGCGTCACAGATGGACTGAGCAGATGAAATGTGAACACCACTTGTTTGATGAAATATCTATGAGAATTCTAAGTTTTAAAAATTGATAATTTTCTTTATATTTTGTGAGTTAGAACTTCTTGTACACAAATTACTAGTGTGCACTTAATTTTGTGTTTGTGTTTAGTATATTTATTTATGTAAGTTTGGCTCGTTACGCTCGTTGGGCCGGCTCGACTCGGCTCGTTACGCTCGTAGCTAGCGAGCCGACTCGGGTTGGAAATTTTTTAGGATCGGCTCGTTAGGCAAGGCTCGTTAGGCTCGACAGGCTCGTTAGGCTCGATAGGCTCGTTTGGTTCGACAGGCTCGGTGAGCCAGGTCTCTCTCGGCGGCTCGGCTCGACTCGCTCGTTTAACATCTCTACGTGGGTAGACCCACTTATTTAGTAAGTTTTTAATTTGTCCAGTGATGTGACATTTAAATATTAAACAATTTATTATCATGTAATTTAAAAAAATTAAACTAGAATAACTGTTAGGCAAATGAAAATAAGAGAAAATCAACAAGAGTAATACTATTCTGATTTACTAATTAGTGTTTTTTTATGTGAGAAATATTGGTTGGTGCAATTAATATAATAATTAAAAATAATTAAAATAATTTATTAATTACATCAATCATTGTTTGACACGTCACAAAGTAAAAATACAAAGAAGAAATAGTGTGTAAACGTTATTTAATAAATAAAAATATACGTAATATTTTTTATTTTTGTTAATATTTTTTTCTTTTTCTTTTGGCAGGCATAAATATTTATTAGAAACTTAAAACTAACGTTGGGTGTGTAATAATAAAAATTTTAAATGTAAATTAATTTATTTTTTGGACTCCTAATAGGTTGTTTCACCTGTAATTCAAGAACAATTATTAAAATTGAGGAACCTAGATAAAAGAGTATCCAATTTATTTTTATTTTTTAAAATTAAAAACTTATTTTGTTACAACTTTATTATAACAAAATAATAAAGTACGGTTATAAAAAAAATTGTTTAATCTTACGTTGATATGGAAATATGAATGTTTCTTCAATATAATTATTTTTCCAAATTAATACAATATTTTTTTTTTGTTAAAATTCAAAAATAAAATCTTATCAGCTTAAAGCTGACAATTACCAGACCATTGAATTTATACAAATATTTTAGAAACATGATAACATTGTAGGTTATCATGACGTGGATGAATAATGCATGCCATGGATCCCACGCGTCTGGTGCTGGCGCTTTTCATCCTGCGGGAATTGACGTGTAATCCCCCCCATTTCCATTCTAAGGAATTTATTTGTCGTGTTCTATAAATTATATTTGTTGCTCAGAGCATATATTATTTTATAAAATTTATTTTTGAAGTAAGTATTTTTATTTCTAACACGTGACTTGTATCACTTTCAATCATGAGTTTTATTAACCCGTGTGGGGAATCTTTGTTTATTACCCACATTCAACTGTTAGATAGTGTCTTTGTTTATTGTAAAATAAAGTAACTCTATTTCCACTAAAATTTTATATTGAGACACCAGTGATATATTTTCGTTATGTTCTATACCATAGTATAGTAGATTATTTTGACACTTGCCCTGTAGATGTTTTCACTCTTAGTTTTACTATGTGATTTCATTCAGCACGTTTACTTATTTTTATTTAAAAATCTGGGTATAACACTTAAATATCTACTAAGTTTAATTGACTCACTCTGATAACATTTCTTTTAGGTCATAGTCAAAGAGATTTCCAGGAGACGATGCAGGACATATCGACATTGCTTTTTACTTTAGTTATTACTTGTTATTCGAGAGTTTATTTTGGTGTGATGTGACTCATAAATGAGATTCTAATGCGAAATTTCATTAACTAAAATCATAAACATTATTTCAAGACGTTTGATCAAAGTAAACTTACGTAAGCGTGAAACATAAATTAGACAAGAAAATAAGGTTAGATAATTTGCAATTTACTCCGTGATGTTGATCTTCAAGTTTTAGCAACTATTTTCAAGGGTAAGTCGATTCTTGAACCTCATTATCGTTTGTTTTGGCGTTTAGGTTTTAGTTGTTGATAGATTCAGTTTTCGAGTTTGGGGAGTCGAAATGTAACACCCCCGAACCCGTCCCGACTCGGTACGCTACTTTGCTAACCAATCGCAAGTTTAAAACGACGTTTAAAATAATTTTTGATAAATTTTTGACTCGATTTTTTGGGCTTTTCGAACCCTCAGAAAATATTGGAAAACGTGCTTAAAATACTTTTAAAATACGTCGGAAAAGGTCGGGTCAAAACATTTTGGAAATAGAAAAAATTTAAAAAAAAAAAAAACCGAAATTAGGTGTGCTGGGCGTCGCACGCGCACATCGCGCCACTAAGCGCCAGCAGCGAGCTGCGCAGTATCCTGCCCGCGCGCTGCGCCGAACGTTCAGCGCTCAGCGCCGAAAGTTCAGCCCCCTCTCGGGTGCCAGCGCGCCTGCATGCCCAAAATCCGATCTTTCTCCACTTTTTTGCAATTTTACTTGAGCCAAATATCTCCAAAAATTCTAAAATATTTACTACACGATCCCGACACCCTTAACTCCGTGTCACGTAAAAATCGTGAAAAACCGACTTAAAACGGTTAATATAAAAATATAGAAAAGTGAACCCGACGTTATTTGCTTTAAAACCAAAACGAGCGGTATAACGCCTAAAATTTTCAAAACCCAAAACCTGAAATCAAAGTCTTAAAACACTATCATTACGTACCAATCATCCAACAAAGCCATCACTAGCCACAATATGAAATCCAACAAATAAAAACACCAAAACCCAAAATATACAAAATAGTTAGAGACCTATACCAAATCTCAAAATACCTAAGCCCCACAACCCGAAATCTAAACTAAACTATCAAAATACAAATTCCACATACATCCCGAAGACCATAGTCGAGACGCCCCAACAACTGCCCGCACCGGCATGCCCTGTGCATCTCCGATTGCTCCCAACTGCTGGCTCACTCACTTAGCTCACTTGCAACTGCGTCGTTACCTACACCACAGAACACACAGACACACACACACGTAAGCTTACGCTTAGTAAGTAGGGAATAACAAATGCGACTAAACAAAATGCAACAGATCCTATCACATGCAGTTTCTAACGCTCAGTTGTATGCATCACATTCTCACTTAATTAATCGTAGGCGTACCTCTCTCGTAGAATATCATTCTACTTGAGACTCATCAACGTACCTCTCGAGTTCTACTCGAGACACATCAGCGTACCTCTCGAGTTCTACTCGAGACACATCAGCGTACCTCTCAAGTAGAAATCCTTCTACTCGAGACACATCAGCGTACCTCTCGAGTTCTACTCGAGACACATTAGCATACCTCTCAAGTAGAAATCCTTCTACTCGAGACACATCAGCGTACCTCTCGAGTTCTACTTGAGACACATCAGCGTACCTCTCTCGTAGAAATCATTCTACTCGAGACACTTTCATCGTACCTCTCGAGTAGAAATCGTTCTACTCGAGACACTTCGGCGTACCTCTCGAGTAGAAATCGTTCTACTCGAGACACTTTCATCGTACCTCTCGAGTAGAAATCGTTATACTCGAGACACTTTGCAAATCTTACGTTACATACTCACAATTCAAAGCATGCCAAAACTCGTTTGTTTCGTAGTTTAAACAAAATGATGCATGACACACACAATGCTCTACTCCACACAAAACAAACACAACAAACAAACAAATCCCTACCGTTCCATGGTGTAGGCCCGAAGGCAAAACACAAACGTCCTCTACTTACCTGGCTGCTCGGTTCGTAATTGCTCACTTCGTCCGATTAAATTATCCGTTCGATAACCTAGCAAATAGGGAAACATCTCTTAGAAGGCCACTAATAAATTCACAAAGATTTTCTAACCAAAACTAGCCAATAATTCAACCTAACTCACAACATATCTCTAAAACCCGATTTTTCCCCAATTTCCACCATCCAACTTCAAACGGCCATAACTCCCTCGTTTTTCAACAGATTTCGACGTGTCACCCCAATCCGGAAACCTCTACACGTCTACTTTCCATTGAAACACTTAAATTAACCAACCAAACACATTGGCCAAGTCGGAATTTCTGAAACAGAATCGGCCCTTATAGGTTTAAAAACCAGTTTTTCCATAACTCTTCTCCAATCTCACACTTAACTCTAAAAACAACCTCAACTAAGCTATCTAAAGTTTAAACAACCAAAATAGAAAGAAAATCATCAAAGGAAACAAGAATTTCGGAGCTCCATTTTAACGTTTCACAAACTCTCCTAAAACTCCCCCAAAACACATCAAAAACATCAAGCTTTAACACCTAGAGGCATTCAACATAAAACCCACTAAATTTTACCTTAAAAACTCTTAAAACCTTGGAGAAATGAAGGTGGAGAGCTCTAGAAATGGCTGCCCAACCGTGGAGGCAAAAGGAGAAGAAGAAAGGGTTTTATCATTTTACCCACCTACTTTACCATTTTATAAAACAATTTTTCTACTTTTTGTTTCTTCCACCAAAAATTTTAATTTTATAAAAGCACCTCTCCTCCTTCATTGCCTCAGCCAACGTGAACCACTCCCTTAACACCTTTTTCATTCACTAAATAGCTTTCTATTGCATGATAAAGTGTCTTGACTTGTCAACCTTCTTTGTTTTGACTTTTCCACTAAGCTTTTAGACTTTATAAAAACAACTACACTCATCCCATTTTGCTTTGCTTTAAACCCACGTGAAAGCCTTCTCCTTCTTCCACTTTTCTATTTTAATTCACTTCCTTCATCAATTTCAAATTAAACAAACACTACCATACATTCATGTTTTTCCATATTCCACTTTTCAACCTCTATTTTTGACTTTTCAACTCCCTTAACACCTTTTTCATTCACTAAATAACTTTCTATTGGATGATGAAGTGTCTTGACTTGTCAACCTTCTTTGTTTTGACTTTTCAACACACTCACTCTTTCAAACTTGAAACCCTCATTACTTTAACATTAAACTATCCTAACTCATCTAATCTAAGCCCACACACATTATAGGAAATTTCAGGGTGTTACACGAAATCCTTAGTTTTGTTGTAGTATTTTGGTCGAGTTAGATCTAGGTAGAGTCTTAGACATATTGGTGTGAAAAATCAGTGAAAATGACTAGTTTTTCACGAATAATGTAGCTGGAACAACGTCTTCGCGTGCCCTCTTTCAAAAATGGAGTCTAGAAGCCTGAGTGCGGAGTCCCATAATGAAACTTGGGTTCCCACAGCGAGCTTCTACGATAGAATCTAGGCTCTTGTAGTTGAACCTTGTCCTTTCTTAGAATCAGGGCGTTCGACCTACCGTTTCTATATTGGCCCACCTCTAAATGGTGACAGATTAAATATCAACATGTTTGTCTCGACTTGACACGACCCGGAGTCGAATAATAAAAAGAAAACGACCTGACCATTTGCTTGTTCCAGAGAACGAGGATATGACCATCTTACTATGCTTTATTTAATGGTTGAGGGAAAAAGACTATACGTGGAAAAAATAGGACCGGGACCGTAATATATGTGAAATTTTAAAATTTTTGGAAAAAAAATTTCGCGTCATTCGAGGTCAATTTGTTAGGTTTTACTCGAATTTTCTTGTTTCGTTGGCATTTGGCCACATTCAACTTGCTGGTCAAATTAGTCAAGTGCTTGGATTTTGTGTCCTGCTTTGTGATTTCCAAAATCTTGAGTTTGGTAGATTAGTATTTTGTCATTTGATTTGTTAGGAGGACATTCCTGAAGCATTGGGATCTTTGGTGAATTTCAAGAATTTTTCGCATAATTGAGTCCTAAAAATTTGGTTAACTAAATAAAATTGTCGTTGTTGAATAGTGTTCGGAGTTTAGGAAACTTTTTTTCAAACAGGTGTAGAGATTTTGGTTGGATTTTAGAAATTATCGGGATATCGAAATTTGATGGTTTATTTAGTATATAAAATGTAATAATGCATATTATATTTTATATATTAAATAAATTAAATTAATTTTAATCTAAAATTTCGTTTTACAAGGTAAAAGGGAAAAACTCTTTCCCTTTGAGTTTTGGCCGCATGGAAGAGAGGGGGCAGAGGAGAGGGAGGTTTGGCAAACGGCGAATCTCCAACGCTTGCCTCGCGTTCGTCTCATCTCGGTCTTCAAGTTTCGTAAATGGTAAGTCCGTTTCTAATATCGTTTTTCTTCGTTTTTGGTGGTTAGGTTTTTTGTTTTTGTTAGAAACTTTAAATGTTGGGTTATTTGTAGATTATTTGAGTATATTTAAGTTTTATGTAAGATGTTTGAGTGATTGGAGGTAATAATGGATGAAAATGACGAGTTTTTAGTGGAAAATTGTTGCAGACTAGCGTCTCTAGAAGTCCTTTCTCGCAGGCAGACTCTTGTGTTGCAAAGTGGACTTTCACAGTGGAGTCTCACGGCACAGAGTGTAGAGTTCTTCTGGTTGACCAGCGGGCTTCCGCGGGTGGACCAGCGGACTTACGCAAATTGACTAGTGATCATTGACTGTTTTACTGCTACCTTTGACTATGACAGAAACTTTAACCACCTTTTTAGACCACCCCCTAGCGATGCTGGAAAATTTTTCGAACTCCTAACATCTGACTAGTTTCAACGTTTTAAAAGCGATGGTGGTCTTTGTTTGTTGAAACTCTCTTTCAATTGTTTTGCATGAAGTTCGAGCTGAGACCCTAAATTTTATTATTAAGTGCTCATATTAGAAATTGCCAAGTTAGGCTGGTTAGTGTCATTATTAGATAAATTCAAGAATTATAAAGAATTGTAAGAAATTTTAAAGGTCGAGCGTGTATAATAGAATCTTCAAGTTTTGTCGATGTCGCATGTGTGAATCGACAAATTGTCCAGTAAATTGTAAATTGTTGCTAGTTAGAATTCCTAGCCTCGGTTTAGGAGTCCCTTCTTGTCATCTCGTGTTGTGTTGGGATTTCTGATGTCGGATAGGTTGTAGGTTCCCACGATGTTCCTGTTCTAATGCATGCTTACGGTAGCGAGTGTCGGCTGGTCGGTAAGTTGTTGTCATCATCGAGTTATAGTTTTCTATACTGTACTGCTTTACATTGCATTGCATTGCATTGCATAGTTTTCAAAACTTATTTTAGTGGATTGACACATATCAAAATCCTTATGCGTTGTTTTCCATGTTTAAATTTTACATATATGTACATATATTTTCCATGTTTAAATTTCATGTACATGGTATTCGGTTTTATATTGCTATATATGCACGACTGATGGGTTGTTTTTTATTTGGTTAGTTGAGCTTTCTGGTGTTAGACTCGAGTTATTTTGGGCTGCACTGTCTAAGCAACCAAAATACCTAGAGTTTGACCTGATACTTGTTTGGAGCTGTTTGAGCATTTCTAACATCAGTATTGGTTGTTTTGGGTTCTATCAGTATTTGAGAAACCAAAGCAACTAGAGTCATTATTATGCACATTTTGCTACGTGAAGATTATTTAATTTATATGTTTGCGAAAAGGGTTATAGAACGGTAATGACGCACTCCTTGGGAACCCGATAGCCCCTAAACCTGGCCAGAGTGTTTTACTTGATGCACTAGGTTAATGTCATGCTGGAGTTTGCTCGCCGACTACCAGTGGACGTTTAGATAGATAGTGTCATGCTGGAGCTTGCCTGCCGGCCATCATTTTATTCACGGGTTGTAGCGTCGATGAGTTACTCGTCGGTAGCCTTGGTGATGTGGTTGGATCTTTGAATCGTCGTCACTTTTCAGCTCCTACCTAACTCACAAGGCGTTGCTAGGTGTTCAGATCACTATCTTTCTGTGATAGTGTGCCAAAAATGTCCTTATGTAACAATTTTTTCACCGAGATTGTTTTCTAACAAAAATGATGATAACTTGGTTTATGTATACTTACCTATGTATGTATCAACGTTTTTTAAATTACATCACCCACGACTTGTTAATGTGTTTTTAAAATGGTAATAAGAATTTAACAATTAAAAAAAAACATTTTTGAATGTAAATCCATGCAGTGCATTTTTATAACTAATCATGGTTTTGAAAGAAACTAATAAAACTAGTTTTGCATATGCATCTTAGTATAATATAGAGTTCCTTACTGAGTTAGTTGTTCACCTCAAAGACCTCTGCCCCCTTCCATTCTAGGTTAGAATCGTGGAGGGCGATGTTGTTGTTTCTCGTTGAAGAGTGGATCTCCATCTTCGTCCGTCTCTTTTTTTAATTTCTCGAGTGATATTATTCGTCCTTGTGAGGAACTCTCTACTTCTATTATTTCGTTAAAAAAGTCGCTCTTAAAGTATGTTCGTTAAAAAAGTCGCTCTTAAAGTATGTTCGTTAAAAAAGTCGCTCTTAAAGTATGTTCGTTAAAAAAGTCGCTCTTAAAGTATGTTCGTTAAAAAAGTCGCTCTTAAAGTATGTTCGTTAAAAAAGTCGCTCTTAAAGTATGTTCGTTAAAAAAGTCGCTCTTAAAGTATGTTCGTTAAAAAAGTCGCTCTTAAAGTATGTTCGTTAAAAAAGTCGCTCTTAAAGTATGTTCGTTAAAAAAGTCGCTCTTAAAGTATGTTCGTTAAAAAAGTCGCTCTTAAAGTATGTTCGTTAAAAAAGTCGCTCTTAAAGTATGTTCGTTAAAAAAGTCGCTCTTAAAGTATGTTCGTTAAAAAAGTCGCTCTTAAAGTATGTTCGTTAAAAAAGTCGCTCTTAAAGTATGTTCGTTAAAAAAGTCGCTCTTAAAGTATGTTCGTTAAAAAAGTCGCTCTTAAAGTATGTTCGTTAAAAAAGACCCAAACCCTATTCATGCGAAAAACCGAACCCAAAAACAATAGAAAATGTAAATAATATTTTTTAATTTTTTTAAAAATTTAGAAACGAACTGGGACCAAATTGTGAAACACGTTCACTTGCGGTTCTAGTTCCAAAACCATGGACTTTGCAATGATAAATAATCCCATCTCAATAATTGTTGCCATTCACCTTTGATTTTCTTTAGCCTCTTTCACCCTTTGAATTTCCAACTCGAAGAGTTTGCGACGCTCTGTTAAATCTTTTCTTTCTAATTTTATTTTTATTTTAATTGCTCTCTTCCATTCTTTTGACTAATGTCAATACAAAGATCTTTTTATTTATTTAAAAGAGTAATTCAAAAAAAATTTAAATTATGTGGTCATTAACAAATTCACCCTTAAAGTATGTTCGTTAAAAAAGTCGCTCTTAAAGTATGTTACGTCAACAAAACAACTAACAGCGTCTATCGACTGTCTATTTTTCAAGTTGAAATTACTGCGAGTGGATTCCGGCTCTCAAACAGCAAGATCCTGCCGGTGGTAGCTCACCAAAATAGAGCAGGACCCCGCTCCAGAGAGCATTTTCAAGCTCTATAAAGTTCTCTAGACCAAGATCCCATTCTCAAACACCACGATCCCGATCCAGAGAAGTTCTCTGTATCGGGATCCCGTTCTAAAACATCAGGATCTTGGTCTAGAGAACTTTTCTGGATCGAGATCTTGATCTAAAACGTCGTGATCCTAATCCAAAGAACTTCTCTAGAGGGTGATCCCATTCTTAAAGATCGAGATCCTAGTTTGCGGGACTATATTGGGAATAAGATTCCTCTCCCCTCCCACGCGACATTCTCGATGATGCTCCTCGAACTCTAGCTCTTTATGGCAACCAAATCGATGAAATCGACCTCCCTCCCTCCCTCCCTCTACCCTCCATGAACCCTAACCCTAGGCGGGTGTGTCTTCCGGTAACTTTCTCTGCAAAGTTTTCATCAACATTGACATAAATGGCTCATAAAGTCACTTGAAAGGTTGCTCTGTCATAAGATGCTCCATCACAACATGTTATGACATAAGTCTATCGACCGGGGTCCATCACAACATCTCCTCCTATGTGTACATTAGATAGACATGTCTTTATCATTTTTAAATATATATATATTTTTAAAAAATATATTATAAAAGTGAAAGTTTTTTTTTTAACTCATCAGAGTTTTTTTTTTTTGGAATATAGCCTGAAAAGGCTTCATAATTATTGCTGTCAAGCAGTCAGAATTTACAAATACTATTCAACTGTTTACTACCACAAAAAAAATCATTCATTGGCCTTCCCTTTTCAAACGCAGAGATTCTATGAGTGGAAAGAAAGAAAAAATTAATATAATATTATTGATTTTGTATCTCAATTTTTACAATTTTATTCTCTAATTTATGTCAAAATTCGTTGTATTAATTAAGAAAGAGATCCGTGACTAATTCATATACAAGTCGAACACACTTAAAAAACGACCACCTAATGCATTCTAATTCGTTAAAACTAGAAATCCCAATAATTCTGTGTAAATAGAAATTGGTTGAAATTATGATTTATGTTTTAGTAATTTCCATAAAATTTTAAAATTAATCTATTTTTATATGATTGGAGTCATATTAAATTTGAAATTATAATTATTTATAAAAATTCTACTGTATATAAGGGTTGAAATATTTACAAGGACACTCTAACTTGCTGTATTTACTAAAGAGAGAATTAAAATAATTAAAGTGACTAACATATTTGGCAAGATGAAGACTATTATTGAATTTATCATTACTAATCTTACATTGTTCATCTGATACAAAAGATTCTTTAATGTTCGTTTGTACTTCACCAACCTGTAATTTGAGAAAGGACTGCACACAAACTCTTTGTTCTTCAAAACATGGTTTCCGGCAGCTTAGTAATGATAATTTAGTAGATAGATCTTACTTATTATGGTTTATAATTATAGTTTTATTATATTTTTCATCAGCTGCACAAAATGTTCTCTCATTTGAATTCGTTATTTCTCGATGTAATTCATTCCCAAGATCTTTCTCTACGTCAAATCATTGAGAAATATAAATAGATAATTGTGACGACCCCAGACCCGATCGGGGTCGAGGATCCATCACTCTGGACATTTAAAAGAAAATGTGACATATTTTTGTGGACTTTTGAAAATCTAAAACATTTAAAATAGAGGACATAAAATGAGAAACATAAACTGGAAATTATACAGCGGAAGACTTCATGAAATGAAAAACATAAAATAGAAGACATAAGGCGGATGACAGGGGCGGATGATAGGGGCGGGTGACAGGGGCGGGTGACATGGGCGGATGACATGGGCGGATGACTGTAGCAACCGGTACGTGGCTTTTATTTTATTGAATTAAGGGATTTTGATTGGTTGCTTAAATAGGTTAAAGTTTGTTAGTCAAGGGCATAAGTATAATTTGTGTAGCATGTGTTATAAATAGAGGGTTTAGTGAAGGATAGCCTCCACTGTTTCTTCACTTTCCTCTTTCAGCTCAGCTCAGCTGACTTCTCTAGCGATTTTTCTCTCTGAATCTTCTTCAACTTAGGTTTGAGCCAAACCCGAAGTAGTTTGAAACCAAGCTTTTCCAGGAAGCCTGTGACGGGCAGGATGAAAATTAAACCGGAACGGTGGATGTCATTTAATAAAACAATGAACCGAAATCGGTGGAAGTAAATGAACTAAGGCGGGTGATACAATTAAATCGGGTGGAAAATGTGAGCTGACGTCAGGCGGAAGATGCATTTCCAAAGACAGAAGTAAGGATGACGTCAGGCGGAAGATTAAAGCTATCGGTGGACTCAGATACGACAAAAGATGAACAGTGTTCAGCGGAAGAGGCTGAGTAAAACTGGGCGGAAGAGGTGGTGACGTCAGCCGGAAGATGGGTGATGTCAGACGGAAGACATAGGTAGCAAATGAAATCGGAGGAGGGGATGACGTCAACCAGAAGATGGATGATGTCAGCCGGAAGATACAGGCAGCAGATGGAACCGGAGGATGTAAACAGTGGGTGACGTCATCGGAAAAGGAGATGACGTCAGACGGAAGATGCAGGCAGCAGATGGAATCGGATGAGGTGATGACATCAGCCGGAAGATGGATGACATCAATCGGAAGATACAAACAGCAAATGAAATCAGACGAGGTGATGACTTCAGCCGAAAGATGGATGACGTCAACCGGAAGACGCAATTTAAAAGGGCAGCAGTGGGTGAAATCGGAAGATGTAGTTTTTAAGGCACAAATTAACAACTTTCAACTGGAAGACACACAGACAGTGAGCATAAAAACAGAAGACTTAAAAGTCTCAGATTCTCAAACCACTTCAAAACATGGTTCTCGAGCACAACAGAAGACATAACAGAAACTTAAGAATAATCACACTGCATAGATAGCTCAAAAACCAGAGACCATCCATGCATGGACTAACAGAAAATATTCCAAACCATTTCAGAATACTTCAGAACATAATTCAACTGTCAAATACAGCACGAATAGAAGGCATGGAAGTTGTAGACCTTCAATAGCCGGTTCCAAACAAGGTTGTAGAATATACTTTAAAATTGACAGATTCAAAGAAACAGATTGCATGGATAGTTCCAAAACCAGAAATAATCCATGCACAGATTAACAGAAAATATCCCAAACAATTCCAGAATACTTTAGAAAATAAACTTAACTGTTAAATACAGCGATTTTAAACATTGACACAGAATCTATACAGTGTTTCAAAATCTCAGAGATAGTACAGAACTTAACATATAATTACAGAATTTCCCAAAAAAAGAAGTTTTTAAAACAAACACAGAACGACAGCTGAAGTTTAAAAACAAAACAGCAGAATCTCAGTAAAGTTTCACAGACTTGTACATCACTTTAAAAACTTAAACCTCGGGACAGAAATATGTCTGACTGCAGCAGCCACCCCCGAGAGCTCGAGCCACCAGCCACCTATTCATCAGACTGAGGCACAAGGTCCTCATTTTCGGGTTCAGTACCTACATCATAGAGTTCATCTATGAGCCTAAAGCTCAGTAAGAACATATAAAATGCAGTGATGCATATGCTATGCATGCGGTTTTCAGAAATTCAGCGACAGTACAGTACATTACGTTTCAGTGGCAGTGGGGTATAAGTGGGGCTTATAGGGGAACTGGCGAACAGTGGGTGCACTATCAGGCACAACAGTTATACGGTACAGTACAGAAACAGATCTGGGGGCCAGTCCCCGTTCCACACTTAACCGATACATTTCAGTCAAATTTTATATTGTTTAGTTTCAAACAGTGTACAGAAATAAGTTTTGCATGAACTTTCGGTGAAAACGTGTATGCATGAACATTTTCAGTGCCTGAACTTACAATAGCAGACGACAGAAATAACAGAACATACTGTGAAGCAGAACACAGACAACTCAGAACATAAACTATAACGTTTCTACCCAAAACAACCCGACAGAACTGAAACACCTAGTACCTCCGTGATGTAGGGCCTTAAGGGCCAACCTACAGATATGAACTTACCTGTTTGTTGTAGAGTTGATGTTCTTGATCGTCTCGGTTTCAGTAGTTTGTGAACCTAAAACGTGATTATACGGTCATTAACCCTAAGCCTCTCAAAAATCAGTAAATAATGTAGTTAAACTTATTAACTACCGACGGAAATTACCTTCACTAAAGAACATAGAAGAATGCAGGAGCAACAAAGTGTGGAACTTTGTTTCAGTCGCCTGGAAGAGAAGAATAGAGAGAAGGAAGGGAGAAAGCAGAGAAGTGAAATGAAAATTTCACGTAGGAGGAAGAACTTAGCTTCCTCAACAAGTTACCAAGTGTCAGTTATCCACTGGCTATCTCCCACCAACCTTAATCTCTCTCTAAATTGCCCTTCCATGCATTTCAAACTTAGTGTTTTTCTTAGTTATACATTCGTTTGTTTTCCAACAAAACACATATTGTATTAATAATAAATCAATCCTACAAAATGATTCGGAAAATTAATTACAGCCAAAAGGCTGGGTCCTACATTCCACCAACCTTAACAGAAATTTTGTCCCCAAAATTTTCCTAAGCAAATAACTCCGGATATTGGGCCCTAACATCCTCTTGTCTTTCCCACGTGGCTTCCTCCACATTATGATTGCGCCACAAAACTTTCACCAATGGGACTAACTTGTTGCGCAACACCTTGAGTGACATATCCAATATCTGTATAGGCCTTTCTTCATATGTCATCGTTGACATGATATCAAAGTCCACATGCTCCACGATCTGAGTTGGATCTCGTACACACTTCCTCAGCATTGAAACATGGAAAACATTGTGAACCCCATCCATCAACGCTGGCAACTGTAGTCTATAGGGCATGCTTCCCACACGCTTCAAGATGGGAAAAGGGCCAACGAATCGTGGGCTGAGTTTTATTTTCTTACCGAATCTCATTACGCCCTTGAAAGACGACACTTTCAGGAATACTTCATCGCCCTCAACGAACTCTAAGTCTCTTCTTCTATGGTCCGCATAACTCTTCTGCCGACTCTGAGAAATCTTTATTCGTTGTTTGATAGCAGCTATCACCTCGGACATCTATTGTAATATCTCAGGGCCGATAAGCTTGGTTTCTCCGACCTCATCCAAACATAATGGGGATCTACACTTTTTGCCGTAAAGAGCCTCATAAGGAGCCATGCCAATTGTAGCCTGGTAACTATTGTTGTAAGCGAACTCCACAAGCGGTAGGTATCTACTCCAAGGAGCATGAAATTCCAGCACGCACGACCTTAACATATCCTCCAGTATTTGAATTGTTCTCTCGGATTGTCCATCTGTCTGTGGATGAAATGCCGTGCGGAAATCCAACCTGGTGCCCAGGGAGCCTTGCAAGCTTTTCCAGAACCTCGATGTGAATCTAGGATCTCGATCAGATACAATCGACACTGGTACCCCATACAACTTGACAATCTCACTAATGTATAGTTCTGCATACTGATCCATGAAAAATGTCGTCTTCACAGGTAGAAAATGGGCCGACTTCGTCAATCTGTCCACTATGACCCAAATGCTATTATGGCCCTTAGTTTTTCTTGGTAGGCCAACAACAAAATCCATCGTTATGTTCTCCCACTTCCATTCAGGAATCAGAAGAGGTTGAAGCGTTCCACTTGGTCGTTGATGTTCAGCTTTGACCTGTTGACATATCATACAAGACTCCACATACTTGGCCACTTCATTCTTCATATCGGCCACCAGAAGTGAAGTTTCAAGTCTTGATACATCTTCGTGCTTCCAGGATGCACAGAGAAAGGAGATGAGTGGGCTTCCGACAAGATGTTCTTCCGTAACTCTTCATCTTTCGGAACATACCATCTATCTCTGAACTTAAGAATACCATCTCCCGAATAACTGAAATCGGAAGAAGCCATTGGTACCTTGCTCACCATATCAGCCATCTCCTTTGAATTGGTCTTTTGGGCTTCCTTAATTCGGTCTAGGACGGTGGGCCGTAGCGTCAAGTTTGCTAGTATGGTCGACAGCCCAGAAACTATCTCCATATCGAACTTCAGTATCTCAGTCCTCAAAGGCATCGACACGGCCGATATAGCTGGTTGCATAGTATCTGACATCCTGCTCAATGCATCAGCTACTACGTTAGCTTTATCTGGGTGGTATTTAATCTCAACATCATAATCTTTTACAAATTCTAACCACCTCCTTTGTCTCATATTTAACTCTTTTTGAGTGAATAAGTATTTTAAACTCTTGTGATCAGAAAAAACCTCTCATGATTGTTCGTATAAGTGGTGTCTCCATACTTTCAGCGCAAACACAACTGCCGCTAACTCAAGATCGTGAGTAGGGTAGTTTTGCTCGTGGTTCTTCAGTTGTCTGGATGCGTATGCTACAACTTTCCCTTCTTGCATTAATACACATCCCAAGCCTATCTTGGATGCATCACAGTATACGCTGAACTTGCCATCTTCAACTGGCAATACTAATAGAGGAGCAGTGGTTAATTTCTGTTTAAGTGTCTGAAAACTCACCTCACATGCTTCGGACCACTTGAACTTGATTTCCTTCCTCGTTAAGCTGGTCATAGGCTTTGCTATCACAGAAAATCCCTTGATGAATTTCCTGTAATAACCAGCTAGTCCGATAAAGCTCTGTACCTTGCTTGCATTCCTCGGCCTTGGCCAGTTTCTTACAGTCTCAATTTTGGCCGGGTCCACAGACACTCCTTCAGCAGACATCACGTGGCCTAGGAAATTAATCCTACTCAGCCAGAATTCACATTTTGATAGTTTGGCAAATAATTGATGCTGCCTCAGAGTTGATAGCACAATTGCCAAGTGCTCCTCGTGCTCGGCCTTACTTCTGGAGTAAACCAGAATGTCGTCGATGAAAACGATTACAAATTTATCCAAGAAATCTTGGAATATCCTGTTCATCAGGTCCATGAATGCTGCCGGAGCATTAGTTAACCCGAAGGACATCACCAAGAACTCGTAATGCCCGTACTGGGTCCTGAAGGTGGTCTTTGGAATATCATCAACTCTGACCTTCAACTGGTAATAGCCGGAGCGTAAGTCAATCTTAGAAAATACCCGAGCCTTTTGTAGCTGGTGAAATAAATCATCGATTCTCGACAACGGGTACTTATTCTTGATCGTCAACTTGTTCAGCTCACGGTAGTCAATACACATCCGTAGGGACTCATCCTTTTTCTTGACAAACAAGACGGGAGCACCACACTGAGAGAAACTAGGGCGCACAAAGCCCTTGTCCACCAATTCCTTTAGCTGAGCCTTCAACTCCCTCAGCTCAATTGGCACCATACGGTACGGATTCTTCGATACCGGTTCAGCACCAGCATATATATCAATCTCAAATTCGATTTCACGATCAGGTGGCAATCCCGGTAAGTCATCTAATAAAACATCTGAGAAGTCTCAAACTACCGGAATATTTTGAAGTTCCACCTCATTTTTCCTTTGGACATCCACTACATGGGCCAAGAATCTGATGCATCCTGACTTCAGCAGCTGTTGAGCTTTTAAGGAAGATATAACAGGCATACAGTGTTTCTTCGGTATTGCCTGGTAAGAGAATTCTACCTCATTCGGGCGTTTAAATGACACAAGCCCGGACCTACAGTTGATGGTGGCGTGATGTCTAAACAGCTAGTCCATCCCCAGAATCACATCGTATCCTTTCATACCGATAACGATAAGACTGACATACAACTTATGGTCTCCTACTTACACTATATCACCCCGTACAACCTGCTCGGAGTGCATAAACTCTCCGGACGGTAGCATAATGTTGTAGGGTTGATCTGACGGTGTACAATAAAACTTCTGTTTAACTACAAAATCTATGGCCACGAACGAATATGTGGCCCCCGTGTCCCACAAGGTATAAGCAGGTGCATCACATATCAAAATTGTACTTGTAATTGCTGTGTGCTGATCAGCATCATCAACGTCCTCCATCATTGCAAAAACCCTTGATACGGCAAGGTTTGGTCTCGTGTTCGGCATCAGGCAATCCCGAACATGATAGCCTCCTTTGCCACATCGGAAACATTGGCCAGTAATAAATCTGCATTCTCCTCTGTGAAGTTTCTGGCACCGCGGGCATAATGAAAGTTGAGGAGCCCCCATTGGTCTCTTCCCCCTGTCTTGATAAATGATGGTCTCATTGGGCCTCTTGATGCCCCTGTTCTGCTGCTGTTGAGGTTGTAAATTCTGATCTCTTTGTTGCTGTTGTTGCTGTTGAGGAATATTCCGAATAGTTCCTCGTGGTGAATCCCTCTGTCTCTGGTACTTTACCTCCAAAGTCTCCAGTTGATAAGCCTTGGCCACCACCTTTGTGTACGGTGTCTCATCAAATCCCCCGTAAGAAATTTCTCGTAAGAGGTCCAGTTTCAAACCCTGAATAAATTGGTGCACCTTGTTTTCGTCAGTGGCTACCAAATGAGGTGCATAGCGGGATAATGATTCGAACTTCTGAACATATTCTGCCACTGACCCATATTGTTGCAGCCGAGAGAACTCAAGCAACTTTTCCTTCCTCACTCCTCGGTCAAAGTACTTCTTGTAGAAGATTTTCGTGAATCCTTCCCAGCTTAATGCCACTGTAGTCGACTGCACTGTGTCCCACCAAAATCCAGCACTTTCGATGAGATAGAACGTGGCACAATTAACTTTCTTGTTGTCTTCCACTTCTGCATAACTGAACATCTTCTCCATTGTTCGAATCCAGGTTTCAGCGCGGGTCAGGTCTGAAGACAGTCCATCAAATGAAGGCGGCTGGAGTCACCGGAATCTATCTCCACTGTTGTCACGTGAAGCATCTCCATGGTTATTATTGTTATTGTTCCCGCTGTCTTCTCTGGCCATTATACGTTCAACCATGCGGGACTGTACTCCCACCAGTGCGGTTAGTCGGTCAATGGCACGAGAGCTTTCGCTTGACTTTTCCTGTTGCCCTCTCACCATTTCTAAGGAAACCCTATAAATAGAATAACATATAATTATAGAATTTTCCAAAAACAGAAGTTTTTAAAACAAACACAGAACGACAGCTGAAGTTTAAAAACAAAACAGCAGAATCTCAGTAAAGTTTCACAGACTTGTACATCACTTTAAAAACTTAAACCTCAGGACAGAAATATGTTTGACTGCAGCAGCCACCCCCGAGAGCTCGAGCCACCAGCCACCTATTCATCAGACTGAGGCACAAGGTCCTCATTTTCGGGTTCAGTACCTACATCATAGAGTTCATCTATGAGCCTAAAGCTCAGTAAGAACATATAAAATGCAGTGATGCATATGCTATGCATGCGGTTTTCAGAAATTCAGTGACAGTATAGTACATTACGTTTCAGTGGCAGTGGGGTATAAGTGGGGCTTATAGGGGAACTGGCGAACAGTGGGTGCACTATCAGGCACAACAGTTATACGGTACAGTACAGAAACAGATCTGGGGGCCAGTCCCCGTCCCACACTTAACCGATACATTTCAGTCAGATTTTATCTTGTTTAGTTTCAAACAGTGTACAAAAATAAGTTTTGCATGAACTTTCGGTGAAAACGTGTATGCATGAACATTTTCAATGCCTTAACTTACAATAACAGACGACAGAAATAACAGAACATACTGTGAAGCAGAACACAGACAACTAAGAACATAAACTATAACGTTTCTACCCAAAACAACCCGACGGAACTGAAACACCTAGTACCTCCGTGATGTAGGGCCTTAAGGGCCAACCTACAGATATGAACTTACCTGTTTGCTGTAGAGTTGATGTTCTTGATCGTCTCGGTTTCAGTAGTTTGTGAACCTAAAACGTGATTATACGGTCATTAACCCTAAGCCTCTAAAAAATCAGTAAATAGTGTAGTTAAACTTGTTAACTACCGACGGAAATTACCTTCACTGAAGAAAATAGAAGAATGTAGGAGAAACAAAGTGTGGAACTTTGTTTCAGTCGCCTGGAAGAGAAGAATAGAGAGAAGGAAGGGAGGAAGCAGAGAAGTGAAATGAAGATTTCACGTAGGAGGAAGAACTTAGCTTCCTCAACAAGTTGCCAAGTGTCAGTTATCCACGGGCTATCTCCCACCAACCTTAATCTCTCTCTAAATTGCCCTTCCATGCATTTCAAACTTAGTGTTTTGCTTAGTTATACATTAGTTTGTTTCCCAACAATACACATATTGTATTAATATTAAATCAATCCCGTAAAATGATTCCGAAAATAATTACAGCCAAAAGGCTTGGTGCTACAAAGCCAGGTAAGTAGAGTACATGTGTGCCTTCGGGCCTACATCACAAAACAGTAGAATTTATGCTTGTTTTTATGTTTTCAGTATATCATGCATCATGTTTATATAAGAACACGAAAAAGAATTTACATGTAATGGCATGGTAAGACATGAGTAGTTTGAATTAGACAAACTATTAAGGGAACTAATCCGCCCCTTAATCGAGAAGAGGATGTTATGACTTTGGGAAAACTGATCCACTTACCATCAGACAGAGGGATCAGATCAGCTATTAAGAGAACTAATCCGCCCCTTAATCTAGTAGAGGATGTTATGACTTTGGGAAACTGATCCACTTCCCATCGAACAGAAGGATCAGATCAGAGAACGAACATAAATGCAACTGAGATGTGAAAGTAGAAACTGCATGATTAGGATTTATGAATTTAGTATCTCATTCGTATCTGCTCTACTTATTTAGCATTAGGCTAATAGATGAGTTTGTGATGTAGATGTTGAGGTTTCAACAGGTGATTTCTCTGAGTTGACAGAGGGATAGGTGGAGTTGATGGAGCACATCTATGCCGATGTTTGGTGCTCTGATGAAGCGATTTGACTAATGTCTGTATGTGAAGTCTAAATGGATTATGCTGGGAATTTTAATGATTGTGATAGTTTTTAGTATTTCTGATACATTTTGAGATTTCTCGGATAGTGATATATTGTTAGTTCTAACTGTAATTCTTACTGGTTTTCAAGCATTTCACTGGGTCATGTTGTTTTGAATGATTTCAGTAAAATTTACAAGTTCTTTTAGCAGTCGGAGTTGTTCTTTGTTTAGAGTGTAAATGGTTGATACGCTGTTCTGTTGTCTATCGGTAGATGTTGTCTATCAGTAGATGTTGAGTGCTACTGTTTACCGGTAGATGTTATCATTCGGTAGGAGTTGTCTATCGGTAGATGTTGTCTATCGGTGGATGTTGAGTGTTACTGTTTACCGGTAGATGTTATCGATCGGTAGAAGTTGTCTATCGGTAGATGTTGTTTATCAGTGGAGGTTGAGTGTTACTATTGAGCGGTGGATGAGAGTAGTCAACGTGTCGTTTGGCAGATGTCGTTCAAGTAGGTGCGAGCGGTAGAGGTGAGCGGTGGATGTCGGTAGCAAAAGATGTAGTCTGTTTCTACTTCTACCGCTATTACTGTTTGGCGGAAGACGCAATCTGTTTCTATTTCTACTGCTGAGATTATTTATCGGTAGATGTGCTCGGTAGCGGTGGACGTTTTGAAATTTAAGGCATTTAAATATTTAACACCCTCATGCCCTCGGTTCTTCTGGCCGATTGCTTCTATTATTTAATTGTTATATAAGTATTGTTTTAGTGATTTGTTTTAACCCTGTTTTACACAAATGATTTTTCCGCTGCAAGTTTTGATGTTTTTAAATAAGTGTCGAATTTTGACCGTTGAGTAAAGTTTTAAAATCCCTCAAATTGTCTTAGTTCTGTTCAGCGTTATGTGTAGCGAACCGGGTTTTTAAAAAAATTTGGGGCGTTACAGTTTGGTATCAGAGACATTTAGTTAAACCGTTCAAAAGATTATTCATCAGTGCCGATCGTCGCATGGGAGTACTCCAACAACTGTAAATGTTTATGTTAATCCTAGTTGCTAGATATTTATGAGAGTAATTAACCTTGAACAGGAATATTGCGAAATGGCTAGACGACCAGGAAGACCAAGAGTACAGAGAGAGATGCCCAATTTGAGAAGTGAGGAAGATCCTAGTGTGATTAGGGAGTTGACAGCTTCGGTACGTCAGCAGTCTGAACAATTGGGACTGCTACTGAACCGAGATGTGCAAGAGAGTGCCAACTCGTGTTCCAACAATGAGCAATCGGGAGACAGATTCTGAAGATTGCAACCGCCCACGTTTGAGGGAATATCATCCAATCCGGTTGTTGCTGAGTGATGGCTTAGGAAGATTGAGAGTATGTTCAGATGTGCCAACATTGGGGAAGGAGACAAAGTCACTTTGGCAACGTTCCATTTGGCTGGGGATGCTCAACTTTGGTGGGAAACAATGGAGACCACCACTGATGTTCTGGCTGTGTCTTGGACACAATTCAAGGAGACTTTTATGAGAAATACTTTAACAGCACCATCCAGACTGCAAAGAAGGTAGAGTTTCTGAACTTGAAGCAGACGGGGTCCGTGTCTGAGTACAATAGACAGTTTGAGTCCCTATCCAGGTTTGCGGGACATCTTGTTCACAGGAATGAGGATAAGGTGTTTCAATTTATGCACGGACTGAAGCCAGAGATTTACAGAGGAGTCAAGTTTTTGGGTATTAAAGGTTTGTCTTACGGTGAAGTTGTGTCCACAACATTGGAAGTGGAAGAAGCAGAAATGAAGTGTACTGGAGCAAGAGAAGCCCCACGAAAGTTTATTCAGCCACACCAACAGAGTGGGATGAAGAGGCCCAGTGAAGGCCAGGGTAGTCAGGGAGCAGGAAAGAAAGTATTGAATGCTAGGGAGTTTCCCCAATGCCCGATATGTTTGAAGAATCACTTGGGAGAGTGCATATTTGGGTCGGGAAAGTGTTTCAACTGTGAAGAAGTTGGACACACGTTCAGGGATTACTCGAAGCCCAGGGTCACCCAATGCTACAACTGTAATAAGGTTGGTCATATTAATAGAGATTGCCAGCTTTAAAGAATGGTCCTGCTAAGATAAAGCCGAAGATATTCTCCATGATGGAGTCAGGTGATGATGATCAGCCTGCGGTAGTGTCAGGTACTATATTTATCAACTCTATGCCTGCTTTCACTTTAATAGATTCTGGTGCAACACATGCTTTTATAGCGTTTGCATTTGCTGTTAAGTTAGATGTACAGCCTACGCCAACTGAACATGTGTTTAATGTCACGTTACCCTCTGGTTAATGCATGCACTCTAGCCGAGTGATGCTAAATTGTGTGGTGTCAGTGGGAAGCGTGAATCTGCCTGCTGATCTCATTATCATGGGGATAATGAGATTTTATGTAATCCTAGGAATGGACTGGTTGTTTAAGCATTATGCTACAATCGATTGTAGGACTGGAATTGTTAGTTTTCAACCCCCTGGTGGTTTGAAACATACCTTCCAAGCTTTGAAGAAGTGTAAGAAAATGTCTGTTATTGCCACTATTGATGCTTGACCTTCTCCATGCAGAGAGTATTTATGCTTTTTGGCCAATGCTATAGACACACAGGTTGTAGGAAAATCGAGTCCTCAAAATGTCTTAGTTGTCCAAGACTTCCCAGAAGTATTCCTAGATGACCTTCCTAGCTTGCCGCCAGATAGAGAAATCGAGTTTGTTTTAGACGTCTACCCAGGCGCGGAGCCTGTATCTAAGAATCCTTACATATTAGCACCAACAAAGCTGAGAGAGTTAAAGAAACAGTTGGAGGAACCGTTAGAAAAAGGATTCATACACCCGAGTTATTCACCGTGGGGTGCACCTGATCTTTTTGTTAAGAAGAAGGATGGATCATTGCGCATGTGTGTTGATTATCGAGAATTGAACAAATTAACTATCAAGAACAAGTATCAATTACCAAGGATTGATGATCTATTCGACCAACTTAATGGTGCACGAGTCTTCTCTAAGGTTGACTTTAGGTCCAGTTATTACCAATTGAAAGTCAAATCAGAAGATATCCCTAAGACGGCCTTTCGCACAAGGTATGGACATTATAAGTTTTTGGTTATGTCTTTTGGATTGACAAATGCACCAGCAGCTTTCATGGATCTCATGAATAGAGTGTTTCACGAGTATCTAGAAAAATTTGTCATAGTGTTTATTGATGATATTTTAATCTATTCGTGTACTGTAGATGAACATGCAAAACACTTGAACTTGGTATTAGGAGTACTTAAGTAGCACCTACTTTATGCCAAATTTTCCAAGTGTGTGTTTTGGTTAAACCAAGTTTACTTTTTGGGTCACGTTATCTGGGGGGATGAGATATCTGTCGATCCAGCCAAGGTTCAAGTAGTTAAGGAGTGGCCCCAACCGAAGAATGCTACAGATATTCGGAGTTTCCTTGGATTAGCAAGATATTACAGAAAGTTCATTGAAGGATTCTCAAAAATTTCTATACCCCTTACCTGGTTAACAAAGAAAAACATGAAGTATATATGGACTGATGAATGTGAGTTTAGTTTTCAAACCTTGAAACAGAGACTGACCAATGCCCCAATACTAACACTCCCCGTTGAGAATGGAAAGTTTAGCATTTATTGTGATGCATCCAAAATTGGTCTTGGTTGTGTCTTGATGCAGAATGGAAAGGTAATAGCTTATACTTCTAAACAGCTGAAAACACATGAGAAGAATTATCCTACACATGATTTGGAATTAGCTGCGGTAGTTTTTGCGTTAAAGATTTAGAGGCATTACTTGTATGGACAATCTTGTGAAATATTCTCAGATCATAAGAGTCTGAAATATATTTTCACACAGAAAGAACTAAACATGAGGCAACGCCGGTGGTTGGAGTTTCTCAAGGATTACGATTTTGAGATCAAATACCACCCCAGCAAGACAAATGTAGTGGCTGACGCATTGAGTAGAGTAACAACATCAGCCTTGACATTGATTCTTGACATACCGATAGACTTAGAGACAGAATTCCAAAGATTTGACTTGGAAGCTGTGTCCAGCGTGTCAGCCATGCTTTCTGCCATATCCTTGAAGCCTACTATTTTGGAGAGAATAAAGGAAGTCCAGGTAAATAATACTGAATGCAATAAGTACAAGTTAAGCATGGATTCTTCTGATAAATCAGATTTCAACTTTTCTACTGATGGAATTCTCAAGTTTCGGAATAGATGGTTTGTTCCAACAAATGAAGGACTTCGAAATGAAATCCTTTCGGAAGCTCATTCTTCTAGGTTATCTGTTCATCCTGGAAGTACTAAAATGTACAGAGACCTTAAACAACACTATTGGTGGCCAAATATGAAAACAAGTGTGGCGGAGTACATTGGATTGTGTTTTATTTGCCAACAGATTAAAGTTGAACATCAGAGACCTACGGGAACATTACAACCTTTACCAGTTCCCGAATGGAAATGGGAACAAATAACGATGGACTTTGTTGTGGGATTGCCTAGAACAGCAAGGGAACATGATGCAATTTGGGTGATAGTTGATCGTCTAACCAAATCTGCCCACTTCATGCTAATAAAGATGACTTACTCGATGGATCAGCTCGCTAAATTGTATATGCATGAGATTGTTAGATTGCATGGAGTTCCAATCACTATAGTTTCAGACCGAGATTCTAGATTCACATCTAAGTTTTGGAACAGTTTACATAAGGCTATGGGTACACAGCTCAATTTTAGTACAGCTTTTCACCCCCAAACAGATGGAGAATCCGAGAGGACTATTCAAACATTTGAGGATATGCTTCGTGCATGTGTATTAGAATTCTAGGGTTCTTGGAGTAAGTATTTACCATTGGTGGAATTCTCTTATAACAACAGTTTTCAGGCAACAATAGGCATGGCACCATACGAGGCATTATATGGATGAAGGTGCAGATCTCCATTGTACTGGGATGAAGTTGAAAAAGCACGATTGATTGGTCCTGACATTGTGCAACAGACAGTGGAGAATATTGCTCTTATCCGACAGCGGATCTTGACAGCTCAAAGCCGGAAGAAAAGCTATGCCGATAGAAGATGTAGAGATTTAGAGTTTGAAGTTGGTGATGAAGTGTTTCTTAAAGTTTCACCGTTCAAATGAGTTGTAAGGTTTGGGAAGAGAGGTAAGTTGAATCCAAGATACATCGAACCTTTCTCAATCTTGAAGAGGATTGGAAAGACAGCTTATCAATTGCAGTTACCAGTCTCTATGGAGGGAATTCACAATGTGTTCCATGTTTTTATGCTGAAGAAATGTATGCGGAATCCAACTCAGGTTGTGGAACAGCAGAACATTGAAGTTCATCATACCCTTACCTATGAAGAGAAACCAGTGAAAATTCTGGACTATGCAACAAAAGTGCTACGTAACAAGGAAGTTCAGCTAGTGAAGGTGTTATGGCGTAATCAGAATGTAGAGGAGGCAACTTGGGAAAGCCAGCAAGACATGATGAGCCGATATCCTAAGTTATTTAAGCATTGAATTTTGAGGACAAAATTCTTTCAAGGAGGATAGATTGTAGCAACCGGTACGTGGCTTTTATTTTATTGAATTAAGTGATTTTGATTGGTTCCTTAAATAGGTTAAAGTTTGCTAGTCAAGGGCATAAGTGTAATTTGTGTAGCATGTATTATAAATGGAGGGTTTAGTGAAGGATAGCCGCCATTGTTTCTTCACTTTCCTCTTTCAGCTCAGCCGACTTCTCTAGCGATTTTTCTCTCCGAATCTTCTTCAACTTAGGTTTGAGTAAAACCCGAAGTAGTTTGAAACCAAGCTTTTCCAGGAAGCCAGATAAGTAGAGTACGTGTGTGCCTTCAGTCCCACATCACAAAACAGTAGGATTCATGCTTGTTTCTTTGTTTTCAGTATGTCATGCATCATGTTTATGAAAGAACACGAAAAAGAATTTACATGTAATGGCATGGTAAGGCATGAGTAGTTTGAATCAGACAAACTATTAAGGGAACTAATCCGCCCTTTAATCGAGAAGAGGATGTTATGACTTTGGGAAATCTGATCCACTTCCCATGGAACAGAGGGATCAGATAAGCTATTAAGGGAACTAATTCGCCCCTTAATCTAGTAGAGGATGTTATGACTTTGAGAAACTGATCCACTTCCCATCGTCCACACTTAACCATACATTACATTACAGGTTTTATCTTTCTTAACTTCAAATCCGGTGCTGAAAATATTTACAAGGTTTTTCAAAAAACGTGTATGCATGAACAGGTATGATGCTTAAACTCAACATATATAGGTGACAGAATAAAAACAACGGGAAACAGAACACAAAGAACACGTTTAACTTAAAGCATAACCTACGACCTAACTACCCGAACCAAAACCTAGTACCTCCATACTGTAGAGCCTTAAGGGCCAATTTATACACATGAACTTACCTGTTGTCCAAAATGCAGCAAGCTTTGTTCGTGTATATGACCTCGGCGATTCGCGAACCTATAATATACACAATCGGACTTTTACTCTAAACATAAGCAAACTAACGTTTTGACTTGTTCAAACACGTTAGCATAAGTAGATGCTTACATTAGGCAGAGAAATATAAGAAAACTGAGGAGATCGAAGGAGCTTCGATGGACGTTTGTCGTCTAGAAGAGAGAAAACAGATAGGAGTGGAGAGAAAATGAGAAGGAAAAAAAATGATTCACGCAGGAGTGAAGAGAAGAGAGGAAGCTTGTCTTCTTCAACAAGTCTGCCAAGTGTCAATTATCTATTGGTTTCCTTCCACCAACCTTAATTGGCTTCCCAAATTACCCCTCCATTCATTTACAACTAATTTGTTAATTAGTTCGTCAATCCGGTTTTTCCACTAAAACACCCTGACAAATTCACTAAAACGTTCATTGTATTAACATAAAATTCATCCCGCTAAATGATTCGGGGAATATTTACATGGCCAAAAAGCTGGGTGTTACAATAATGTTATGTTGACTTTCTAATTCTACACTATAATTTTACCTCTGAAGTGTTGCTTACGTGCCACTAATTGATTGTTCAATAATGAGTGACACATCAGAAAATAAGATTAAAGTATAAAATTAGACGGTAAATCTAGCTTTGCTTAAAATAAATTTCTTTCATAGATCAATTAAATTATTAGAAGTACAATTGTTGAGTTGTTGATGATTTTCTAGATCAATATGATATCCTTCTAAAGAAAATCACCTCTTGTATTTGTCAAGAATTATGTGTCTAACAAGCAAATGTAATAGAACATATGAATAAATTTATATTAATTAATATTGTATTTGCATTTTAGATTATGCTTTATAAAATTCAGAGAAAATTCATTGGTTATTTATGTAAACTTTCTATTAACATATATATTGTATATATATGAGATAAAATATAAAAAGTAATAACTAAAATAAGTCCGTGACTTATATTTGATATATGAAATTTTCAAATAATTTATAGTCATAAACATAGTTTATCTCATTAAGAATATATAGTTATATCCATATTATATATGTAGTGACATAAGATAAATATGTTTTATATAATATGATTATATAAGACTGTGACAGATAAAATTATATTATTATGATAATTTTCGTTGAATATAGAACAATTAATTTTATCATAATGATGGTCATATATGTATGATCTTAATTTGTTGTATTTAGCAGATTCATATTTTGTTTTAATTTACCTTTTGATTTACTTGGTAAATTTTTGTATGAATTACAATTCATAAACCTTTTATATTAGAAATGAATTAAAATGAATAGCTGAGAATATTAACATTGATATAATGAAATCTATTTATATAGATTCTCTTATTTGTTAGTTCAGAGATCGAATAATTAGCGTACAATTCAACATCGTAATGAATTAATTATTCAATCAAGAACTAATGGTAGTCAAAGATAAAGATGTAATTTGATAGGTTAATAGATTATTAACCTAGCTCTATTACGAATTTAAATAGAGGGTTTATACATATATAATGACTATATTAGTGAAAATTATTATGAGTAAATATACTCTGCAGTTTTAAGAGTTCAACTCTAAGTATTTAGTAAAATTACTTTAGAGTTAATAATTATGTTAATTAATATAAATTTTTTATATTAATTAATGAAAATTATTGAAGTTTAAAACGATAAGCCAATCGGTTCATTCGTTACATTCTATTACTATTCGAATAATAGACAAAATGTACAAAGAAGATTAAATAATTAATTGTAACACACTCAATAATAAATTTGTTATTCTTTATCAGATGAAATAATTGAATAGTTGATTATTCAATTAATTAACAAACTTATAAAGTTGTTTTTGAAAATTATTTTTAAAAATAGATTATGCCAAAATTTAAGTTGATGTTATGGTACTAAGTGTTGAGTCATGGTGGCAAGTTATTTCAGTAACCATTTTATTCTGAATAAGTCAATGATTGTTACAAAATCAAAATTTTAATTTAAATGAGATATATTTCGTAACTGTTTTTTAAATTTTAAGATAACTTTACGAAATCAAATTTGAATTTTAAATGGAAGATAGAATTTTATAACCGTTATGAAATTAATTTTATCTTTAAAATTAGATCTGATAACCTCATTATAAAAAAATAAGGTTAAAAAATATGAGGTTAGTGAATAAACTTTTGATAGCAGACTTTTAGTCTCCCGTGTTTGTTTTAAAAGAGTTTTTCTCTAAATCTAAATAGATCGTCTTATGTATTGAGAATATGAACTGTAACACCCGGTATTTTGCCATGTAAATATTCCATGAATTCATTTAGCGGGATAAATGATTACATTAATACAATGAATGTTTTAATGAGTTTATCGGAGTGTTTAATGAAAAAACCGAATTTATTAACTAATTAACAAATTAGTTGGAAACCAATGGAAGGGAAAATTAGGAAAACAATTAAGGTAGGTGGGAGGGAAGTAATGAGTGCTTGACACTTGGCAACTTGTTGAAGAAGCCATGTTCTTTTCTCTTCCCTCCTACGTGAAACCCTCATTTCTCATCTGCTTCTTTCCACTGCTCTCTGTTTTCTCTCCTCCAGGCGACTGCAACCTTTCCAAAAGACTTCCATTCTCCTGTTTTCTCCAGTGAAGGTAATCATCTGCTAAAGTTAACGAGTTTGGATAAGTTAAAATGTAATACCCGGCTTTACGGGATATTAATATTATATTATATGATGGCATTTTTGTAAATATGTCAAATCAAGTCCGTTTTGCAAAAAGAAAGCGTCATTAGAATCCTAACGATTAATGGAAATTTTAAGAATTTACGAGAATTTTCGGTGTATTAACGCTATATTTCGAGTAATTAAGTTTATCGTAAAATAAAGGACGTTTTAGTAAAAATAGTAAACGGGGTCCGATTTGAGAACGGACAGTTTTAATAAATCTCGAATAATAAGAATGACTTATTGGTGAAATAAGAAAATTTGGAGAAGCGGAATCGTTAAAAAATTAACGAAACAAAGGACGAAACAAAATAGAAATAAGAGCTAAGGGCATTTTGGTAATTTGTCAAACCAAATTATATTAAATCAAGGTTTTTCTTCTTCTCCCTCACTTCTTCTTCTTCTCTGTTTTCACGAAAACGCCAGAGGCGATTTCTCCCTCGGTCGTTGGCGATTCTCAACATTCCGACCTCCGATTCGTCCTCCGATCGTCTCGTTTTCTTCGCGTTTTCTCCTTCTCTCGCTACCCTAGGTATGAATCTATGATTCTAGAGCGTTAGTTTTCAATTTTCGGCCCGATTTAACATTAGGGTTTTGTTAGGGTTTAGGTTAAAAATTCGATTTCGGGTTTAAAAATCAATAGGTTATCGTAGTTTATGAACGTATAGAACGTATTAGACGTTATTGGACGAAACTAGATTAATTTGTGGAAAATGTTAAAATTCGAGAAATTTCGAGATTTAAGGAAAAACTCGTAAATTGGGAATTGAGTTGCCGAGCGTGTATTGCTCGATGAAATAGCTCAATGAATCGGATTAAAGCTTTAGGAAATTTCTTTAGTTGAGGTTTTGTCAATTTGGACGTTAAGAAGCTTGAACTCGTTTTAACGTTGATCATTCTAAATTGCTTTAGGTGAACGACTCTCGTGGATAGAGCTCGAAGTTCAGTGCGCTCAAGGTAAGTTCTCGTGACTTACTCTGGCCGATTGGCCTAAACCGTCCTTCGATGTCGCGTCGAGGATCTTAGTGGATTGCTCATTTTAAGTCGCTTTGGTTGGGTAGTTAGGTTCAAACGTTTTGTAGGTTATTTCCTTTACAGTTTTGATGGTACGCATGTTTGTTTGTTTACATTTATATTGAACTGTTCATGCATCACGTATTTTAACTAAGCATGAAAATGAATTTCCGCACGATGTTTTCATAAAACCTGTGTGGCCCAGAGATTGGGGGCTATCGATCTATCGTGCGGGCCGATTAAGGGTCTGGCCGATACCACATCTCATGTAATGTAATTGATGAACGTAATCTGTTATCTGGTCACGCGAGGTGGGGCTCAGGCACGGCTGTACGTGTTGAAAGCGTGTACCCCCCTCATCTAACCGCACAGGGTAGTCCGACCGCTGGATTGGCCCCCTTCGGTTAGGGGGATGAGATCTCGGTGACATTCTGTCTGCGACTGTCACAACCCTAACACTGTACCCGTATTTCCCGTACTATATATATATATATATATATATTTTAATCCCATAATTAAATACTTTAAATAAACTCTATGCGGAAACTAAGTCAGAATTGAAATCGTTAGCGTTGTTTGTAAACCGTTTAAAACCAAACTTAAAACAATTAAGATAAAACTATTTAAAACAATTAAAACAATTAAATAAAACTTAATTTAAAAACTATTTACAAGTAAAACAAAGGGGAGGGCAGAATTGGCATTCTGCCGAAAAAGGGAAGCAGCGACCAATCGCTGCAATTGCAGCGAGCGAGCGCTGCACATTTCAGCGACCAGTCGCTGCTTCTCTTTTTCCTCTGCTTTCCGGTTCTGCCCCTGACCAATTTGATAAATGTTTTAATTGTTTAATTAATTGTTTTAAATAGATTTAAGTTCATAAATGGTTTTGTTTTAAGTGGTTTAAAATGTAGACTTCAATTCCGCTTAAGTTTAATTAAGTATAAAAAAAATATGTACAGGAAAATGGGTACAGTTTTAGGGACGTTACATTTATGGTATCAGAGCCTGTACCCAACCGGAAATGTGGCCAACGGGGACGTTGGGCCCCCGAGGGGGGGGGGGGTGATTGTGATGACCCAAATGGAATGTGTACGTATGTGTATGACTGCGGGGCAAACCTCGAGTTGCGGGGTGGATGGATCCCGGACTCGAGTATAGGCGAATCCCGAGTCGTAAAGAGGGGGTCGTCACAATCCCACATCGCTTGGGGAAGTATATGGAAATCAAACATATGTAAAGAGACCCTCCCAACATAGCAAGACGAGTTTTGGAGCACGATTGGCAACAGATCCCATAAGAACTCCGAAGTTAAAAGTGCTTCGGCGAGAGCAATCCCAGGTTGGGTGACCTTCCGGGAAGTTCTCTCCAAACAAAGCCGTGAGTGGAGGATATTGTGCTACGGCCCAATCCCCAGAGCGGACAATATCTTGCTGGGATAATGGGTCGTTACAGCGACGCTCTGTATGTTATGCATGATTTCTGAACTCCATATGCACTGCACGCATCTGCATTTACGTAGGATTTACTGAGCCTTTAGCTCATAGTGTGTCTGTATGGTGTAGGTGACGTTTTAGGTGACATTGAGCCAGGTGAGGACGACGTTCCTCCTCCTGATGTGTGAGGCAGTTGACGGAAGATGGATTCCGGTGGTGTGTTGCGCAGTCGATGCTTAACTGATCCGTGGGGATGTACATACGCATTTTGAGGGTATTGGCTTATTCTGGGTATATTTGCACAGATAGAACATATTAAAATGCTTGGTTCTGGTTAGGTGATAGACTGATGTTTTCCATGTTTTATAAACCGTATTGTAAAATGTTTTATTGAAGCTTTTAATTGCACGCTATGGAAATCGTTTGAAATGTTTTTAGGTTCGATATTGATATGCTCGATTTTTAGAGCTATCCACGCAGTTGGATTTCGCAAAGTCCGCTGCAAATTGGTTGAGTTTAAGTTACAAGGTCTATGTGTTTATTGATGAAGAATGTATAGAAGTGGTAAGAAAGGGGATGAGGAAATGGTGTAAAAATATAAGAAGTTTTGCTCTCTGGAATCGGATTCCAGAGAGCGTATTGAAGTGTTTGCTCTCTGGAATTCCAGAGAGGAAATTGTATTGTAAAATGAAAGGCGACGGGGCGCCAGTGTGAGGGGCGACTGATCGCCCCTCCCTTCTTCTTGGTTGGCGACCGGGCACCGAGATGAGGGGCGACTGATCGCCCCTCCTGGTCTCAATACAGCGACTGATCGCTGCAATGTGCAGCGATCGATCGCTGAGACGGATCGTTGATGCAGCGATCGGTCGCTGCTTCCTTTTTCGGCAGAATGTCAATTCTACCCTCCCTTTTGTTTTACTTGTAAATTGTTTTAAAATTATAGTTTTATTTAATAGTTTGAATTGTTTTAAATAGTTTAATCTTAATTGTTTTAAACGGTTTACAGAACGCTAACGATTTCAATTCTGATTTAAATTCCGCTTAGAATTTAGTTAAGTATAAGGATAAAAAAAATGTACGGGAAAATGGGTACAGTTTTAAGGATGTTACATAAAATGAGAGTTTTGCTGAAGTTAAGGTTAAGATATTTTGAAGAAAACTCTCTGTTATTGTATGAAAACACGTCGGTTTGTTTTCTAAAGGTTTGAATGAAGTTTGGAGCATGTCCTACCAAGTTGTTAGTTAGAATTTGTAGCTTTGCTCATTTTCTTTACGTGTATGTTATAGGTTCGTGCATCACCGAGACGTTCAGGACTATCAACTCTACAGCAAACAGGTAAGTTCATGTGTGTATATCGGCCCTTATGGCCCTACAACAAAGAGATACTAGGTTTTACTTCTGTCGGACTGTTTCGGGTAGATAAGTTAGAGTTTCATTATGAGTTTTCTGTATTTCTATTCTTTCTGCCGTTTATTCATGTTGTCTGCTGTTTTAAGTTCAAGCACTGTAAATGCTCATGCATACATGATTTTCCCGACAGACATGCAAAAGTTTTCTGTGCACGGTTTTGAAGTTAAGAAAGATAAAATCTGACTGTAATGTATTGGTTAAGTGCGGGACGGGGACTGGCCTACTGTTCTATTCTGTTCTGTTATATTCTGCATATCTGTTTGTGCCTGTCGTGCACTTGCTAGTTCCCCTATAAGCCCCACTTATACCCCTCAGCCAGTGAAACGTAATGTACTATACTGTTACCGTATTCTGAAAGTTCATGCATAGCATATGCATCACTGCATTTTTATATGTTCTTACTGAGCTTTAGGCTCATAGTTGAACTCCCTGTTGTAGGTATGGATTCCCCAGATGAGGACATCGTGCCTCAAGATGATGACTTGATGTAGTTGGCCGATCGAGCTCATGGGGTTTGGTTGTTGCAGTTAGACTAGAGTTAGCCCTGTGAGAATGTATTTTCAGAAGTTATGTCAAGTTCTGTAACATCTGTTGAAGTTTTTAAAAATATTTGAAGTGTAGGTTCAGCTCTGTACAACTTTTGTGTTCTTTTTAAAACGACGTATGAAATCTGTATTGATGTCCAAAACCTTTGTATTTGACAGTTGAATTTACATATTTCGAAAAGTTTTGAAAACATTCTGGAACTGCTTGAGTTCTCCCTTTTTAGGTTATGCATGGATGGTTTCAAATTTTAGAGCTATCCATGCAGTTTGTTTTCTTGAATCTGTCATTTGTAAAGCAGGTATTACAACTTTGTTTTGAATCAGGTTTTGAAGGTCTGAAACCTTTATGCCTTTTGTTTTGATGTTCCCTGCTTATACGTCTTCCTGTAAAAAGGTTGTTAAATTTTGTCTTTAAAACTACGTCTTCGATTACATCCACCGCCGCTTTAAAAATCACATCCACCGTTGCCTTTTTAAAGCACATCCACCGCTGCCTTTAAATTTACATCCACCAGTGAACAGTGCATTTTTGTTTGTAGTTAACATCCACCTGTGAATTTATTTCTGTCTGTAGTTCTCTTCCATCAGTAAACAGTGCATTTCTGCCTGCATCCACCGCTGCCTTTAAAATCACATCTTCCGATTGCATCTATTGCCTACATCTTCCGGTGACGTCATCCATTTTACATCTTCCGCCTGACGTCATCTGCCCACATCTTCCGCCCAGTTTATTTTCATCTTTCGCCTGACGTCAGCTACATCTTCCGCCTGACGTCAGCTACGTCTTCCGCCTGACGTCATCTGCCCACAGTTCACCTCTACCGGTGAACAATAATCTTCTGCTTGTAGTTCACCTCTACCGGTGAACAGTTATCTTCTGCCGGTAGTTCACATCTGCCGGTGAACAGTCCACTTCTGCTTGTAATTTACGTCTTCCGCCCCGTTTTATTTACTCCTGCCATAGATCACCCGATTCCGGTATTCACTGTAGCCTTTCTTATGTCTTTCAGTTTATATTTCATATTTATTTTCACTACATGTATTTTATCACGTTTCCTTCTGCATGCCCGTTGTCCATCCAGTTTTTTATTTAAATGTTCAAAGTATTCTGATTTCCTTCTGTAATTCATTATGTAGTCCAATCTTAACTGTTTCTCGTTTTGACTTTAAATCCATAGAATGTTTTCTCTCTCTGTAAAGTTTTAAGGGTTGGTTTGTTTTAAAAAGTTCAGTCTGCTTAGTCTGTTTATTCAAAAAAAAAAAAAATAGTCCCCGTTTTGAATGTCCAGGAGTGATGGTTCCTCGGACCCCGATCGGGTCAGGGGGGGCTGTCATAGTTATGGTATCAGACAAAAAAAATCAGGTTTTAAAAGCGATTCTGTAAATGTCTGGCTACACAACCTGCCACGTGAGATCGCTCCACAAACTGTAAGTGTTTAAGTTCACGTCAAAGTTTCTGTTTATTAAATTTAGTTATAATATTTATAGGATTTTCTTAGAAATGGTTAGAGGACAACAGGATGAAGCAAGCGAAAGTTTTCGTGCCATTTACAGATGACACGGGGTCCCCTAGAAAAGGGCCCGTGTACAACCCATAAATAGTCAAGATAAGTGCTCGGTTGTGTGTTTGTGTAAAGATGATGAATAAAGGGAAGAAATTACAAAAAAAAAAAAAAATGCAAGAAAATCAACAATGGATTAATAATGGTAGGGCCGAATATTATATGATGTGTGAGGATGTGAAATATAAAGAAAAAAAAATAGAAGGAAAGAGATGGAGAAGAAATGTTATGGATGAGATGTCAAATGCAATGCAAAAAAGAAATAAAATGACATAAAATAAAAAGTGAGGGTGTGTGTTTGGTGAAGCCGAAAATAAAGAGTGATATTGTGTGAATGTGATAGCAAATAAAATAAAGAAAATACCCTTGGAGGTTGCTTGGAGTGATCTTACGGGTTAGTCTCAAGGATAAACGTTTTCCGGGAGGAAAATGACCACTGTAGGCCGGAGATTTTCTTCCTCGATCAAACTCCCAATGGAGATGGTGAGGGAATGAATAAGAGCTAACCTAGCAACCCAAGCTAGGTTAGCAATGGAGGCTAACTCCTCTTGGTTCAAAGAACCAAGGAAAAATCACCAAAGGAATTTGGGAGATTTAGGGAAATAGTAGTATATTGATTGACCAAAAGTTGTTTACAAACACCAATCCTATGCTTAAATAGAAAATCCTAGGGTGGATGATTAGGGTTTCTATAAGGATGAATGAATGGTGGCCCTTGGATGAAAAAGGATGGATGGCCAAGATCAAGGCAAACAAACACACATCCTAGGGAGGAGATGAATACCATGCCTAAATGGATCAATGGAGAGAATCTTGCCACATCATCAATCCATGTTGCCACTAACTCTTGTACTTGCAAAATTAGACCTTTTTTTGTGGGCTCTTCTTTGGGCCAAGGCTTCCATTGGGCTCCATTTATTGTAGGACCTTTTCCTTTGAATATTTTGTTAAACTTCCTCCAACCCAAATCCACCACTATACATCTAGTCATAACCACACAATCTAATGCATGAAATGGAATTATAAAATCCTTACAATAAAGGTGAATGTATGCCAATGAGTTTTAAAATTAAAAATTAAAAATTAAGGCCCGGGAAGACAAATTCCCATAGGGCTATCAGCAAGCTCCGTGCGAATGCTCCAATGAATGACATGGCAAGGCTTCTTCACATCCTCTGATGTCGGCTCCCAAGTGAAGTCCATGATGTGATCCAAACCTGCAAAAAGAGACAAGTCATTAGAACATTGAACGATTGAATTTTGTGCCCGAGTTTGTGATCTTGTGACAGGCCTCCGAGGCATGTCATCCCCTCCGGGTGGCTGAGGATTTGACCTCAAATCCGTTAGCTCAGCCTCCTCTTCATATCCCAATTCTCCATTGTAAGGGGACAAATCTTGTACATTGAAGGTGGATGACACCCCATAATCGCCAGGTAACTCCAACTTGTAGGCATTGTTATTTATACGTTCCAAGATTTTAAAGGGACCTTCAGCCCTAGGCAACAATTTGGAGCGTCTTTTGGAGGGAAATCGCTCCTTCCTAAGATGCAACCACACCAAATCTCCAACATTAAAAATTACCTCTTTTCGGCCTATATTTGCATGCTTAGCGTAATTGGCGTTATTTCTCTCAATTGTTTGGCAAACTTTCTCATACAACTTTTTCATTTGCTCTGCTTTACTTGCTCCTGAAGGGTTTATTAGGTCCTGGGTTGGAATAGGAATAAGTGTCAGGGGTGTATTCGGATTAAAACCATAGACTACCTCAAAGGGCGTTTGCTGAGTGGTGGAATGAAGGCTTCGATTGTAACCGAATTCAACTTGGGGTAGTACTATGTCCCAATTGGTTAGAGTCTTACCTATGACACTTCGGAGAAGGGTTCCCAAAGTCCTATTGACCACTTCTGTTTGGCCGTCCGTTTGGGGATGAAAAGATGTACTAAAACATAATGTAGTCCCTAATTTCTTCCATAAAGTCTTCAAAAAAGTACTCAAGAATTTGGTATCGCGATCGGACATAATAGATTGAGGTACTCCATGGAGTCAGACTATTTCCTTGAAGAATAGGTCGGCTATAGCAGCAGAGTCGTCGGTCTTGTTGCAGGCGATAAAATGCGCCATTTTGGAGAATCTATCAACAACCACGAGAATAGAATCTTTATTGCGTCCCGTTTGTGGTAACCCCAAAACAAAATCCATACTAATTTCTACCCAAGGATGTGTAGGGACTGGTAAGGGAAGGTAAAGTCCGTGGGGTAGAACTTTGCTTTTGGCCCTTTTACAAACAATGCACCTTTCAACATAGTGGTGCACGTCTTTCATCATGTGAGGCAAATAAAATTTTTCCTTCAATAGTTTTGAGGTCTTTTTTTCTCCAAAATGCCCAGACAATCCTCCTCCATGAGCTTTTTTAATAAGGCATTGTCTTAGACTGCAATTAGGAATACACAATTTTCCATTCCTTAATAGAAATCCATCTACAAGACTATATCCGCTTTCAGCCTTATTTTGATAAACTTGGTAAGGCAACCAAAAATCTTTATCGGATGCATACAAAGTTTTGATCCATTCAAATCCGAAAAATCTAATACTCAGTTCCGTTAAGAGGATACGTTTTCGAGAGAGAGCATCGACAACGGTATTATCAGACCCTTTCAAATATTTTAAAATGTAGGGGAATCTTTTCAAAAATTTCACCCATTTTGTGTGACGCTTGTTGAGTTTGTGTTGGCTCTTAATGTGCTTGAGAGATTGATGGTTAGAATGAATCACAAACTCTTTTGAAAGTAGATAATGTTGCCAATGTTCTAGAGCTCTAATTACTGCATAGAACTCTTTATCATAGATCGAATAGTTCAAAGCAGCTCCTTTTAATTTTTCACTAAAATACGCAAGAGGCTTGTCATCTTGCATCAATACAGCTCCAATGCCAATACCGGAGGCATCACTCTTGATCTCAAAAACCTTATTAAAATCAGGAAGTGCTAAAACGGGTGATTGACAAAGTTTTTCTTTAATCAAATCGAAACTACTTTGGCATGCCGGTGTCCAATTAAAGTCAACTCCTTTTTTGGTGAGGTCCGTAATAGGAGCAACTAAGGAACTGAAGTCTCTAATGAACCTCCTATAAAAAGAGGCTAATCCGTGGAAACTACGGACTTCAGTGATACTATTAGGAGTGGGCCACTCCGTGATGGCTTTAACCTTATCTTCGTCCGCTTCCAAGCCATCCTTAGAAATTATGAAGCTCAAAAAGTAAACCTTTTCTTGTCCAAAGGAGCATTTACTCAAATTCCTAAACAATTTGGTTCGACGTAGAGTTTGAAATAACATCCCGAGATGGTTGACATGTTGTGGGAGGTCGTGACTATACACCAAGATGTCATCGAAATACACGACAACAAATTTCCCAAGGAATTCCTTAAGAACGTGATGCATTAATCGCATAAAGGTGCTTGGGGCATTTGTAAGACCGAATGGCATAACCATCCACTCAAACAATCCGTATTTTGTTTTGAAGGCGGTCTTCCATTCATCACCTTCTTTCATCTGTATTTGGTGATATCCACTCTTCAAGTCAACTTTGGAGAAAATTGATGCTCCACTCAATTCGTCCAACATATCTTCTAACCGAGGGATGTGATACCTATACTTAATGGTTATTTGGTTGATAGCCCTACTATCAACACACATTCGCATAGAGTCATCCTTTTTAGGTACCAACAAGGTAGGTATAGCGCATGGGCTCATTGACTCTCTTATGTATCCTCTCCCTAATAATTCTTGGACTTGATCTTGTAATTCTTTTGCTTCTTCAGGCCTCATGCTATAGGCCGGTCGATTTGGTAACATAGCGTCGGGTTGGAGGTCGATTTGATGTTTTATTCCTCTAATCGGGGGTAACCCGGGCAGTAGTTCTTCAGGAAAAACATCTTGATAGGCCTTAAGTAGGTCTTGTATCGGTGGGGGTATCTCACCTAATTCCATAACACGGTCTCTAAATAAAACAAGAATCACCGTTTTTCCTTTAGTTACTGCAGCTCTTATTCCCTTTTTGGTCATCATAAGATTTTCTTTAATCTTTTCTTCCTTCCTAACCGCATCGTCATGAGCAATTTGTTCAGGGGTCATAGGAAGTAACTTCATATTCCTACCTCCGAATTTTAAACTATAGTTATTGAGGTAACCATCATATTGAACCCTACGGTCATAAAGCCAAGGTCGTCCTAATAGAAGATGACTAGCTTTCATAGGTACGACGTCACAAGTAACCGAGTCCTTATATTTCTGATAGTAAAATTAATAGTCACTTGTTTGGTCACTTTGATGTCATCTCTATCATCCAACCATCTTAACATGCATGGCTTAGGGTGACTAATAGTCTCCAATCCAAGCTTGCTCACCATATCTTGGGAAGCTACATTAACGCAACTTCCACTATCAATGATCACAGAACATACTTTATCTTTGACTGCACATCTACTTTGGAAAATGTTCTCGCGTTGGCAGTCCTCCTCAACATTTTTAGAAACAAGGGCTCTTCTAATCACCATTAACAGGGGCCCATCTTGAGCAGCACATTCATTCGACTCGTGCTCACTTTCGTCCTCTACCTTTTCTTCTTCTTCTTTATCAAGGTATTGACCCTCATCATTCTCGCTTTCCCATTCTTCGGTTGACTCCTTAATAACCATCACTCGACGGTTAGAACATTCATTTGCGTAATGTCCTTTGACTATGCACTTGTAGCATTGGACATCACGGGCTCTTTGTGCTTTAGGAGGGTTTGGTTGATTTTTGTCCGTCGGAGGGGGTTTATTTTGGTTGAAGGGTGTCTTGGGTGGCCATTTACGGTTAACGGGCCTTTTCTCTTCGTTTTCCATGGAGGTTTAGGCTTATCTTGATCCAAATGCCTAGGTGGAAATTTAGTTGGAAAATTAGTTTTACGCTTTCTTTTGAGTTGTCTTTCCACCGTGAGGGAGAGTTAAATGACTATGTCCATGGTTTGCAATTGTTGTACTTCAACCACGTCTCCAATATCGCGGTTAAGACCTTGAATGAATCTTGCGATGAGTTGCTCTTGGGGTTCATCAATAGCACAACGCATATTGAGAGTTTCGAATTCCGTGATATACTCATCGACAGAGAGAGAATTTTGTCTAAGGTTGTGAAGTTGGTGGAAGAGTTCATGCTTGTAGTGTCGGGGAACGAACCTTTTGTGCATTTTCTCTTTCATGGAATTCCATGTTGAGACGGGGTATCCTAGTGTACGCATCCTTTGGTTTTTAAGGTTGGACCACCATAGTGCGGCATGGCCCGTTAATTCAAGAGAGGCGAGTTGAATTTTTACTCGCTCGGAATAGTCGTGACACTCAAAGATTCTCTCTACCTTATCAATCCAATCAAGATACGTGTTTCCATCACATGTCCCATTGAAAGGGGAATTGTCATCTTGAATTTACGGAGGTCGTCGTTGTCCCTACGACGATTAGGTCGGTACTCCTCATCATCTTCCGTCCAAATATCATCCTCCGATTAAAATGACGTGGTCTTCTTCTTTGGGGTTCAACCCATTCCTCTTCCTCTATGGGTGGTTGAAAAGGAGCTCTACGCCTTGGGCGTTCGGGAATAATCCTAGAGGAGGTCTCTTGAGAAGGGACACGTTCATTGAATTCTCTACGAGGAGGGTTGTTCAGCATTGTTTGGACTTGTTGGGCGAGGCTATTCACTATGTTAGTTAAGGCATCAATTTGTTCTTGCATGCCTCCTTGAGAGCTAGTCTCCCCTTCGTGTCGTGTGCTTTCGGGTGGGGGAGTATCCCTAGTTTGATTCGATTCCAGGTGTGGTGTATCACGATTAAATCCGCTTCGATTAGTCATAGTTAAGTGTTTTAATTTTAAGTTTGAATTCTTGTCTAAATTAATATTCCTAAATTAGTGAGATGCTTATCTTCTTAAAGTCTTAGGAAATTTTAGGCTCTAAGGAATAATCTTAGTTAAGACAAAATGAAAATAGGGATCATGCTAAAATAGGTTACTAACTTATCAATTTCAATTAAACACTTAACAAATTAACTAAGGAAATGAATATTTCAACGATTGATAATCACCCAAATTCTTACTAAAATTTAATCAAGTTGTAAACTTTTACCAAGGATCACTTAAGGTAATATTATTAATAACTAATTAAGTCCAAAAACAGCAAATAATAAAATTTAGAACATCATTTTAATCAAGGTATCATGCTGAAATTTTAACCCAAATACAGCAGAATTTTAATGTAATGCCTAGCCCAAATTTGCTAATTTAAACCATGCTTTTGCTAAATTCTTGTTAACCAATTTCGTTCATTCACTTAACAGCATATATTAAACAAATTTATGAGCTAAAACATGAACAACATTCAGCACAATAATAGACAAATTTCGAGCTTAACAAAGGAGCAAAATCGATGTGATAATTTCAACAATAATCCTATTTTGATAGCAATAGTTCTAAGCCGAATTGAAGTACCAAAATTTCTAGAAAATTTATATATATATTGGACAATATTTAGATGCTAAAACATGAGACAAATGATAACAAGAAGTGCTAAAGAAACCAAGGCTAAAGATGTAGTCAACCGAGAACAAGAAGAAGTAAAAACCGTGAAGATTATGCAACAAAATATAAACCGGTTTTGCAATTTTCTTTAGGCCGATTTCATGCTCATTTTTCTACCATATTTTCAGCAAGTTTTGGTTTAGATCTAGACAAAAATATAAAGCAAATATCATAAAAGGACCGATGCTAAGATGTAGAATAGACCGAAAAGGAAAAAGAGGATGACTAGGAAAGATTTAACTATACCTTGGCCGATTTTTTCCTCTATTGCAAACCATATTTCAACAAGATATTCAAATTAATAAATAGCATTAAAATGACAGCAAATAAAAGAGTTAGATTAGCACCAAGTTAGCTCAAAGTTAGCACAAAGATATAAGGAAAATAATGCAAAAAAATAAAAGAGCCGCTATCCCGATTTTGTGTCAACTTTTGGCTATTGCCAAAAACAACTAAAACACATAATGGGAAGCCTTGTGGCTCTGATACCACTTGACACGGGGTCCCCTATAAAAGGGCCCGTGTACAACCCACAAATAGTCAAGATAAGTACTCGGTTGTGTGTTCATGTAAAGATGATGAATAAAGGGAAGAAATTACAAAAAAAAATAAATAAAATGCAAGAAAATAAACAATGGATTAATAATGCTAGGGCCGAATATTATATGATGTGTGAGGATGTGAAATATAAAGAAAAAAAATAGAAGGAAAGAGATGGAAAAGAAATGTTATGGATGAGATGTCAAATGCAATGCAAAAAGAAAATAAAATGACATAAAATAAAAAGTGAGGGTGTGTGTTTAGTGGAGCCGAAAATAAAGAGTGATATTGTGTGAATGTGATAGCAAATAAAATAAAGAAAATACCCTTAGAGGTTTCTTGGAGCGATCTTAGGGGTTAGGCTCAAGGATAAACGTTTTCCGGAAGGAAAACGACCACCGTAGGCCGGGGATTTTCTTTCTCGATCCAACTCCTAATGGAGATGGTGAGAGAATGAATAAGAGCTAACCTAGCAACCCAAGCTAGGTTAGCAATGGAGGCTAACTCCTCTTGGTTCAAAGAACCAAGGAAAAATCACCAAAGGAATTTGGGAGATTTAGGGAAATAGTAGTATATTGATTGGCCAAAAGTTATTTACAAACACCAATCCTATGCTTAAATAGAAAATCCTAGGGTGGATGATTAGGGTTTCCATAAGGATTAATGAATGGTGGCTCTTGGATGAAAAAGATGGATGGCCAAGATCAAGGCAAACAAGCACACATCCTAGGGAGGAGATGAATGCCATGCCTAAATGGATCAATGGAGGGAATCTTGCCACATCATCAATCCATGTTGCCACTAACTCTTGTACTTGCAAAATTATACCTTTTTTGTGGGCTCTTCTTTGGGCCAAGGCTTCCATTGGGCTCCATTTATTGTAGGACCTTTTCCTTTGAATATTTTGTTGAACTTCCTCCAACCCAAATCCACCACCATACATCTAGTCCTAACCACACAATCTAATGCATGAAATGCAATTATAAAATCCTTACAATAAAGGTGAATGTATGCCAATGAGTTTTAAAATTAAAAATTACAAATTAAGGCCCGGGAAGACAAATTCCCATAGGGCTATCAGCAAGCTCCGTACGAATGCTCCAAGGAATGACATGACAAGGCTTCTCCACATCCTCTGATGTCGGCTCCCAAGTGAAGTCCATGATGTGATCCAAACCTGCAAAAAGAGACAAGTCATTAGAACATTGAACGATTGAATTTTGTGCCCGAGTTTGTGATCTTGTGACGGCCTCCGAGGCATGTCATCCCCTCCGGGTGGCTGAGGATTTGACCTCAAATCCGTTAGCTCAGCCTCCTCTTCAATATCCAATTCTCCATGTAAGGGACAAATCTTGTACATTGAAGGTGGATGACACCCATAATCGCCAGGTAACTCCAACTTGTAGGCATTGTTATTTATACGTTCCAAGATTTTAAAGGGACCTTCAGCCCTAGGCAACAATTTGGAGCGTCTTTTGGAGGGAAATCGCTCCTTCCTAAGATGCAACCACACCAAATCTCCAACATTAAAATTACCTCTTTTCGGCCTTTATTTGCATGCTTAGCGTAATTGGCGTTATTTCTCTCAATTGTTTGGCAACCTTTCTCATACAACTTTTTCATTTGCTCTGCTTTACTTGCTCCTGAAGGGTTTATTAGGTCCTGGGTTGGAATAGGAATAAGTGTCAGGGGTGTATTCGGATTAAAACCATAGACTACCTCAAAGGGCGTTTGCTGAGTGGTGGAATGAAGGCTTCGATTGTAACCGAATTCAACTTGGGGTAGTACTATGTCCCAATTGGTTAGAGTCTACCTATGACACTTCGGAGAAGGGTTCCCAAAGTCCTATTGACCACTTCTGTTTGGCCGTCCGTTTGGGGATGAAAAGATGTACTAAACATAATGTAGTCCCTAATTTCTTTCCATAAAGTCTTCAAAAAAGTACTCCAGAATTTGGTATCGCGATCGGACATAATAGATTGAGGTACTCCATGGAGTCAGACTATTTCCTTGAAGAATAGGTCGGCTATAGCAGCAGAGTCGTCGGTCTTGTTGCAGGCGATAAAATGCGCCATTTTGGAGAATCTATCAACAACCACGAGAATAGAATCTTTATTGCGTCCCGTTTGTGGTAACCCCAAAACAAAATCATACTAATTTCTACCAAGGATGTGTAGGGACTGGTAAGGGAAGGTAAGTCCGTGGGGTAGAACTTTGCTTTTGGCCCTTTACAAACAATGCACCTTTCAACATAGTGGTGCACGTCTTTCATCATGTGAGGCAAATAAAATTTTTCCTTCAATAGTTTTGAGGTCTTTTTTTTCTCCAAATGCCCAGACAATCCTCCTCCATGAGCTTTTTTAATAAGGCATTGTCTTAGACTGCAATTAGGAATACACAATTTTCCATTCCTTAATAGAAATCCATCTACAAGACTATATCCGCTTTCAGCCTTATTTTGATAAACTTGGTAAGGCAACCAAAAATCTTTATCGGATGCATACAAAGTTTTGATCCATTCAAATCCGAAAAATCTAATACTCAGTTCCGTTAAGAGGATACGTTTTCGAGAGAGAGCATCGACAACGGTATTATCAGACCCTTTCAAATATTTTAAAATGTAGGGGAATCTTTTCAAAAATTTCACCCATTTTGTGTGACGCTTGTTGAGTTTGTGTTGGCTCTTAATGTGCTGAGAGATGATGGTTAGAATGAATCACAAACTCTTTTGAAAGTAGATATGTTGCCAATGTTCTAGAGCTCTAATTACTGCATAGAACTCTTTATCATAGATCGAATAGTTCAAAGCAGCTCCTTTTAATTTTTCACTAAAATACGCAAGAGGCTTGTCATCTTGCATCAATACAGCTCCAATGCCAATACCGGAGGCATCACTCTTGATCTCAAAAACCTTATTAAAATCAGGAAGTGCTAAAACGGGTGATTGACAAAGTTTTCTTTAATCAAATCGAAACTACTTTGGCATGCCGGTGTCCAATTAAAGTCAACTCCTTTTTTGGTGAGGTCCGTAATAGGAGCAACTAAGGAACTGAAGTCTCTAATGAACCTCCTATAAAAAGAGGCTAATCCGTGGAAACTACGGACTTCAGTGATACTATTAGGAGTGGGCCACTCCGTGATGGCTTTAACCTTATCTTCGTCCGCTTCCAAGCCATCCTTAGAAATTATGAAGCTCAAAAAGTAAACCTTTTCTTGTCCAAAGGAGCATTTACTCAAATTCCTAAACAATTTGGTTCGACGTAGAGTTTGAAATAACATCCCGAGATGGTTGACATGTTGTGGGAGGTCGTGACTATACACCAAGATGTCATCGAAATACACGACAACAAATTTCCCAAGGAATTCCTTAAGAACGTGATGCATTAATCGCATAAAGGTGCTTGGGGCATTTGTAAGACCGAATGGCATAACCATCCACTCAAACAATCCGTATTTTGTTTTGAAGGCGGTCTTCCATTCATCACCTTCTTTCATCTGTATTTGGTGATATCCACTCTTCAAGTCAACTTTGGAGAAAATTGATGCTCCACTCAATTCGTCCAACATATCTTCTAACCGAGGGATGTGATACCTATACTTAATGGTTATTTGGTTGATAGCCCTACTATCAACACACATTCGCATAGAGTCATCCTTTTTAGGTACCAACAAGGTAGGTATAGCGCATGGGCTCATTGACTCTCTTATGTATCCTCTCCCTAATAATTCTTGGACTTGATCTTGTAATTCTTTTGCTTCTTCAGGCCTCATCCTATAGGCCGGTCGATTTGGTAACATAGCGTCGGGTTGGAGGTCGATTTGATGTTTTATTCCTCTAATCGGGGGTAACCCGGGCAGTAGTTCTTCAGGAAAAACATCTTGATAGGCCTTAAGTAGGTCTTGTATCGGTGGGGGTATCTCACCTAATTCCATAACACGGTCTCTAAATAAAACAAGAATCACCGTTTTTCCTTTAGTTACTGCAGCTCTTATTCCCTTTTTGGTCATCATAAGATTTTCTTTAATCTTTTCTTCCTTCCTAACCGCATCGTCATGAGCAATTTGTTCAGGGGTCATAGGAAGTAACTTCATATTCCTACCTCCGAATTTTAAACTATAGTTATTGAGGTAACCATCATATTGAACCCTACGGTCATAAAGCCAAGGTCGTCCTAATAGAAGATGACTAGCTTTCATAGGTACGACGTCACAAGTAACCGAGTCCTTATATTTTCTGATAGTAAAATTAATAGTCACTTGTTTGGTCACTTTGATGTCATCTCTATCATCCAACCATCTTAACATGCATGGCTTAGGGTGACTAATAGTCTCCAATCCAAGCTTGCTCACCATATCTTGGGAAGCTACATTAACGCAACTTCCACTATCAATGATCACAGAACATACTTTATCTTTGACTGCACATCTACTTTGGAAAATGTTCTCGCGTTGGCAGTCCTCCTCAACATTTTTAGAAACAAGGGCTCTTCTAATCACCATTAACAGGGGCCCATCTTGAGCAGCACATTCATTCGACTCGTGCTCACTTTCGTCCTCTACCTTTTCTTCTTCTTCTTTATCAAGGTATTGACCCTCATCATTCTCGCTTTCCCATTCTTCGGTTGACTCCTTAATAACCATCACTCGACGGTTAGAACATTCATTTGCGTAATGTCCTTTGACTATGCACTTGTAGCATTGGACATCACGGGCTCTTTGTGCTTTAGGAGGGTTTGGTTGATTTTTGTCCGTCGGAGGGGGTTTATTTTGGTTGAAGGGTGTCTTGGGTGGCCATTTACGGTTAACGGGCCTTTTCTCTTCGTTTTCCATGGAGGTTTAGGCTTATCTTGATCCAAATGCCTAGGTGGAAATTTAGTTGGAAAATTAGTTTTACGCTTTCTTTTGAGTTGTCTTTCCACCGTGAGGGAGAGTTAAATGACTATGTCCATGGTTTGCAATTGTTGTACTTCAACCACGTCTCCAATATCGCGGTTAAGACCTTGAATGAATCTTGCGATGAGTTGCTCTTGGGGTTCATCAATAGCACAACGCATATTGAGAGTTTCGAATTCCGTGATATACTCATCGACAGAGAGAGAATTTTGTCTAAGGTTGTGAAGTTGGTGGAAGAGTTCATGCTTGTAGTGTCGGGGAACGAACCTTTTGTGCATTTTCTCTTTCATGGAATTCCATGTTGAGACGGGGTATCCTAGTGTACGCATCCTTTGGTTTTTAAGGTTGGACCACCATAGTGCGGCATGGCCCGTTAATTCAAGAGAGGCGAGTTGAATTTTTACTCGCTCGGAATAGTCGTGACACTCAAAGATTCTCTCTACCTTATCAATCCAATCAAGATACGTGTTTCCATCACATGTCCCATTGAAAGGGGGAATTGTCATCTTGAATTTACGGAGGTCGTCGTTGTCCCTACGACGATTAGGTCGGTACTCCTCATCATCTTCCGTCCAAATATCATCCTCCGATTAAAATGACGTGGTCTTCTTCTTTGGGGTTCAACCCATTCCTCTTCCTCTATGGGTGGTTGAAAAGGAGCTCTACGCCTTGGGCGTTCGGGAATAATCCTAGAGGAGGTCTCTTGAGAAGGGACACGTTCATTGAATTCTCTACGAGGAGGGTTGTTCAGCATTGTTTGGACTTGTTGGGCGAGGCTATTCACTATGTTAGTTAAGGCATCAATTTGTTCTTGCATGCCTCCTTGAGAGCTAGTCTCCCCTTCGTGTCGTGTGCTTTCGGGTGGGGGAGTATCCCTAGTTTGATTCGATTCCAGGTGTGGTGTATCACGATTAAATCCGCTTCGATTAGTCATAGTTAAGTGTTTTAATTTAAGTTTGAATTCTTGTCTAAATTAATATTCCTAATTAGTGAGATGCTTATCTTCTTAAAGTCTTAGGAAATTTTAGGCTCTAAGGAATAATCTTAGTTAAGACAAAATGAAAATAGGGATCATGCTAAAATAGGTTACTAACTTATCAATTTCAATTAAACACTTAACAAATTAACTAAGGAAATGAATATTTCAACGATTGATAATCACCCAAATTCTTACTAAAATTTAATCAAGTTGTAAACTTTTACCAAGGATCACTTAAGGTAATATTATTAATAACTAATTAAGTCCAAAAACAGCAAATAATAAAATTTAGAACATCATTTTAATCAAGGTATCATGCTGAAATTTTAACCCAAATACAGCAGAATTTTAATGTAATGCCTAGCCCAAATTTGCTAATTTAAACCATGCTTTTGCTAAATTCTTGTTAACCAATTTCGTTCATTCACTTAACAGCATATATTAAACAAATTTATGAGCTAAAACATGAACAACATTCAGCACAATAATAGACAAATTTCGAGCTTAACAAAGGAGCAAAATCGATGTGATAATTTCAACAATAATCCTATTTTTGATAGCAATAGTTCTAAGCCGAATTGAAGTACCAAAATTTCTAGAAAATTTATATATATATTGGACAATATTTAGATGCTAAAACATGAGACAAATGATAACAAGAAGTGCTAAAGAAACCAAGGCTAAAGATGTAGTCAACCGAGAACAAGAAGAAGTAAAAACCGTGAAGATTATGCAACAAAATATAAACCGGTTTTGCAATTTTCTTTAGGCCGATTTCATGCTCATTTTTCTACCATATTTTCAGCAAGTTTTGGTTTAGATCTAGACAAAAATATAAAGCAAATATCATAAAAGGACCGATGCTAAGATGTAGAATAGACCGAAAAGGAAAAAGAGGATGACTAGGAAAGATTTAACTATACCTTGGCCGATTTTTTCCTCTATTGCAAACCATATTTCAACAAGATATTCAAATTAATAAATAGCATTAAAATGACAGCAAATAAAAGAGTTAGATTAGCACCAAGTTAGCTCAAAGTTAGCACAAAGATATAAGGAAAATAATGCAAAAAAATAAAAGAGCCGCTATCCCGATTTTGTGTCAACTTTTGGCTATTGCCAAAAACAACTAAAACACATAATGGAAGCCTTGTGGCTCTGATACCACTTGACACGGGGTCCCCTATAAAAGGGCCCGTGTACAACCCACAAATAGTCAAGATAAGTACTCGGTTGTGTGTTCATGTAAAGATGATGAATAAGGGAAGAAATTACAAAAAAAATAAATAAAATGCAAGAAAATAAACAATGGATTAATAATGCTAGGGCCGAATATTATATGATGTGTGAGGATGTGAAATATAAAGAAAAAAAATAGAAGGAAAGAGATGGAAAAGAAATGTTATGGATGAGATGTCAAATGCAATGCAAAAAGAAAATAAAATGACATAAATAAAAAGTGAGGGTGTGTGTTTAGTGGAGCCGAAAATAAAGAGTGATATTGTGTGAATGTGATAGCAAATAAAATAAAGAAAATACCCTTAGAGGTTTCTTGGAGCGATCTTAGGGGTTAGGCTCAAGGATAAACGTTTTCCGGAAGGAAAACGACCACCGTAGGCCGGGGATTTTCTTTCTCGATCCAACTCGTAATGGAGATGGTGAGAGAATGAATAAGAGCTAACCTAGCAACCCAAGCTAGGTTAGCAATGGAGGCTAACTCCTCTTGGTTCAAAGAACCAAGGAAAAATCACCAAAGGAATTTGGGAGATTTAGGGAAATAGTAGTATATTGATTGGCCAAAAGTTATTTACAAACACCAATCCTATGCTTAAATAGAAAATCCTAGGGTGGATGATTAGGGTTTCCATAAGGATTAATGAATGGTGGCTCTTGGATGAAAAAAGATGGATGGCCAAGATCAAGGCAAACAAGCACACATCCTAGGGAGGAGATGAATGCCATGCCTAAATGGATCAATGGAGGGAATCTTGCCACATCATCAATCCATGTTGCCACTAACTCTTGTACTTGCAAAATTATACCTTTTTTGTGGGCTCTTCTTTGGGCCAAGGCTTCCATTGGGCTCCATTTATTGTAGGACCTTTTCCTTTGAATATTTTGTTGAACTTCCTCCAACCCAAATCCACCACCATACATCTAGTCCTAACCACACAATCTAATGCATGAAATGCAATTATAAAATCCTTACAATAAAGGTGAATGTATGCCAATGAGTTTTAAAATTAAAAATTACAAATTAAGGCCCGGGAAGACAAATTCCCATAGGGCTATCAGCAAGCTCCGTACGAATGCTCCAAGGAATGACATGACAAGGCTTCTCCACATCCTCTGATGTCGGCTCCCAAGTGAAGTCCATGATGTGATCCAAACCTGCAAAAAGAGACAAGTCATTAGAACATTGAACGATTGAATTTTGTGCCCGAGTTTGTGATCTTGTGACGGGCCTCCGAGGCATGTCAATAGATTAACTGAGCTGGTGGGTGTACAGTCCCGCATGGTGGAACGTATGATGGCCCGAGAAGACAACGGGAATAATAATAATAATCATGGGAATACTTCACGCGAAACCAGTAGAGATAGATTCAGGCGACTCCAGCCGCCTACATTTGATGGACTATCTATAGACCCAACTCACGCTGAGGAATGGGTCCGGCAGATAGAGAGAATGTTTAGATGCGCAGAGGTGGAAGAAAATAAGAAGGTTCTATGTGCCACGTATCAGCTCACCAAGAATGCAAGATTTTGGTGGGACACCGTCCAGGCAACAATGGTGGCGTTAAGCTGGGAGGGATTTAAACGAATATTCTATGAGAAGTATTTTGACAGAAGTGCGAAGAAGGAAAAGATGATAGAATTCTCTTGGCTACGACAGTATGGATCGGTGGCCGAATATGTTCAGAAGCTTGAATCCTTATCCCGTTATGCACCTCATTTGGTGGCCACTGACGAAAACAAGGTGCACTAATTTATTCAGGGTTTGAAGCTGGACCTCTTACGAGGGATTTCATACGGGGGATTTAACGAGGCCCCGTATACGAAGGTAGTGGCCAAGGCTTATCAGTTGGAAGCCTGTAACACCCGGTTTATTAGAATTAAAATAACCAATTAATCTTCTAAGTGTGAATTTTATAGAATGAAATAGGGAGAAATAGCAATTAGGTTAATGAGTAACTAAGCGAGGGCATAAGGGTAATTGTCAATTTATATTGTGGATAACGTATTTAAGGAAAGAGTAAATGAGGTATAGCCGTCAATGCTCATTTCACTCTCGATTTTTCAGCTCAACCCAGTAGAGCTCTCCAGACGATTTCCCTTCCCGATACCCTTCAACTTAGGTAAGTTCTTTAGTTTTCTTCATGTATTGACGAATAGATAACCGAATTAGGACAATGTGAGTATTTTGGAAAAGTTGAGAGAAATAGCGGTTCGGGTTTGGAGTTTATTCGGGAATGCTCTATGAGTAGTGTTCCCAAACTAACTCCTTAGATTCTGAATAGCTTAGATTAAGGTTTAACATTCTGTTTATGAATATAGGTGAACAAACCCCCGAAGTAGCTCTTAACCGAGCATTTGCTAGGAATCCAGGTAAGTAAGTTTGCTTGTGCCTTCGGGCCTACATCACAGAACATTAGGATTTTTGTGTGTTTGAATATTTTCCTGTTTCATGCATCATATATTTGAAAATATACGAAAATGAGTTTACATGTTTTGATATAGTGAGGAAGTGAACATTCTGAAGTGATTTATGTGAAACATTTTCTGTTAAGGGAACTAATCCAACCCTTAATGAGCCAGGGATCATACTTTGGGAAAACTGATCCAACTTCCAATTTCGAAGTGGATCTGAACATTGATCAGTATATATATATTCACTGTTAGGAGAATTAATCCAACTCCTAATGAGACAGGGATGTTCATACTTTGGGAGAAGTGATTCAACTCCCAATTTAGAGAGGAATCCGATTATAACGATGAATATGTAACAGAGATGAGAAAAGTAGAAACTGCATGCTAGGATGACATGTCTTCAGCTTTTCATGCATTATTGCTTTACTTGCTTAGCATTAGGCTAATAGATGAGTTTTGTGATGTAGGTGAAGAAGTTTTAGCAGGTGTGTTTACTGAGTTCACAGAAGGCTAGTTGGGTTGGAGGAGTGCATCCACACAATGTTCTGGCAGCTGATGGGGCAGTTTTAATTGATGTCTGTGGAGTGAAGGTTTTATTATCAATGCTTTATTTTAGATGGATCGAGTTTTCATAACAGTAGTGATTTCAGCGTTTTGGACAAATTGAGTTTTACTTTCTTATGTTGGTATTTTTTTTTGGAAATTTGAAATTTATTATTTGATGGATGTAGAGTGATGCATTGGTCTGATTTGTTTATAAAGCGATTTCAGTAGAGCAAACAGGTTCTCTTCTTAGATGGGGTCGTATAGGTATAGTTAAGAGTATTCGAAATGTCGCTCTGTTTCTATCGGTAGGTGATGCCTATCGGCAGGTATTGAGTTGTGGTTTGGTGTCTATCGGAAGATGAAAGTCTATCGGTAGATGCGGTGTGTAAGTCTATCGGAAGATGAAAGTCTATCGGTAGATGCGGTGTGTAAGTCTATCGGAAGATGAAAGTCTATCGGTAGATGCGGTGTGTAAGTCTATCGGAAGATGAAAGTCTACCGGTAGATGTCTTATGGAGTCACGCGTGAAGCACGTGTCGGCAGATGTAGTCTAATTGATCGGAAGATGTAGTGTGTATTTTAATTCTATCGGAAAGAGTTGTATTGGCATTATCGGCGGAGGGTGTTGCGTTGTTTGTACACGTCATCGGTAGATGAAGTCTACCGAGTGATGTCTTTTGTTTTCCTTCCTTCCGGCTGACGTCATCGGCAGGAGTCTTCGGTTTTCTATTCCTGCTTCTTCCGTTGACTTAGTCGTCGGCAGATGCGTTGTCTTCTGAAACCGAAAGAGTATTTCGTGCCTTAAACCCTCATTCCTTTCGGCTGAATATTTCTTAACATTCCCAATGACTAATTTAATAATGTTTTTCACAGTTTTGTTTAACTTCATTGTTGTTCAAAAAGAATTTCCGCTGCAAGTTTTAAATATTTTGAGAAGTCTAATCTTGACTGTCGAGTGAAGCTATGAATTTATTATCAAAATTTCTTAGTCATGATAATGTTATGGGTAGCGAACCGGGTTCAGATAACTCGGGGCGTTACAGTATGGTATCAGAGACATTCAGTTAAACTGTTCAAAAGATTACTCATCAGTGCCGATCGTTGCATGGAAGCACTCCAACAACTGTAAGTGTTTACCTTGACCTTAGTTATTAGATATTTACGAGCATACTTAACCCTGTCCAGGAATTTAGCATATGGCTAGACGACCAGGAAGACCGAGGATACCAAGAGAGGTACCAAGTCCAAGACGTGAGGAGGACTCTAGTGTGATCAGACAACTGACTGAGCTGATGCGCCAGCAGACAGACATTGTGCGTCAGCAGTCCGATCAGCTAGGTGTGTTGTTGAGTCGGGAAGCACATGGGAGTGCTAACTCTGGTTCTAACAGTGAGAATTCTGGAGATAGGTTCCGGAGACTAAGACCACCCACGTTTGATGGTCAGTCAACTGATCCAGTTATTGCTGAAGGATGGCTTAGGAAGATAGAGAGCATGTTCAGGTGTGCCAACATTGGAGAGGGAGACAAGGTCACATTGGCAACATTTCATCTGGCTGGAGATGCTCAACTTTGGTGGGAAAACTATTGAGACCGCCACTGATGTTTTGGCGATGCCTTGGTCTCAATTCAAGGACATTTTCTATGAGAAGTATTTTAACAGCACTGTTCAGACTGCAAAGAAGTTGGAATTTCTGAACTTGAAGCAGACGGGGTCTGTGGCCGAGTATAGTAGACAGTTTGAGTCTCTGTCCAGGTTTGCTGGACATTTTGCTCACCAGGATGAGGATAAGGTGTTCAAATTTGTGCATGGACTTAAGCCTGAAATTTATAGAGGGGTTAAATTCTGTGGAATTAAGGGTTTGACATTAAGTGAAGTTGTGTCCACTGCCCTGGAAGTAGAAGAAGCTGAGAGAAAGTGTGCTGGACCGAAGGAAGCCCCACAAAGGTTTGTTCAGCCACATCCTCATAGAGGGATGAAGAGGCCAAGTGAAGGCCAAAGTAGCCAAGGAGAAGGAGGAAAGGTGCAGAATGTCAGGAAATTTCCTCAGTGTCCTAAGTGCTTGAAGAACCACCCCGGAGAATGCAGAATGGGATTTGGGAAATGTTTCAACTGTGAGGAGGTTGGACATACATTCAAGGAGTGCTCGAAGCCTAGAGTCCTTCGATGCTTCAACTGTAACAAGACAGGACACATGGTTAGAGACTGTCCAATCCCTAAGAGTGGCCCTGCTATGGTTAAACGAGGATATTCTCAATGGTAGAGTCAGGAGAAGAGGAACAGCCTGCTGTAGTGTCAGGTACTATATTGATCAATTCAGTACCTGCTTTCACTTTATTAGACTCTGGTGCAACGCACTCATTTATAGCATCTACTTTTGCCAATAAATTAGATGTACAGTTTACCCCTTCCATGCATGTGTTTAATGTTGCCTTACCCTCTGGGGAAAACATGCGCTCTAACCAAGTGATGCTAGACAGTGATGTGTTAGTAGGAAATGTGAGTTTACCTGCTGATCTTATTGTTATGGATATTTTGGGATTTGATGTGATCTTAGGAATGGACTGGTTGTTTAAACACCATGCCACAATTGATTGTAGAACTGGAATAGTTAGTTTCCAACCCCCTGGTAGTTTGAAACATACCTTCCAAGCTTCAGAGAAGAGTAAGGAAATGTCTGTTATGACTTCTTTAAATTTTAGACCTTCACCATGCAAGGAGTACTTGTGCTTCTTGGCATGTGTTCTAGATACACAACTTGTAGAAAAGGCAACTCCTCAAAATATCCTTGTTGTCCAAGACTTCCCTGAAGTGTTTCTAGATGACCTTCCCGGTTTGCCACCAGATAGAGAAATTGAGTTTGTTGTAGATGTCTACCCTGGAGCTGAACCTGTGTCTAAAAATCCCTATAGGTTAGCACCTGCAGAACTCAAGGAATTAAAAGAGCAGTTGGAAGAGTTGTTAGAGAAAGGGTTCATACGCCCGAGCTTTTCACCGTGGGGTGCACCTGTCCTTTTTGTCAAAAAGGAGGATGGATCAATGCGCATGTGCATCGATTATAGAGAACTGAATAAGTTAACTGTTAAGAACAAGTATCCCCTGCCTAGGATTGATGATTTATTTGACCAGCTCAATGGTGCAAGAGTTTTCTCTAAGATTGATCTGAGGTCAGGTTATTATCAGTTGAAGGTTAAATCTGAAGATATCCCAAAGACTGCCTTTCGCACAAGGTATGGGCATTATGAGTTTTTGGTTATGTCTTTTGGTTTGACAAATGCACCAGCAGCATTCATGGACCTTATGAACAGAGTGTTTCATGAGTATTTGGACAAGTTTGTCATTGTATTTATAGATGACATTCTAATCTATTCCAAAACCAAGGAGGAGCATGCAGAACACTTAAACTTAGTGTTAGGATTACTGAAACAGCACCAATTATACGCCAAGTTTTCTAAGTGTGAATTTTGGTTGGACCAAGTTCACTTTTTAGGACATGTCATTTCTGGAAATGGATTATCTGTCGATCCAGCTAAGGTTCAAGCAGTTAGGGAATGGCCCCAACCGAAGAATGCCACCGATATCAGAAGTTTTCTTGGACTAGCAGGATACTATAGAAAGTTCATTGAAGGATTTTCAAAGATTGCAACACCCCTCACTCGTTTAACTAGGAAGAATATCAAATATGATTGGACAGAAGAGTGTGAAATTAGTTTCCAGACTTTAAAACAGAAACTGATCAATGCTCCAATCCTAACCCTTCCTGCTGAGAATGGTAAATTTAGTATTTATTGTGATGCATCCAAGATTGGTCTTGGTTGTGTGTTGATGCAAGATGGAAAGGTAATAGCCTATGCTTCTAGACAGTTGAAAACTCATGAGAAGAATTACCCTACACATGACTTGGAATTAGCTGCAGTGGTTTTTGCACTTAAGATTTGGAGGCATTACTTGTATGGACAATCTTGTGAGATATTTTCTGATCATAAGAGCCTGAAGTATATCTTCACACAGAAGGAATTAAATATGAGGCAGCGCCGGTGGTTAGAGTTCGTAAAGGATTATGACTTTGAGATTAAATACCATCCCGGCAAGGCAAATGTAGTAGCCGATGCTTTGAGCAGAGTGACAACATCAGTTTCAGCATTGATTCTTGACTTACCATTGGCCTTAGAATCTGAATTCCTAAAGTTTAATCTAGAGGCAGTATCCAATGTAACAGCTATACTTTCGGCTATAACCCTAAGGCCTACAATTCTTGAGAAAATAAGGGAAGCTCAGTCAAATGATGATGAATGCAGCAAGTACAAGTCAAGTATGGATTCTACGGACAATTTAAACTTTAACTGTTCTTCTGATGGAATCCTTAAGTTCAGAAACAGATGGTTTGTTCCTGCCATTATGGAACTTCGGAATGAGATTCTTTCTGAGGCTCATTCTTCTAGATTCTCAGTTCACCCTGGGAGTACGAAGATGTATAAAGATCTTAAACAGCATTACTGGTGGCCAAGTATGAAAAGAAGTGTGGCAGAATATGTAGGATCATGTTTGTGTTGTCAGCAGATTAAAGCCGAGCATCAGAGACCCTCAGGAACGTTACAACCTTTGCCAGTTCCTGAATGGAAATGGGAACAAATAACCATGGATTTTGTTGTGGGATTACCTAGAACAATTAAAGGACATGATGCAATTTGGGTGATAGTTGACCGTTTGACCAAATCATCCCATTTTCTGCCTATGAAGATGACATACTCGATGGATCAACTTGCTGAGTTGTATGTTCAGGAAGTTGTTAGATTGCACGGAGTTCCAAGCACCATAGTTTCAGACCGAGATGCTAGATTCACATCTAAGTTTTGGAAGAGTTTGCATAAGGCAATGGGGACTCAGCTTAGTTTCAGTACAGCTTTCCACCCTCAAACAGATGGACAATCCGAAAGGACTATTCAGATTTTAGAAGATATGCTTCGTGCTTGTGTTTTAGATTTCCAAGGTTCCTGGAGTAAGTACCTAGCTTTAGTAGAATTTTCTTACAATAACAGTTTTCAGGCAACAATAAGAATGGCACCGTATGAAGCACTGTATGGACGAAAATGCAGATCACCTTTGTACTGGAATGAAGTTGGTGAAGCGCAGTTGCTTGGTCCTGATATTGTGCAGCAAACTGTTGAGAAGGTTGCTCTCATCCGTCAGAGGATTTTAACAGCTCAAAGTCGACAGAAAAGCTATGCTGACAGGAGGCGCAGAGAGTTAGAGTTTGAAGTTGGTAGTGAGGTTTTTCTTAAGGTATCACCATTCAAAGGAGTTGTGAGATTTGGGAAGAGAGGGAAGCTTAACCCAAGATATGTTGGACCTTTCTCAATCTTGAAAAGGATTGGAAAATCAGCATATGAGCTGCAATTGCCAGACCCTATGGAAGGAATCCACAATGTGTTCCATATTTCTATGCTTAAGAAGTGCTTGAGGGATCCATCTCAGATTGTGGAACAGCAGAACATTGAAATTCAACCTACACTGACCTATGAGGAGAGACCAGTAAGAATCTTGGATTATGCAGTGAAAGTATTACGCAACAAGGAAGTTCCACTAGTGAAAGTCTTATGGCATAATCAGAATATAGAGGAGACAACTTGGGAACGCCAGCAAGACATGATGGACCAGCATCCAAGATTGTTCAGGTACTGAATTTTGAGGACAAAATTCTTTTAAGGAGGGTAGATTGTAACACCCGGTTTATTAGAATTAAAATAACCAATTAATCTTCTAAGTGTGAATTTTATAGAATGAAATAGGGAGAAATAGCAATTAGGTTAATGAGTAACTAAGCGAGGGCATAAGGGTAATTGTCAATTTATATTGTGGATAACGTATTTAAGGAAAGAGTAAATGAGGTATAGCCGTCAATGCTCATTTCACTCTCGATTTTTCAGCTCAACCCAGTAGAGCTCTCCAGACGATTTCCCTTCCCGATACCCTTCAACTTAGGTAAGTTCTTTAGTTTTCTTCATGTATTGACGAATAGATAACCAAATTAGGACAATGTGAGTATTTTGGAAAAGTTGAGAGAAATAGCGGTTCGGGTTTGGAGTTTATTCGGGAATGCTCTATGAGTAGTGTTCCCAAACTAACTCCTTAGATTTCTGAATAGCTTAGATTAAGGTTTAACATTCTGTTTATGAATATAGGTGAACAAACCCCCGAAGTAGCTCTTAACCGAGCATTTGCTAGGAATCCAGGTAAGTAAAGTTTGCTTGTGCCTTCGGGCCTACATCACAGAACATTAGGATTTTTGTGTGTTTGAATATTTTCCTGTTTCATGCATCATATATTTGAAAATATACGAAAATGAGTTTACATGTTTTGATATAGTGAGGAAGTGAACATTCTGAAGTGATTTATGTGAAACATTTTCTGTTAAGGGAACTAATCCAACCCTTAATGAGCCAGGGATCATACTTTGGGAAAACTGATCCAACTCCCAATTTCGAAGTGGATCTGAACATTGATCAGTATATATATATTCACTGTTAGGAGAATTAATCCAACTCCTAATGAGACTGGGATGTTCATACTTTGGGAGAAGTGATTCAACTCCCAATTTAGAGAGGAATCCGATTATAACGATGAATATGTAACAGAGATGAGAAAAGTAGAAACTGCATGCTAGGATGACATGTCTTCAGCTTTTCATGCATTATTGCTTTACTTGCTTAGCATTAGGCTAATAGATGAGTTTTGTGATGTAGGTGAAGAAGTTTTAGCAGGTGTGTTTACTGAGTTCACAGAAGGCTAGTTGGGTTGGAGGAGTGCATCCACACAATGTTCTGGCAGCTGATGGGGCAGTTTAATTGATGTCTGTGGAGTGAAGGTTTTATTATCAATGCTTTATTTTAGATGGATCGAGTTTTCATAACAGTAGTGATTTCAGCGTTTTGGACAAATTGAGTTTTACTTTCTTATGTTGGTATTTTTTTTTGGAAATTTGAAATTTATTATTTGATGGATGTAGAGTGATGCATTGGTCTGATTTGTTTATAAAGCGATTTCAGTAGAGCAAACAGGTTCTCTTCTTAGATGGGGTCGTATAGGTATAGTTAAGAGTATTCGAAATGTCGCTCTGTTTCTATCGGTAGGTGATGCCTATCGGCAGGTATTGAGTTGTGGTTTGGTGTCTATCGGAAGATGAAAGTCTATCGGTAGATGCGGTGTGTAAGTCTATCGGAAGATGAAAGTCTATCGGTAGATGCGGTATGTAAGTCTATCGGAAGATGAAAGTCTATCGGTAGATGCGGTGTGTAAGTCTATCGGAAGATGAAAGTCTACCGGTAGATGTCTTATGGAGTCACGCGTGAAGCACGTGTCGGCAGATGTAGTCTAATTGATCGGAAGATGTAGTGTGTATTTTAATTCTATCGGAAAGAGTTGTATTGGCATTATCGGCGGAGGGTGTTGCGTTGTTTGTACACGTCATCGGTAGATGAAGTCTACCGAGTGATGTCTTTTGTTTTCCTTCCTTCTGGCTGACGTCATCGGCAGGAGTCTTCGGTTTTCTATTCCTGCTTCTTCCGTTGACTTAGTCGTCGGCAGATGCGTTGTCTTCTGAAACCGAAAGAGTATTTCGTGCCTTAAACCCTCATTCCTTTCGGCTGAATATTTCTTAACATTCCCAATGACTAATTTAATAATGTTTTTCACAGTTTTGTTTAACTTCATTGTTGTTCAAAAAGAATTTCCGCTGCAAGTTTTAAATATTTTGAGAAGTCTAATCTTGACTGTCGAGTGAAGCTATGAATTTATTATCAAAATTTCTTAGTCATGATAATGTTATGGGTAGCGAACCGGGTTCAGATAACTCGGGGCGTTACAAAGCCTTAGAGGTGAAGTCTCAGAGATATAGAGATACGTCAAAGAGAATCTTATGTGATGCCGCTCTACAACAACAACAATAAAAGGGGTCAGAAATTGCAACCTCAACAGCAACAGAACAGGGGCATCAAGAGGCCCAATATTAAGACAAGGGAAAAAGACCAATGGGGGCTCCTCAACTTTCAGCATGCCTGCGATGCCAGAAAATTTATAGAGGGGAATGTAAACTCATAACCGGCCAATGCTTTTGATGTGGCAAAGAAGGCCATCACGTCCGGGATTGCCCAATGCCGGATTCGAGACCAAATCAGGCCGTACCAAGAGTTTTTGCAATGATAGAGGATGATGATGATACCGCCCAGCACACAACAATTACAGGTACAATTTCAATATGTGATGCGCCTGCTTATAACTTGTGGGACACGGGGGCCACACATTCATTTGTGGCAATGGACTTTGTGGTTAGAGAGAAATTTTGTTGTATGCCGTCAGATCAGCCCTACAGCATTATGCTACCGTCCGGAGAGTTTATGCACTCCAAGCAGGTTGTACAGGGTGATATAGTGTCAGTAGGAGACTAGAAGTTGTATGCCAACCTTATCGTCATCGGTGTGAAAGGATACGATGTCATTCTGGGGATGGATTGCTGTTTAAACATCACGCCACCATCAACTGCAGGTCCGGGCTAGTGTCGTTTAAGCGCCCGAATGAGGTAGAGTTCTCCTATCAGGCAATACCAAAGAAACACTGTATGCCTGTTATATCTTCCTTGAAAGCTCAACAGCTGATGAGGTCAAGATGCATCGGATTTCTTGCCCACGTAGTAGATGTTCAAAGGCAAAGTGGGGTGGAAACTTCAAAATATTCCGGTAGTTTTGAGACTTCTCAGAGATTTTCTTAATGACTTATCGGGATTGCCACCTGATCGTGAAATCGAGATTGAAATTGACGTATATCCTAGTGCTGAACCGGTATCGAAGAATCCGTATTGTATGGCACCAATAGAGCTGAGAGAGTTGAAGGCTCAGCTAAAGGAATTGGTGGACAAGGGCTTTGTGCACCCTAGCTTCTCTCCGTGGGTGCTCCAGTCCTATTTGTTAAGAAGAAGGATGGGTCCCTACGCATGTGCATTGATTACCGTGAGCTGAACAAATTGACCATAAAAAATAAGTACCCGTTGCCGAGGATCGACGATCTATTTGACCAATTACAAGGAGCTAGGGTATTTTCAAAGATTGACTTGTGCTCCGGTTATTACCAGTTGAAGGTCAGGGCTGATGATATTCCAAAGACCGCCTTCAGGACCCGGTACGGACACTACGAGTTCTTGGTGATGTCTTTTGGATTGACTAATGCCCCGGTAGCATTTATGAACTTGATGAACATGATATTCCAAGATTTCTTAGATAAATTTGTAATCGTCTTCATCGACGACATCCTGGTTTACTCCAGAAGTAAGGACGAACACAAGGAGCACTTGGCAATTGTGCTATTGACTCTGAAACAACACCAATTGTACGCCAAGTTGTCGAAGTGTGAATTCTAGTCGAGCAGGATTAATTTCCTAGGCCATGTGGTGTCGGCAGAAGGAGTGTCCGTGGATCCAGCCAAGATTCTGGCAGTGAAAGAATGGTCGAGATCGAGAAATGCCAGTGAGGTACGGAGTTTTATAGGGTTAGCTGGTTATTACAGAAAGTTTATCAAGGGATTTTCTGTAATAGCGAAGCCTATGACCAGCTTAATGAGGAAAGACATCAAGTTCAAGTGCTCTGAAGCTTGCGAGGTGAGTTTTCAGACACTTAAGCAGAAATTAACCACTACTCCTCTGTTAGTATTGCCAGTTGAAAATGGCAAATTCAACGTATACTGTGATGCGTTCAAGGTCGGCTTGGGATGTGTATTAATGCAAGAAGGGAAAGTGGTAGCATACGCATCCAGACAATTGAAGAACCATGAACAAAACTACCCTACACATGACCTCGAGTTAGCGGCAGTTGTGTTTGCACTGAAAGTATGGAGACACCACTTGTACGGACAATCATGTGAGGTGTTTTCTGATCATAAGAGCTTGAAGTACCTATTTAGCCAGAAAGAGCTAAACATGAGACAAAGACGGTAGTTAGAATTTGTGAAAGATTACGATGTTGAGATTAAATACCACTCTGGTAAAGCTAATGTGGTAGCTAATGCACTAAGCAGGATGCCAGCTACTATGCAACCGGCTATGTCGGCCGTATCAATGCCTTTGAGGACAGAGATACAGAAGTTCGATATGGAGATAGTTTCTGGGCTATCAGCCATACTAGCAGACTTGACACTACGGCCCACCGTCCTGGACCAAATTAAGGAAGCCCAGAAGACCAATTCAAAGGAGATGGCTGATATTGTGAGCAAGTTACCTATAGCCTCTTCTGATTTTAGTTTTTCGGGAGATGGTATTATGAAGTTCAAAGACAAATGGTATGTTCCGAAAGACGAAGAGGTACGAAAGAACATCTTGTCGGAAGCCCACTCGTCCTCCTTTTCAGTGCATCCTGGTAGCACAAAGATGTATCAAGACTTGAAACTTCACTTCTGGTGGCCAAATATGAAGAATAAAGTAGCCAAATACGTGGAGTCTTGCATGATATGTCAACAAGTCAAAGCTGAACATCAACGACCAAGTGGGACACTTCAGCTTCTCCCAATCCCTGAATGGAAATGGGAGAACATAACGATGGATTTTGTTGTCGGCCTTCCAAGGACAGCTAAGGGCCATAATAGCATTTGGGTCATAGTGGACAGATTGACAAAGTCGGCCCATTTTCTACTTGTGAAGACGACGTACTCCATGTATCAGTACGCAGAGTTGTATATTAATGAGATTATTAAGCTGCATGACATTTCTGTGTCGATCGTCTCAGACCGGGATCCTAGATTCACCTCCAGGTTTTGGAAAAGCTTGCAGAGCTCCTTGGGCACCAAGTTATATTTCAGCACAACATTTCATCCACAGACGGACGGACAATCTGAGAGGACGATTCAAATACTGGAAGATATGTTAAGATCGTGCGTATTGGAATTTCATGCTCCTTGGAGTAGATATTTGCCACTCGTGGAGTTTGCTTACAACAATAGGTACCAGGCTACAATTGGCATGGCTCCTTATGAAGCTCTTTACGGCAAAAAGTGTAGATCCCCGTTTTGTTGGGATGAGGTCGAAGAAGCCAAGCTTATCGGCCCTGAGATATTACAACAGATGTCCGAGGTGATAGCTGCTATCAAACAACGAATAAAAATTACTCAGAGTCGACAGAAGAGTTATGCGGACCATAGAAGAAGAGACTTAGAGTTCGCTGAGGGCGATGAAGTATTCTTGGAAGTGTCGCCTTTCAAGGTGTAATGAGATTCGGTAAGAAAGGAAAGCTCAGCCCGCGGTTCATTGGCCCTTTTCCCATTTTGAAGCGTGTGGGAAGCAAGGCCTACAGACTGCAGTTGCCAGCGTCAATGGATGGAGTTCACAATGTTTTTCATGTTTCGATGCTGAGAAAATGTGTACGAGATCCAACCCAGATCGTGGAACATGTGAACTTTGATATCATTCCGATGCTGACATATGAAGAAAGGCCCATACAGATATTGGATACTTCACTCAAGGTGTTGCGCAACAAGGTAGTCCCATTGGTGAAGGTTTTGTGGCGCAATCATAGAGTGGAGGAAGCCACATGGGAAAGACAACAAGATGTTAGGGCCCAATATCCGGACCTCTTCGCTTAAGCAAATTTTGGAGACGAAATTTATGTTAAGGTGGGTGAAATGTAACACCTGGCATTTTTCCATGTAAATATTCTCGAAATTCATTTAGCGGGATAAATGATTACATTAATACAATGAATGTTTTAATGAGTTTATCGGAGTGTTTAATGGAAAAATCGAATTGATTAACTAATTAACAAATTAGTTGGAAACCAATGGAAGGGCAAATTAGGAAAACAATTAAGGTATGTAGGAGGGAACTAATGAGTGCTTGACACTTGGAAACTTGTTGAAGAAGCCATAATCTTTTCTCTTCCCTCCTACGTGAAACCCTCATTTCTCATCTGCTTCTTTCCATTGCTCTCTGTTTTCTATCCTCCAGTCGACTGCAACCTTTCCAAAAGACTTCCATTCTCTTGTTTTCTCCAGTGAAGGTAATCATCTGCTAAAGTTAACGAGTTTGGACAAGTTAAAATGAGAGTTTTGCTAAAGTTAGGGTTAAGATATTTTGGAGAAAACTCCCTGTTATTGTATGAAAACACGTCGGTTTGTTTTCTAAAGGTTTGAATGGAGTTTGGAGCATGTCCTAACAAGTTGTTAGTTAGCATTTGCAGCTTTGCTCATTTTCTTTACGTGCATGTTATAGGTTTGTGCATCACCGAGACGTTCAGGACTATCAACTCTACAGCAAATTGGTAAGTTCATGTGTGTATATAGGCCCTTATGGCCCTACAACACGGAGATACTAGGTTTTACTTCTGTCGGGCTGTTTCGGGTAGATAAGCTAGAGTTTCGTTCTGAGTTTTCTAAATTTCTATTCTTTCTGCCGTTTATTCATGTTGTCTGCTATTTTAAGTTCAAGCACTGTAAATGCTCATGCATACACGATTTTCCCGAAAGACATGCAAAAGTTTTCTGTGCACGGTTTTGAAGTTAAGAAAGATAAAATCTGACTGTAATGTATTTGTTAAGTGCGGGATGGGGACTGGCCTACTGTTCTGTTCCGGTCTGTTCTGTTATATTCTGTATATTTGTTTGTGCCTATCGTGCACTTGTGTAACGACCCCTTATCCCAGCAAGATATTGTCCGCTGTAGGGATTGAACCGTAGCCCAATATCCTCTCCTCACGGCTTTGTTTGGCGAGAACTTCCCGGAAGGTCACCCAACCTGGAATTGCTCTCTCCGAAGCACTTTTAACTTCAGAGTTCTTATGGGATCCATTGCCAATTGCGCTCCAAAACGCATCTTGCTATGTTGGAAGGGTCTCTTTACATATGTTTCATTTCCACATACTTCCCCAAGCGATGTGGGATTGTGACGACCCCCTTTTTACGACCTGTCACATTCCGGTTCACCCGCGCGGACGTACCGCCATCAGGGTTCCGGTTCGTGCAGCCATCGTACCCATACGTGCATATTCGGGTCATCACAACTTGCTAGTTCCCCTATAAGCCCCACTTATACCCCTCTGCCAGTGAAACGTAATGTACTGTACTATCATCGTATTCTGAAAGTTCATGCATAGCATATGCACCACTGTATTTTTTATATGTTCTTACTGAGTTTTAGGCTCATAGTTGAACTCCCTGTTGTAGGTATGGATTCCCCAGATGAGGACATCGTGCCTCAAGATGATGATTTGTTCTAGTTGGTGGATCGAGCTCATGGGGTTTGGTTGTTGCAGTCAGACAAGAGTTAACCCTGTGAGAATGTATTTTCAGAAGTTATGTCAAGTTCTGTAACATCTGTTGAAGTTTTTAAAAATATTTGAAGTGTAGGTTCAGCTCTGTACAGCTTTTGTGTTCTTTTTAAAATGACGTATGAAATTTGTATTGATGTCCAAAAACTTTGTATTTGACAGTTGTATCTATATATTTCGAAATGTTTTGAAAACATTCTGGAACTGCTTGAGTTCTCCCTTTTTAGGTTATGCATGGATGGTCTCAAATTTTAGAGCTATCCATGCAGTTTGTTTTCTTGAATCTGTCATTTGTAAAGCAGGTATTACAACTTTGTTTTGAATCGGGTTTTGAAGGTCTGAAACCTTTATGCCTTCTATTTTGATTTTCCCTGCTTATACGTCTTCCTGTAAAAAGGTTGTCAAATTTTGTCTTTAAAACTACGTCTTCCGATTACATCCACTGCCGCTTTAAAAATCACATCCACCGTTGCCTTTTTAAAGCACATCCACCGCTGCCTTTGAATTTACATCTACCGGTGAACAGTGCATTTCTGTCTGTAGTTCACATCCACCGGTGAGTTCATTTCTGTCTGTAGTTCACATCCACCGGTGAACTCATTTATGTCTGTAGTTCACATTCACTAGTGAATTCATTTCTGTCTGTAGTTCACTTCCATCGGTGAACAGTGCATTTCTGCTTGCATCCACCGCTGCCTTTAAAATCACATCTTCTGATTGCATCCATTGCCTACAACTTTCGGTGACGTCATCCATTTTACATTTTCCGCCTGACGTCATCTGCCCACATCTTCCGCCCAGTTTATTTTTATCTTCCGCCTGACGTCAGCTACATCTTCCGCTTGACGTCATCTGCCCACAGTTCACCTCTACCGGTGAACAGTAATCTTCTGCTTGTAGTTCACCTCTACCGGTGAACAGTAATCTTCTGCCTGTAGTTCACATCTCCCAGTGAACAGTCCACTTCTGCTTGTAATTTATGTCTTCCGCCCCGTTTTATTTACTCCTGCCATAGATCACCCGATTCCGGTATTCACTGTAGCCTTTCTTTTAATATGCCTTTAAGTTTATATTTCTCATTTATTTTCATTGCATGTATTTTATCACGTTTCCTTCTGCATGCCCGTCATCCATCCAGTCTTTTATTTAAATGTTCCAAGTATTTTGATTTCCTTCTGTATTTCATTATGTAGTCCAATCTTAACTTGTTTCCCGTTTTGACTTTAAATCAAGAGAATGTTTTCTCTCTCTGTAAAGTTTTAAGGGTTGGTTTGTTTTAAAAAGTTCAGTCTGCTTAGTCTGTTTATTCAAAAAAAAAATAGTCCCCGTTTTAAATGTCCCGGAGTGATGGTTCCTCGGACCCCGATCAGGTCGGGGGGGGGGGGGGGGTGCGCTGTCACATGAACTATCTTGTATTGAGTTGATCTTGTTTGTATTGAGTGTGATCTTGTTTTGTTATTGAACTCTAATTTCAATTAGGCTCATCATCGAATCAGACTCAATTTTCTGGTCTTTATTCATTATACCCAATTTACATTATTAGATACTCTGAGCTCATTAACTTAATCTATATTTAACAACTTTATAAGACTTAACTTAATGATAAATGTAACATAAATAACATATACATATAACAAATTATATCTATCATCTTCAGTTGTCAGTAACAAGCAAGGGTCAAGAGTTAGATACAGAATTGTTTGACCATGGCTTGACTTGCACAGTTTGACCTCAGTAAAGATTCTTCGTTAAGTATTACCAAAATAAAATTCATTGTTTTCCATTTTTTTAAAAGCTTTGCAAAAAATGGTTTCGTAAACTTCTAGTTGGGCTATTTTTCAAAACATTTTCTACTTACTCCAATAAGGTTTAAAGTCTCTTATTCAAAGACACAACATCATAAGTTGTCATTCGTTACGTTTTTGCATGTGCGCCCAAACAAAACTCATAAGTTATCTAATGTGTAACATGAATATTACACAAGTTAAGTACTCAAAAATAAAAAACTTTTCCTCCATTTTTGTGTCACATCCACATAGTTACAATTCTCTAAAAAAGAACACAACACTTAAAAAAAAATTGACGAAAATGAATCACAACTGAGGTAAAAAATAAAATTGGTTCGAGTTTGAACATTGTTGCAACATTACTAGTATATTACGTACAATTTATAAATTTCGTCATTTATATTTTACGCAATTTATAACGATAAAATAAATTGCATAAAATAGGGCGAGCTTCCAAAACAATGACCTAAGTATCAACATTGATCCGAGTTGAAGGTCAGGCCGATCACTTTACTTTCGAAATAAAAAAAAATAAAAATATGCTTCTCAAAATTCTAAAATGTAGATAAACTAAAGGATCAGGCCGATAAATGAACACAGATTCACGGATTTACGGGATTTTGTAATATATGTGAATAATGTCATTTTTGTAAATATGTCAAGTTGAGTCGGTTTCGTGAAAAGAAAACATTATTACGTTCCTAATAATTAATATGGATTTTAAGAAAATTTCAGAGATTTTAGAAGTCATAACGCTAATTTTACGAGAATTACGTTTCTCGTAATATAAAGGACGTTGTGGTAAAAATAGTAAATGATGTCCGTTTTGTGTATGGACAGTTTTAATGGAACCCTAGTAATAAGTTGGAATTATTGGCGAAATAAGGAAACTTGGAGAAACCAAATCGTTAGCTAAATAACGAAACAAAGACGAAATAAATAGAAAATCAAAGGAATGGCAAAATGATAATTTGCCAAGTTAATATTATAAATAAATCATATTTCCTTTCTTCTTGTCCAGACTTCACGATTTCATTTTTCTTTCTCTCCATCGATGATTTTTCTCTCCGCGGCGTTCTCTCCTCTTCGCCGACGATTCCTCTCCGATCAACCTTCAACCCTTCACGTTTTCTCCTCTAAACCCGACCCTAGGTATGATTCTATGGTCTTTGGGAAGGTTTACTTCAATTTTTTGGAGAGTTGAACTGTTAAGTTTCGTTTAGGGTTTCGTTAAAAACGTGATTTAGGGTTTGAGATTTATAGGTTTACCGTGTTTGTGGATATAATGGACATATTGGTCGTATTGGACGAAGGTTGGTCTATTCATTGTGGAATATTAAGGTTTATTGAATTTTCGAGGTTCGGAAAACTCGTTAATATAGGTTTTGAGGTGTCAAGCGTGAATCACTCGATGAAAATGCCTCAATGAGTTAAATTAGAGTTCTAGAAAATTTCTTTAGCTAAGAGTTTCGTAAGTTTAGGCGTTTATTGGTTTAGACTCGTTTTAAGGACAAATATTGTGAATTTTCCTTAGGTAACGACGCTCGTGGACGGAGCTAGAAGTTCAACGCGCACGAGGTAAATTCTTGTGACTTACTGTGGCCGATTGGCCTACACCATATGTCGAAAATCGTGTTGAGGATACGTTGGTGCCTTGTTTGTTTAGGTTGGTCATTGTTATGTCTAATTGTTTTGGTGGGGTAGTTTAGGTTTGGTCGTTTTATAGGTTGATTGTTGTGACGGCATTGATGGTATTTATAGTGTTTTGATGGTATTTGTAGTGTTGTGGTGGTATCCTCGTTATGTATGTTTATACTGAACTGTTCATGCATCATGGTTTTAAAACGTCATGAAAATGAATTTACGCATGGATTTCATGAAAAGAACATGCATGTAAAGGCAAGTAAAGTATCACAGTAAACATCCATGTCATGGGGTTATCGGGGATGAGGTTCAGACCCGATGTTCCGTGGTGAGCGGGTTTTCCTCCCTTCAGATGGTGTGGGCTGTCTATTCGCTTGACGTGCCCTATCTATCTGTCGAGCATTTTTGATAACCATAGACTGACACGTACTGATATATGAAATGACATGGACGGTTTTCATAGCATTGAGCATACATGATCATGCATAGGCATTTACGTAGAATTTACTGAGATTTTTATCTCATAGGTATCTTTATGGTGTAGGTGACCTTGAGCAAGGTAAGGACGATGTCCCTCTACCAGAAGATCGTACAGATTGAAGGAGAATGCCCGTGGGAGCGTGCTGGGCAGTCGATGCGTATTTTGACCCGTGGGGGATTGACGTAAAGGTATTTTGGGCTAGATACGGGTAGAAATTTTATAGATATGCATTTTGATGAATTAGCTTAGAAAATTACAATTTAAATTGGTTTGAGGACAAATTGTAAAGTCTAAGTGAAATAAAGGTTACTGGAACTGCTTGGTATTTTTCTTTTGAAACATGAGGAATTGTTAGTTTTTAAACCGAACCACGCAGTTCGTTTACGAAAGTTTACTATAAGTTTAAACACGTTTTAGAATATGTTTCGGGTTGTCTATTTGGTGATTTAAGAAAGGTGAAAATGAGTGATGTTATGAATGATTTTATGTTAAGGGTTTTAGTTATAATTGAGGAGAAATGGAAGTATAGGTGTATGAATATCAGGGGAAAAGAAAGAAAGAAGAGAACAGAACTGCTTGGTATTTTTCTTTTGAAACAGGAGGAATTGTTAGTTTTTAAACCGAACCACGCAGTTCGTTTTTACGAAAGTTACTATAATTTTAAACACGTTTTAGAATATGTTTCGGGTTGTCTATTTGGTGATTTGATGAAAGGTGAAATGAGTGATGTTATGAATGATTTTATGTTAAGGGTTTTAGTTATAATTGAGGAAGAAATTGGAAGTATAGGTGTATGAATATGCAGGGAAAAGAAAGAAAGAAGAGAAAAAAAAGGGGGAAGAAGAAGAGGCAGAGAACCTGCTGATCAATCGCCATTGATCGGCAAGATGATCGCCACTCTCTGGATTTTCCAAAGAGTGTGGCGATTGATCACCTAAAGGGGCAATCGGTCGCCACTGTGAGGGGCAAACGATCGCCCCTCAGTTTTTTCACTCGCGATCGATCGCCTGTTTTGGGCGATCGATCGCCCCAATATTTTAGGGACGATTGTCCCTTTTTGCCCTCCGAAGTTTGCAGAGTGTTTTCTGTTATTTATTAATTGTTTTGTAATTTGTTTTAAGTTTTGTTTAAATAGTTTAACAACTTAGATTTAAATGATTTTTCCAAACAATGTTAACGATTTCAATTTTAAGTTTAAGTTCAGCTTAAACTGGAGGATAAAAAAAAATAATACGGGAAAATTAGGATACGGGTAAGGGTCGCTACAGTATATGTTCATGCATACACATTTTCCTAAAAGTCATGTAAATGTTTTGCGCATGAGATTTGAAGTTAAGAAAGATAAAATGTGAATGTAATGTACGGTAAGTGTGGGACGGGGACTGGTATCCTGTTATGTATCCTTGTTATGTATCCCTGTTATGTGCCTGAAAGTGCACCCCTGTTGCGCCAGTTCCTCTATAAGCCCCACTTATATCCCTGTCCACTTGAACGTAAAGTTATGTAATGTTCATGTATTTCAAAAGTCCATACATAGCGTATGCATCACTGCATTGTATGTTCTTACTGAGCTCTAGGTTCATAGTTGAACTCCCTGTTGTAGGTACGTATCCCGTGGATGAGGAATTTGTGCCTCAGGCCGACGAGTAGGTGTAGTTGGCGTGACGAGCTCGTGGGTTGGTTGCGACAGTCATGCGCCTTTTTACCTGTGGGGGTGTGGTTCTGAAGTGTATGCAAATTTTGTATAGTGTTGTTTTGGGATTTAGGTGATGTATAGGATCTGAGTAAATGTTTTAAAACCTCTGTTCTGACAGTTGTATTTTCTTTAAATGTACTGGAATTGTTTGGAAATCTTTTTCCTTTTAGGTTGTGCATGGATTGTCTTGAATTTTAGAGCTATCCATGCAGTTAGATTTCTTGAACTTCTGTCATGTTTTCTAACATATCTAAAATTATGTTTTGAATCGGGTTTCTAGTGTTTGAAGCTTTTTATGTCAAAAGGAGCAGGTCGTCCACTCTGTCCTTTAAAATAGTTGTCCATTCTGTTATCTAAAAACAGTCGTCCATTCTGTCCTCTAAAAACAGTTGTCCCGTCTGTTCTTTAAAACAGTCGTCCACTATGTTCTTTAAAACAGTTGTCCATTCTGTTCTTTAAAACAGTCGTCCATTATGTTCTCTAAGAACAGCCGTCCATTCTGTTCTTTGAAACAGTCGTCCATCTTGTCCTCTAAAAACAGTTATTCATTCTTTTCTTTAAAACAGTCGTCCACTTCTGCAGTTCTCCACTTTGGGCAGTCGTCCACTTTGGCCAGTTGTCCACTTTGGGTAGTCGTCCACTTTGGCCAGTCGTCCACTTTGACCAATTGTCCACTTTGACTAGTTGTCCACTTTGGCCAGTTCAATTTTATGTCTTGCCATTTTAAATGTCCATGAGTTTTAAAAAGTCGAAAAATTTTACGTCCAAAAATGTGTAAGTCAAACTTAAAGTCCAGTCGAGTCCCGTGACGGTCCCGGCGGGTCGGGGTCGTCACAGTTATTGTATCAGAGCCCCCGTGTTTTAAAAGAGATTCTGTAAACTGTCTGACTGCGCAACCCAAAACATGAGATCGCTCCATCAACTGTAAGTGTTTAAGTTTCCGTATAAGTTTAAGTTTATTAAGTTGAGTTTGTTATTATGTATAGGATTTTCTTGAAATGGTGAGAGGGAATCAAGGTGATGCAAACGACAGGGGCGATGCCCTCGATCGTCTAACTGAGCTAGTAGGCGTTCAGTCACGCATGATGGAACGCATGATGGCAGATAATGGGAACAACAACCATGTGAATGCTCCACGTGACACCAGTGGAGATAGATTCCAACGGCTCCAATTGCCTACATTTGATGGATTGTCTACGGACCCAACTCACGCTGAGGAATGGATCCGGCAGATTGAGCGAATGTTCAGCTACGCAGAAGTGGAGGAGAATAAGAAGGTTATATGTGCTACGTTTCATCTCACCAAGAATGCTGGATTTTGGTGGGACACGGTACAGTCAACTACAGTGGCATTAACCTGGGAGGGATTCAAGAGAATCTTCTACGAGAAATATTTCGATCGTAGTGTGAGGAAGGAAAAGATGATCGAATTCTCTCGACTGCGGTAATTTGGATCAGTGGCCGAGTATGTTCAGAAGTTCGAGTCATTATCGCGCTATGCACCTCATCTAGTAGACACCGACGAAAATAAGGTACACCAATTCATTCAGGGTCTGAAGATGGACCTCTTACGGGGGATCACATGTAACGCCCTGAGTTATCTGAACCCGGTTCGCTACTCATTACTTGATCATAACTAAGAAATTTCGAATAAATTTAAAACTTCATTCGACATTCAAAATTTGACATTTTCTAAACGTTCAAAACATTTGAAAACTTTGCAGCGGAAAATTATTTAAAACTACAATGGGGATTTAACTAGCTGTGAAAACATTGTTGGAAAGATTAATGGAGATGTTTAAAGTATTCGGTCAAGAGAAAATAAGGTTTTAAATGATGGACTACTCAAGGAATTACAAAAGTCGAATTCATCTGCCGACGACAAAGTCAACGGGAGGAGCAGAAGCAGAAAACCAAAGGCTTCTGCCGATGACGTCTACACAACTTCACCCACAACTTCATCTGCCGATGAAATCATGGTAACTTCACACACCACTTCGTCTGCCGATGAAGTTAACATAACTTCATCTGCCGATGAAGTCAGCGCAATTTCATCTCTCAATAGACAAACACATGTCATCTTCCGATAACAACAATATGACTCCACGCCTTCCGATTCGCTAAACGACAAACGGGTTACTCTACACCTTCCGATTCGCTAAACGACAAACGGTTTCGACCTTCGCTAAACGACAAACGGGTTTCTCCCTCTTCCGATGAAATGGACTACATCTGCCGACACGTGCTACTCACGTAACTCCTTAAAGCATCTACTAATAGACTTTAAAATTTACATCTTCCGATGGCTTTTCTGAAGACATCTTCCGATAGAATTTAAAATTTACTCAACATCTACCGACAGATATCATCTGTCGATAGGGAGCAAAACAACAACTCTAATCGCTTCACTTGCAAATCCAGTAATAAACCTACAGAATACTAAATTCAGAGAAAACTAAGAATACTTTTGAAAACTTCAAGTAACTCATTCTTGCTAAAACTAACCAGAGACAATCCAAACCTTTGTGTCACTAGAAACTCATAAGTACTATCTTGAAATCCCAACAGAATATCGTTATCAGAAAAGAAACTCAAAAGCGAATTCCAAAACATTAAAATTTCTACTGTCATGAAAGCTCAGTATAATAAATTTGAAATACTGTCAATTAATCTTTGTTAGTCAATGACACCAGTCAAACCGCCCCATAGAATGCCTGACCGTTGCACAGCCGCGCTCCACCAACCTCATCTACTCGGTTACGCTCTCAGGGAAATCACCTGCTGTATCCTCAACTGCCTACATCACAAAACTCATCTATTAGCCTAATGCTAAGCAAGTAAAGCATTAATGAAATGTATGCTGAAACATAAACCCTGATCATGCAGTTTCTAATTTTCTCAACTCAGTTGTGCATCGTTCATAAACTGGTCTGATCTCTAAGTTCCCTTGGGAGTGGGATCGGTTCTCCCAATGTAATAAATCCTCTACTCAGTTAAGGGGCGGATTACTTCCCTTAACAGCTAATACAGATCCCTTAATTCCCTTGGGAGTGGGATCGGTTCTCCCAATGTAATAAATCCTCTACTCAGTTAAGGGGCGGATTACTTCCCTTAACAGCTACTCTGTTTCATTCAATTCATACTCATCATAACCTTGCACATAAATTCATTTTCGTAATTCTTCAAAACTTAATGCATGACATAAAGAAAAGAAACACTCAAGCATGCATAAACCTACTGTTTTGTGATGTAGGCCCGAAGGCTCACACATTACTTTACTTACCTGGCTCCTGGAAATCGCTCGGCTATATGCTACTCCAAAAATCTGCTCACCTAAAACCATTGACAGATTATGGATTAGATCTCCACTAAACTTTATCTAACTACTGAAGTCTAAGGAAGCCAGTTTGGGGCTCTACTGATTAAGCATTCCCGATACATCACTAAACCCCAAAAACCCAAATCTCTCACTCGCAGCTTATCGAAGATACGTACATTGCAATCCTTCAGCTACTCTAGCACTAGAACGGCAAGTAGTTGATTCAAGACTCACCTTGGTTGGGGAAAACCGGAGGGGAAATCGCCCAGAGGTAGTCTGCTCGAGCTGAGAGGTAAGAGTAATAAAACAGTGGCGGCTAAACCTCACTAAACCTTTCCTTAAATACCTTATCCACAATATAAATTCGCAATTACCATTTTGCCCCTACCTAGTCATTTACAACCTAATCAACATTTCACTAAATTTTAACCATAAAAATTATATACCACCGTTTAATAACTTATTTTGATTTATTGAAACCGGGTGCTACAATCTACCCTCCTTAAAAGAATTTTGTCCTCAAAATTTAGTACCTGAATAACTCCGGATGTTGATCCATCATGTCTTGCTGGCGTTCCCAAGTTGTCTCCTCCAAGTTCTGGTTGTGCCATAAGACTTTCACTAGTGGCACTTCTTTGTTGCGCAATACCTTCACTGCATAATCTAGAATCTTTACTGGCTTTTCTTCATAGGCGAGTGTAGGTTGAATCTCAATGTTCTGCTGTTCAACGACATGAGTTGGATCCCGTATACACTTCTTTAGCATAGAGACATGGAACACATCATGTATTCCTTCCATAGAAGCTGGTAGCTGTAATTGATAGGCTGCTTTCCCAACTCTCTTCAGGATAGTGAACGGTCCAATAAATCTGGGGTTCAACTTTCCTCTTTTTCCAAATCTCACGACTCCTTTGAAAGGTGACACCTTAAGGAAAACTTCATCCTCTACTTCAAATTCCAGTTCTCTTCTCCTCTTGTCTGCATAGCTTTTCTGTCGGCTTTGAGCTGTCAAAATTCTCTGTCAGATGAGGGCAATCTTCTCCACTGTTTGCTGCACGATATCAGGACCTAGTAGTTGTGCTTCACCAACTTCATCCCAGTACAAAGGTGATCTGCATTTTCGTCCATATAATGCCTCATACGGTGCCATTCCTATTGTCGCCTGAAAACTGTTGTTGTAAGAGAACTCTACCAATGGTAAATACTTACTCCAAGATCCTTGAAAATCTAATATGCACGCTCGGAGCATATCCTCTGAGGTCTGAATAGTTCTCTCGGATTGTCCATCTGTTTGAGGGTGAAAGGCTGTGCTAAAGTTAAGTTGTGTTCCCATAGCCTTATGCAAACTTTTCCAAAACTTAGATGTAAATCTAGAGTTTCGGTCTGAAACTATAGTGCTTGGAACTCCATGCAATCTAATGATCTCTTGCACATACAACTCTGCTAGTTGATCCATCGAATATGTTATCTTAATAGGCAGAAAATGGGTGGATTTGGTCAAACGATCAACTATTACCCAAATTGCATCGTGTCCTTTTGCTGTTCTAGGCAATCCTATAACAAAATCCATTGTCACTTGTTCCCACTTCCATTCCGGAACCGGTAGGGGTTGCAATGTTCCTGCAGGCCTCTGATGTTCAGCTTTGACCTGCTGGCAGACCAAACATGACTCCACGTACTCCGCCACACATCTTTTCATACTTGGCCACCAAAAATGCTGCTTGAGATCTCTGTACATCTTAGTACTTCCAGGATGAATAGAGAGTCTAGAAGAATGAGCCTCGGATAGAATCTCCTTTCGAAGCTCGACATTAGCTGGAACAAAACATCTGTTTCTAAACTTAAGGATTCCATCAGCCGAGCAGTTGAAATCTGTCTTGACAGTAGAATCTATGTACAGCTTATACTTATTGCATTCAGCGTCATTCATTTGAACTTCCTTTATTCTCCCCAAAATAGTAGGCCTCAAAGATATGGCCGAAAGCATGGCTGACACGCTAGATACTGCTTCAAGGTTAAACCTTAGGAATTCAGTACTCTAAGGCTATCGGTATGTCTAGAATCAACGTAGAAACCGATGGAGTCACCCTGCTCAAAGCGTCTGCCACTACATTCGCTTTGCCGGGATGATACTTAATCTCAAAGTCATAGTCTTTTACAAATTCCAACCATCTACGTTGCCTTATGTTTAGCTCCTTCTGTGTGAAAATGTACTTCAGACTCTTATGATCTGAAAATATTTCGCAAGTTTGTCCATACAGGTAGTGCCTCCAAATCTTTAATGCGAAGAAATTCCTTCGTGATGTCCCTCAACAATAATAACAACAACGGGGTCAAGGTTGGCAACCACAACAGCAATAGAACAGGGGCATTAAGTTGCCCAATGAGACTTCTGTTTATCAGGACAAGGGAAAGAGAGCAATGGGAGCTTCCTCAACTTCCTGTGTGCTTGCATTGCCAGAGAAGTCACATAGGTGAATGCAGGAAATGAGTTCACTGGTGGATGTGAACTACAGACAGAAATAAGTTCACTGGTGGATGTGAACTACAGACAGAAATAAGTTCACTGGTGGATGTGAACTACAGACAGAAATAAGTTCACTGGTGGATGTGAACTACAGACAGAAATAAGTTCACTGGTGGATGTGAACTACAGACAGAAATAAGTTCACTGGTGGATGTGAACTACAGACAGAAATAAGTTCACTGGTGGATGTGAACTACAGACAGAAATAAGTTCACTGGTGGATGTGAACTACAGACAGAAATAAGTTCACTGGTGGATGTGAACTACAGACAGAAATAAGTTCACTGGTGGATGTGAACTACAGACAGAAATAAGTTCACTGGTGGATGTGAACTACAGACAGAAATAAGTTCACTGGTGGATGTGAACTACAGACAGAAATAAGTTCACTGGTGGATGTGAACTACAGACAGAAATAAGTTCACTGGTGGATGTGAACTACAGACAGAAATAAGTTCACTGGTGGATGTGAACTACAGACAGAAATAAGTTCACTGGTGGATGTGAACTACAGACAGAAATAAGTTCACTGGTGGATGTTAACTACAGACAGAAATAAGTTCACTGGTGGATGTGAACTACAGACAGAAATAAGTTCACTGGTGGATGTGAACTACAGACAGAAATAAGTTCACTGGTGGATGTGAACTACAGACAGAAATAAGTTCACTGGTGGATGTGAACTACAGACAGAAATAAGTTCACTGGTGGATGTGAATAAGACAAAAATGAACAGTGGCAGCGGTGGATGTGAATAAACAAAAGAGAACGATGGATGTGAATTTCAGACAAAAATTTACTGTTCACCGGTGGATGTGAACTACAAACAGAAATAAGTTCACTGGTGGATGTGAACTACAAATAGAAATGAGTTCACTGGTGGATGTGATTTTAAAGCAGCGGTGGATGCAATCGGAAGACGTAGTTTTAAAGGCAGAATTTGACAATCTTTTTATAAGAAGACGTATAAGCAGGGAACATCAAAACAGAAGGCATAAAGGTTTTAGACCTTCAAAACCCGATTCGAAACAAGGTTGAAAAACATATTTGACAGAGATTCAGGAAAAGAAAAACTGCATGGATAGCTCTGGAATTCGAGACCATCCACGCACAACCTAAAAAGGAAGAACCCTACCAGTTTCAGAATATTTTCAACACATTTCAAAACATATATACAACTGTCAAATACGGAGGTTTTAAACATCAATACAGAACTGAACATACACTTCAAATGTTTTATCACTTCAAAAGGTGATACAAAATTTGGCATAACTTCAGAAAATACATTCTCACAGGATTAACTCTTGTCTAACTGCAACAACCAGACCCCATGAGCTCGATCCGCCAACTACATCAGATCATCATCTTGCGGCACAAGGTCCTCACCCACGGGTTCAGTACGTACATTAGGAAGTTCACTTATGAGTCTAAAACTCAGTAAGAACATATAAAAAAAAATTCAGTGATGCATATGCTATGCATGAACTTTCAGAATACGGTGACAGTACAGTACATTACATTTCACTGGCAGAGGGATATAAGTGGGGCTTATAGGGGAACTGGCAAGTGAACGACAGGCACATAACAGATTTACAGAACAGAAACAAAACAGTAGGCCAGTCCCCGACCCACACTTAACCAATACATTACATTCAGATTTTATCTTTCTTAACTTCAAACCGTGTACGGAAAAACATTTTGCATGAACTTTTGGGAAAAACGTGCATGCATGAGCTTTTACAGTGCTTAAACATAAAGCGGCAGGCAACAGAAATAATACAACATAACATAATGAGAGACACAGATAACTCAGAACTTAACTCTAACTTTCTCTACCCGAAACCACCAGACATGAGAAATACCTAGTATCTCCGTGATGTAAGGCCTTAAGGGCTAACCTACGGACATGAACTTACCTGTTTGTTGTAGAGTTGAGAGTCTTGAACGTGTTGCCTCGGTGATGCACGAACCTATGACGTGCATGAAAAGGAAAATCAACAAGCTGCAAATGCTAACTAATAACTTAGTAGAAAATGCAACAAACTCCATTCAAACCTTTAGAAAACAGAGTAACGTGTTTTCATCCAAAAAACAGTGAGTTTTCTCAAAATATCGTAACCTTAAACTTCCACAAAACTCACATTTTAACTTATCTAAACTCGATAACTTTAGCAAATGATTACCTTCACTGGAGAAAACAGAAGAATGGAAGTCTTTTGGAAAGGTTGTATTCGCCTAGAGGAGAGAAAACAGAGAGCAGTGGAAAGAAGCAGATGAGAAATAAGGGTTTCACGTAGGAGGGAAGAGAAAAGAACATGGCTTCTTCAACAAGTTGCCAAGTGTCACTCAACCAATGGCTTCCTCCCACCAACCTTAATTGGTTTACCTAATTTGCCCTCCCATTGGTTTTTAACCAAGGTGTTCTGTTTTGGTTGATTTTTAGTTTGGTTTCCCAATTGAATTATTAGTTAAATTCACCGATCCGTTTTCTCTAGACATCCACTTGGGGTATAACAAAACTCCAATGAAATACGCACTTCATTAATGGCCAATATATGTATATCCCATTTAATAGTTTAAGGAAAAATTACATGGCTAAAATACCGGGTGTTACAAAGAGTATTTGCTATAATAGAGAATGAGGACGATGCCCAGCACACAGCGATCACAGGTATAATCTTGATATACAATACACCTGCCTATACATTGTTGGACACGGGGGCCACACACTCGTTTGTGGCTAGGAACTTTGTGGTTAGGGAGAAATTTAGCTTGTGCCGACAGATCAACCTTACAGTGTCATGCTACCATCCGGAGAGTTTATACACTCTGAGCAGGCAGTGCAGGGTGATATAGTGTCAGTAGGGGACCAGAAATTGTATGCCAATCTTATCATCATTGGCATGAAAGGATACGATGTAATTCTGGGAATGGACTGGCTGTTTAGACATCATGCCACCATCGACTGTAGGTCCGGGCTTGTGTCCTTTAAGCGCCCGAATGAGACAGAGTTCTCCTATCAGGCAATACCAAAAGAACACTCTATGCCTATTGTATCATCCTTAGAAGCTCAAAAGCTAATGAGGTCGGGATGTTCCGGATTTCTAGCCTATGTGGTATATGCTCAAAGGCAAGGTGAGGTGGAACTCCAAAACATTCCGGTTGTTCGAAACTTCCCAGAGGTCTTCTTAGACGACCTGCCAGGATTGCTACTGGATCGTGAGAATGAGTTCCAAATTGAAGTATGTCCTGGTGCTGAACAAGTATCGAAGATTCTTTACCGTATGGCGCCAATAGAGCTGAAGGAGTTGAAGACTCAGCTAAAGGAACTTGTGAACAGGGGCTTTGTACGCCCTAGTTTCTCTCCGTGGGGCGCTCCCGTCTTGTTCGTTAAGAAGTATGATGGGTCCCTACGCATGTGTATTGATTAACGTGAGTTGAACAAGTTGACCATCAAGAATAAGTACTCGTTGTCCGAGGATCGACGATCTATTTGACCAGCTGCAAGGGCTCGTTTTTTTTTTTTTTTTTTTTTTTTTTTTTTTTTTTTTTTTTTTTTTTTTTTTTTTTTTTTTTTTTTTTTTTTTTTTTTTTTTTTTTTTTTTTTTTTTTTTTTTTTTTTTTTTTTTTTTTTTTTTTTTTTTTTTTTTTTTTTTTTTTTTTTTTTTTTTTTTTTTTTTTTTTTTTTTTTTTTTTTTTTTTTTTTTTTTTTTTTTTTTTTTTTTTTTTTTTTTTTTTTTTTTTTTTTTTTTTTTTTTTTTTTTTTTTTTTTTTTTTTTTTTTTTTTTTTTTTTTTTTTTTTTTTTTTTTTTTTTTTTTTTTTTTTTTTTTTTTTTTTTTTTTTTTTTTTTTTTTTTTTTTTTTTTTTTTTTTTTTTTTTTTTTTTTTTTTTTTTTTTTTTTTTTTTTTTTTTTTTTTTTTTTTTTTTTTTTTTTTTTTTTTTTTTTTTTTTTTTTTTTTTTTTTTTTTTTTTTTTTTTTTTTTTTTTTTTTTTTTTTTTTTTTTTTTTTTTTTTTTTTTTTTTTTTTTTTTTTTTTTTTTTTTTTTTTTTTTTTTTTTTTTTTTTTTTTTTTTTTTTTTTTTTTTTTTTTTTTTTTTTTTTTTTTTTTTTTTTTTTTTTTTTTTTTTTTTTTTTTTTTTTTTTTTTTTTTTTTTTTTTTTTTTTTTTTTTTTTTTTTTTTTTTTTTTTTTTTTTTTTTTTTTTTTTTTTTTTTTTTTTTTTTTTTTTTTTTTTTTTTTTTTTTTTTTTTTTTTTTTTTTTTTTTTTTTTTTTTTTTTTTTTTTTTTTTTTTTTTTTTTTTTTTTTTTTTTTTTTTTTTTTTTTTTTTTTTTTTTTTTTTTTTTTTTTTTTTTTTTTTTTTTTTTTTTTTTTTTTTTTTTTTTTTTTTTTTTTTTTTTTTTTTTTTTTTTTTTTTTTTTTTTTTTTTTTTTTTTTTTTTTTTTTTTTTTTTTTTTTTTTTTTTTTTTTTTTTTTTTTTTTTTTTTTTTTTTTTTTTTTTTTTTTTTTTTTTTTTTTTTTTTTTTTTTTTTTTTTTTTTTTTTTTTTTTTTTTTTTTTTTTTTTTTTTTTTTTTTTTTTTTTTTTTTTTTTTTTTTTTTTTTTTTTTTTTTTTTTTTTTTTTTTTTTTTTTTTTTTTTTTTTTTTTTTTTTTTTTTTTTTTTTTTTTTTTTTTTTTTTTTTTTTTTTTTTTTTTTTTTTTTTTTTTTTTTTTTTTTTTTTTTTTTTTTTTTTTTTTTTTTTTTTTTTTTTTTTTTTTTTTTTTTTTTTTTTTTTTTTTTTTTTTTTTTTTTTTTTTTTTTTTTTTTTTTTTTTTTTTTTTTTTTTTTTTTTTTTTTTTTTTTTTTTTTTTTTTTTTTTTTTTTTTTTTTTTTTTTTTTTTTTTTTTTTTTTTTTTTTTTTTTTTTTTTTTTTTTTTTTTTTTTTTTTTTTTTTTTTTTTTTTTTTTTTTTTTTTTTTTTTTTTTTTTTTTTTTTTTTTTTTTTTTTTTTTTTTTTTTTTTTTTTTTTTTTTTTTTTTTTTTTTTTTTTTTTTTTTTTTTTTTTTTTTTTTTTTTTTTTTTTTTTTTTTTTTTTTTTTTTTTTTTTTTTTTTTTTTTTTTTTTTTTTTTTTTTTTTTTTTTTTTTTTTTTTTTTTTTTTTTTTTTTTTTTTTTTTTTTTTTTTTTTTTTTTTTTTTTTTTTTTTTTTTTTTTTTTTTTTTTTTTTTTTTTTTTTTTTTTTTTTTTTTTTTTTTTTTTTTTTTTTTTTTTTTTTTTTTTTTTTTTTTTTTTTTTTTTTTTTTTTTTTTTTTTTTTTTCGTTGAAGGTATGGAGACACCATTTATATGGACAGCCGTGTGAAGTATTTTCTGATCACAAGAGCTTGAGGTATATATTTACCCAAAAGGAGTTAAACATGAGGCAGAGGCGGTGGCTCAAGTTTGTGAAAGATTATGATATCGAGATTAAATACCACCCCGGGAAAGCTAATGTGGTAGCCGATGCGTTGAGCAGGATACCAGCTACTATGCAAACGGCTATGTCGGCCGTATCAATGCCTTTGAAGACAGAAATTCAGAGCTTCGACTTGGAGGTAGTTTCTGAACTATCAGTCGTATTGGCGGACCTATCAATACGGCCAACCATTCTGGACCGAATTAAGGAATCCCAAAAGATCAATTCAAAGGAAATAGCCGATATAGTAAGCAAGTTTCCAATGGCCTCTTCCTAGTTCAGTCATTCGAGGGATAGTATCCTGAAGTTCAGAGACAGGTGGTATGTTCTAAAGGATGAAGAACTACGAAAGGATATTCTTTCAGAAGCTCACTCGTCTTCTTTCTCAGTACATCTGGGAAGCACGAAGATGTATCGAGATTTAAAACTTCACTTATGGTGGCCAAATATGAAGAACGAGGTTGCTAAATACGTGGAGTCTTGTATGATATGTCAACAAGTGAAGGCTGAACATCAACCACCAGGTGGAACACTTCACCCTCTCCCAATCCTCGAATGGAAATAGGAGAACATCACTATGGACTTTGTTGTTGGCTTACCGAGGACGACTAGAGGCCATAATAGCATATGGGTTATTGTGGACAGATTGACAAAGTCGGCCCATTTTCTACCTATGAAGACGACCTTCTCTATGGATCAATATGCAGAGTTGTATATTAGAGAAATTATCAAGCTGCATGGTATTCCGGTGTCGATCGTTTCGGACCGGGATCCTAGATTTATTTCCAGGTTTTGGAGGAGCTTGCAAAACTCCTTGGGCACCAAGTTAAATTTCAGCATAGCATTCCATCCACAAACTGACGGACAATTTGAGAAACGATTCAGATCTGAGGATATGTTCCAGGTCGTTGTGGTGAATGCACCTCCTTGAGTAGTTTTGCCACTCTTGGATTCGCTTTATAACATAGCTTACCAGGCTACAATCGGTATGACTCCATATGAAGCTCTTTATGGCAGAAAATGTAGATCTCCATTATGTTGGGATGAAGTTGGAGAATCCAGGCTTGTCGGCCTTGAGTTATTACAGCAATGTCGAGGCTTGCTACAATCAAACAGCGTATCAATATTGCTCAGAGTCGACAGAAAAGTTACGCGGACCGGATGAGGAGAGACTTACAGTTCGCTGAAGGCGATGAAGTATTCCTCAAGGTGTCGCCTTTCAAGGGCGTGATGAGGTTCGGTAAGAAAGGGAAGCTTAGCCCAAGGTTTGTTGGGCCATTTCCCATCTTGAAGAGAGTAGGAAGCATGGCTTACAGACTGCAGCTACCAGCGTCCATGAATGGAGTTCACAACGTCTTTCACGTTTCGATGCTGAGGAAATGTGTGCGAGATCCTACTCAGATCGTGGAACCCGTGACATAGATATCATGCCGACGCTGACGTATGAAGAAAGGCCCATAAAGATTTTGGATTCTTCAATCAAAGTGCTGCGCAACAGAGTGGTAACATTGGTGAAAGTTTTATGGTGCAATCATAACGTGGAGGAAGCTACTTGGGAAAGACAACAGGACGTTAGGGCCCAATATCCGGAGCTATTCGCTTAGGCAATTTTGGGGACCAAAATTTTGTTAAGGTGGGTGGAATTGCACATCGGCATTTTTGGCCATGTAATTATTCAATGAATTTAAACGGGATTAATTTGATATTAATACAATGTAGGTTTTTGTAAATTTTCGGTTTGTATTTTTGTGGAAAGAGAAGTTTCGGAAACGAATCGATAACTAAATAGTGATTTAGTTATAAGAACCAATGGAGGGGCAATTTTGGAAGGAATTAAGGTGGTTGGGAGGGTGCCCATAGATGTTTGACACTTGTCAATCTTGTTGAAGAAGCATTCTACATCTTTCTTCCTCTCTTCAACGTGAAAACACTCCAAGTTTCTACCTCTCCTCTGTGTTTCTCTCTTCCAGATTAAGTGCGACAAATTCCAAAACTCCATTTTCTCCTGTTTTCTCCAGTTTTCTCCAGCAAAGGTAACCATTTTCGTTAGTTAACGAGTTTAGATTAGTTATTCCTTAGTTTTGTTGAAGTTTAGGGTTAATGGTCTGGTTATATATGATATAAGTTCTTGAATCGCCACGGACTTACGTGCAAGATTTTCAACTTTACAGACATCAGGTAAGTTCATACGCGTAGGTTTGGCCCTTAAGGCCCTACATCACGGAGACACTAGCTTTTTGGGTGTCGGGTAGTTAGAGCATAGGTTACGTTCTAAGTAAAATGTGTTTTGTTTTAAGTTACGTCTAAGCACCGTATATGTTCATGCATACACATTTTCCTGAAGGCATGGAAATGTTTTGCGCACGAGATTTGAAGTTAAGAAAGATAAAATGTGAATGTAATGTACGGTAAGTGTAAGACGGGGACTGGCATCCTGTTATGTATCCCTGTTATGTGCCTAAAAGTGCACCCCTGTTGCGCTAGTTCCTCTATAAGCCCCACTTATATCCCTGTTGTAACACCCGACATTTGGCAATGTAAATATTCCCTTGAATTATTAAACGAATTAATATGAATATTTATACAATGGATGTTTTTATGAATTTGCCGATGTTTTCAATTGAATGTGAGTGATTCGTAAAACCGATTCGACGAACTAAATAGTAATTTAGTTAAAAACCAATAGTTTGAAATGCATGGAGGGGTAAATTGGGAAGGAATTATGGTAGGTGGGACGGAGCCAATGGATGGTTGCCAAATGTCCATAACTTGCTAAGAAACCTACCTATTGTCTTTTCTTCTCTCCTCTTCTACGTAAATCTTTATTTTCATCCTCTTCTCTATTTTCTCTCTTCCAGGCGACCAACAACAATCCTAAGCTCTTTTTTCTTTTCCTGATTTCTCCATTTTCTCTAGCAGAAGGTTCGTGAACCACTATGATCGTGCATTCAAGCTTGCAGCACTTCGGACGACAGGTAAGTTCATGCGTAAAGTTGGCCCTTAAGGCCCTACAGCATGGAGGTACTAAGTTTTGGTTCGGGTAGATAAGTCGTAGGTTATACTTTAAACTAAATTTTTTTTTTTTTTTTTTTTTTTTTTTTTTTTTTTTTTTTTTTTTTTTTTTTTTTTTTTTTTTTTTTTTTTTTTTTTTTTTTTTTTTTTTTTTTTTTTTTTTTTTTTTTTTTTTTTTTTTTTTTTTTTTTTTTTTTTTTTTTTTTTTTTTTTTTTTTTTTTTTTTTTTTTTTTTTTTTTTTTTTTTTTTTTTTTTTTTTTTTTTTTTTTTTTTTTTTTTTTTTTTTTTTTTTTTTTTTTTTTTTTTTTTTTTTTTTTTTTTTTTTTTTTTTTTTTTTTTTTTTTTTTTTTTTTTTTTTTTTTTTTTTTTTTTTTTTTTTTTTTTTTTTTTTTTTTTTTTTTTTTTTTTTTTTTTTTTTTTTTTTTTTTTTTTTTTTTTTTTTTTTTTTTTTTTTTTTTTTTTTTTTTTTTTTTTTTTTTTTTTTTTTTTTTTTTTTTTTTTTTTTTTTTTTTTTTTTTTTTTTTTTTTTTTTTTTTTTTTTTTTTTTTTTTTTTTTTTTTTTTTTTTTTTTTTTTTTTTTTTTTTTTTTTTTTTTTTTTTTTTTTTTTTTTTTTTTTTTTTTTTTTTTTTTTTTTTTTTTTTTTTTTTTTTTTTTTTTTTTTTTTTTTTTTTTTTTTTTTTTTTTTTTTTTTTTTTTTTTTTTTTTTTTTTTTTTTTTTTTTTTTTTTTTTTTTTTTTTTTTTTTTTTTTTTTTTTTTTTTTTTTTTTTTTTTTTTTTTTTTTTTTTTTTTTTTTTTTTTTTTTTTTTTTTTTTTTTTTTTTTTTTTTTTTTTTTTTTTTTTTTTTTTTTTTTTTTTTTTTTTTTTTTTTTTTTTTTTTTTTTTTTTTTTTTTTTTTTTTTTTTTTTTTTTTTTTTTTTTTTTTTTTTTTTTTTTTTTTTTTTTTTTTTTTTTTTTTTTTTTTTTTTTTTTTTTTTTTTTTTTTTTTTTTTTTTTTTTTTTTTTTTTTTTTTTTTTTTTTTTTTTTTTTTTTTTTTTTTTTTTTTTTTTTTTTTTTTTTTTTTTTTTTTTTTTTTTTTTTTTTCATTATGTCGCCTATCTCTGTTATGTTCAAGCACTGTATCTGTTCATGCATACACGTTTTCTGGAAAAACTATGCAAATGTTTTTCAGCATCATATTTGAAGTTATAAAAGTTAAAAATATGAATGTAATGTATGGTTAAGTGTGGACGAGGACTGACATCCTATTATGTACTCCTGTTATGTCCTGTTGTGGCATGTACTCCTGTTGTGTCAGCTCTTCCTCCAACTTATACCTTCCTGTCCAGTGAAACGTAATGTAATGTTCATGTATTTGGAAAAATGTTCATGCACAGCATATGCATCACTGTATTGTATATTCTGTAGCACCCGGTTCTATTAAACCAATTTCTAATCCGTTATTTAATAGTAAGCATGTTGTGGAGAAAATTTAGGAAAATATTAATTAGATTAATGAGTGACTAAGTAAGGGCATAGTGGTAAATTGAGAACTTATAATGGATAACCTATTTAAGGAAAGAGGCTTTGTGATTAAATGCACTGTAGCCGCCACTCTTTCCCTACTCTCCTCTCTCGGTTTTCAGCTTAAGCAGCAGAGCTCTCTAGGTGATTTTCTTGCTCGATTCTCTTTCAACTTAGGTACGTTTTTCCTCATTCTCTTGCGTTTTAGCAGTTAGATAACTGAGGGAGTACAATGTGAGGATTTCAAAGATGCTGTTGATGAGAGTAGGTTCGGGTTCTTGGGGAATAAATGGTAATGTGCAAACAGTAGAGTTCCAAACTGGTTTCCTTGTTCCTCTGGTTAATTTTTTGTAAAGTTTAGCGAAGGTTTGATTGATGTTCTGTTATGAACTTAGGTGAGCGAACTTCTAAGGTAACTTACAGCCGAGCGATTTCCAAGAGACCAGGTAAGTAAATTTTGCTTGTGCCTTCGGGCCTACATCACAAAACAGTAGAATTATATGTGTTTGAATGTTTGTATGTCATGCATCATATTTTGAAAATTTATGCACCGGTGACGTCAGCCGGATGATTTCCTCATCCGATCGACTTTACTCTACATCCACCGGTGACGTCAGCCGGATGATTTCCTCATCCGATCGACTTTACTCTACATCCACCGGTGACGTCAGCCGGATGATTTCCTCATCCGATCGACTTTACTCTACATCCACCGGTGACGTCAGCCGGATGATTTCCTCATCCGATCGACTTTACTCTACATCCACCGGTGACGTCAGCCGGATGATTTCCTCATCCGATCGACTTTACTCTACATCCACCGGTGACGTCAGCCGGATGATTTCCTCATCCGATCGACTTTACTCTACATCCACCGGTGACGTCAGCCGGATGATTTCCTCATCCGATCGACTTTACTCTACATCCACCGGTGACGTCAGCCGGATGATTTCCTCATCCGATCGACTTTACTCTACATCCACCGGTGACGTCAGCCGGATGATTTCCTCATCCGATCGACTTTACTCTACATCCACCGGTGACGTCAGCCGGATGATTTCCTCATCCGATCGACTTTACTCTACATCCACCGGTGACGTCAGCCGGATGATTTCCTCATCCGATCGACTTTACTCTACATCCACCGGTGACGTCAGCCGGATGATTTCCTCATCCGATCGACTTTACTCTACATCCACCGGTGACGTCAGCCGGATGATTTCCTCATCCGATCGACTTTACTCTACATCCACCGGTGACGTCAGCCGGATGATTTCCTCATCCGATCGACTTTACTCTACATCCACCGGTGACGTCAGCCGGATGATTTCCTCATCCGATCGACTTTACTCTACATCCACCGGTGACGTCAGCCGGATGATTTCCTCATCCGATCGACTTTACTCTACATCCACCGGTGACGTCAGCCGGATGATTTCCTCATCCGATCGACTTTACTCTACATCCACCGGTGACGTCAGCCGGATGATTTCCTCATCCGATCGACTTTACTCTACATCCACCGGTGACGTCAGCCGGATGATTTCCTCATCCGATCGACTTTACTCTACATCCACCGGTGACGTCAGCCGGATGATTTCCTCATCCGATCGACTTTACTCTACATCCACCGGTGACGTCAGCCGGATGATTTCCTCATCCGATCGACTTTACTCTACATCCACCGGTGACGTCAGCCGGATGATTTCCTCATCCGATCGACTTTACTCTACATCCACCGGTGACGTCAGCCGGATGATTTCCTCATCCGATCGACTTTACTCTACATCCACCGGTGACGTCAGCCGGATGATTTCCTCATCCGATCGACTTTACTCTACATCCACCGGTGACGTCAGCCGGATGATTTCCTCATCCGATCGACTTTACTCTACATCCACCGGTGACGTCAGCCGGATGATTTCCTCATCCGATCGACTTTACTCTACATCCACCGGTGACGTCAGCCGGATGATTTCCTCATCCGATCGACTTTACTCTACATCCACCGGTGACGTCAGCCGGATGATTTCCTCATCCGATCGACTTTACTCTACATCCACCGGTGACGTCAGCCGGATGATTTCCTCATCCGATCGACTTTACTCTACATCCACCGGTGACGTCAGCCGGATGATTTCCTCATCCGATCGACTTTACTCTACATCCACCGGTGACGTCAGCCGGATGATTTCCTCATCCGATCGACTTTACTCTACATCCACCGGTGACGTCAGCCGGATGATTTCCTCATCCGATCGACTTTACTCTACATCCACCGGTGACGTCAGCCGGATGATTTCCTCATCCGATCGACTTTACTCTACATCCACCGGTGACGTCAGCCGGATGATTTCCTCATCCGATCGACTTTACTCTACATCCACCGGTGACGTCAGCCGGATGATTTCCTCATCCGATCGACTTTACTCTACATCCACCGGTGACGTCAGCCGGATGATTTCCTCATCCGATCGACTTTACTCTACATCCACCGGTGACGTCAGCCGGATGATTTCCTCATCCGATCGACTTTACTCTACATCCACCGGTGACGTCAGCCGGATGATTTCCTCATCCGATCGACTTTACTCTACATCCACCGGTGACGTCAGCCGGATGATTTCCTCATCCGATCGACTTTACTCTACATCCACCGGTGACGTCAGCCGGATGATTTCCTCATCCGATCGACTTTACTCTACATCCACCGGTGACGTCAGCCGGATGATTTCCTCATCCGATCGACTTTACTCTACATCCACCGGTGACGTCAGCCGGATGATTTCCTCATCCGATCGACTTTACTCTACATCCACCGGTGACGTCAGCCGGATGATTTCCTCATCCGATCGACTTTACTCTACATCCACCGGTGACGTCAGCCGGATGATTTCCTCATCCGATCGACTTTACTCTACATCCACCGGTGACGTCAGCCGGATGATTTCCTCATCCGATCGACTTTACTCTACATCCACCGGTGACGTCAGCCGGATGATTTCCTCATCCGATCGACTTTACTCTACATCCACCGGTGACGTCAGCCGGATGATTTCCTCATCCGATCGACTTTACTCTACATCCACCGGTGACGTCAGCCGGATGATTTCCTCATCCGATCGACTTTACTCTACATCCACCGGTGACGTCAGCCGGATGATTTCCTCATCCGATCGACTTTACTCTACATCCACCGGTGACGTCAGCCGGATGATTTCCTCATCCGATCGACTTTACTCTACATCCACCGGTGACGTCAGCCGGATGATTTCCTCATCCGATCGACTTTACTCTACATCCACCGGTGACGTCAGCCGGATGATTTCCTCATCCGATCGACTTTACTCTACATCCACCGGTGACGTCAGCCGGATGATTTCCTCATCCGATCGACTTTACTCTACATCCACCGGTGACGTCAGCCGGATGATTTCCTCATCCGATCGACTTTACTCTACATCCACCGGTGACGTCAGCCGGATGATTTCCTCATCCGATCGACTTTACTCTACATCCACCGGTGACGTCAGCCGGATGATTTCCTCATCCGATCGACTTTACTCTACATCCACCGGTGACGTCAGCCGGATGATTTCCTCATCCGATCGACTTTACTCTACATCCACCGGTGACGTCAGCCGGATGATTTCCTCATCCGATCGACTTTACTCTACATCCACCGGTGACGTCAGCCGGATGATTTCCTCATCCGATCGACTTTACTCTACATCCACCGGTGACGTCAGCCGGATGATTTCCTCATCCGATCGACTTTACTCTACATCCACCGGTGACGTCAGCCGGATGATTTCCTCATCCGATCGACTTTACTCTACATCCACCGGTGACGTCAGCCGGATGATTTCCTCATCCGATCGACTTTACTCTACATCCACCGGTGACGTCAGCCGGATGATTTCCTCATCCGATCGACTTTACTCTACATCCACCGGTGACGTCAGCCGGATGATTTCCTCATCCGATCGACTTTACTCTACATCCACCGGTGACGTCAGCCGGATGATTTCCTCATCCGATCGACTTTACTCTACATCCACCGGTGACGTCAGCCGGATGATTTCCTCATCCGATCGACTTTACTCTACATCCACCGGTGACGTCAGCCGGATGATTTCCTCATCCGATCGACTTTACTCTACATCCACCGGTGACGTCAGCCGGATGATTTCCTCATCCGATCGACTTTACTCTACATCCACCGGTGACGTCAGCCGGATGATTTCCTCATCCGATCGACTTTACTCTACATCCACCGGTGACGTCAGCCGGATGATTTCCTCATCCGATCGACTTTACTCTACATCCACCGGTGACGTCAGCCGGATGATTTCCTCATCCGATCGACTTTACTCTACATCCACCGGTGACGTCAGCCGGATGATTTCCTCATCCGATCGACTTTACTCTACATCCACCGGTGACGTCAGCCGGATGATTTCCTCATCCGATCGACTTTACTCTACATCCACCGGTGACGTCAGCCGGATGATTTCCTCATCCGATCGACTTTACTCTACATCCACCGGTGACGTCAGCCGGATGATTTCCTCATCCGATCGACTTTACTCTACATCCACCGGTGACGTCAGCCGGATGATTTCCTCATCCGATCGACTTTACTCTACATCCACCGGTGACGTCAGCCGGATGATTTCCTCATCCGATCGACTTTACTCTACATCCACCGGTGACGTCAGCCGGATGATTTCCTCATCCGATCGACTTTACTCTACATCCACCGGTGACGTCAGCCGGATGATTTCCTCATCCGATCGACTAGACGACAAGTTCCAACCTATATCTTCCGATGGCTTCCACTGAAGACATCTTCCGATAGACAACAAAACAACAACTCAATCTCTGCCGGTAGACTTCATCTACCGATAGAGAACAGAATCACATTTTATCCACTCCATGGCTTACAATCACAACTCTAATCACAGAGAAGAGTTTACTCACTTCACTGAAACATTCAGAAATGATTCAAATCGTTGCATATCTCAAACCCAGTAAAAATCCAGTATTTAAACTAACGGAATACTAACATCAGAAGGGTCTCAAAATATTTTTGAAAACATCTAAGCAACTTCTTTCATTAGAAAGTTTAACATACTCAATTTGAAACCAATGTTCACTAAACCTTCACCACCACAGACACCAATTAAACCGCCCCATCAGCTGCCAGTCTGTTACAAGGAAGCACTCCTCCAACCAGTCTAGTCCTCAGTAGACTCAGAAAGCACACCTGCTGTCACTTCTTCACCTACATCACAAAACTCATCTATTAGCCTAATGCTAAGCAAGTAAAGCAATGATGAAATGGAAATGCTGAACATAAAACTTCCTAAACATGCAGTTTCTACTTTCTCATCTCAGTTGCATATTCATCGTTCTGTTCAGATCCCCCTGTGAAGTTGGGAGTTGGATCAACTCTCCCAAAGTATAAATATCCACTGTCTCATTAAGGGGCGGATTAAAAAAAAAAAAAAAAAAAAAAAAAAAAAAAAAAAAAAAAAAAAAAAAAAAAAAAAAAAAAAAAAAAAAAAAAAAAAAAAAAAAAAAAAAAAAAAAAAAAAAAAAAAAAAAAAAAAAAAAAAAAAAAAAAAAAAAAAAAAAAAAAAAAAAAAAAAAAAAAAAAAAAAAAAAAAAAAAAAAAAAAAAAAAAAAAAAAAAAAAAAAAAAAAAAAAAAAAAAAAAAAAAAAAAAAAAAAAAAAAAAAAAAAAAAAAAAAAAAAAAAAAAAAAAAAAAAAAAAAAAAAAAAAAAAAAAAAAAAAAAAAAAAAAAAAAAAAAAAAAAAAAAAAAAAAAAAAAAAAAAAAAAAAAAAAAAAAAAAAAAAAAAAAAAAAAAAAAAAAAAAAAAAAAAAAAAAAAAAAAAAAAAAAAAAAAAAAAAAAAAAAAAAAAAAAAAAAAAAAAAAAAAAAAAAAAAAAAAAAAAAAAAAAAAAAAAAAAAAAAAAAAAAAAAAAAAAAAAAAAAAAAAAAAAAAAAAAAAAAAAAAAAAAAAAAAAAAAAAAAAAAAAAAAAAAAAAAAAAAAAAAAAAAAAAAAAAAAAAAAAAAAAAAAAAAAAAAAAAAAAAAAAAAAAAAAAAAAAAAAAAAAAAAAAAAAAAAAAAAAAAAAAAAAAAAAAAAAAAAAAAAAAAAAAAAAAAAAAAAAAAAAAAAAAAAAAAAAAAAAAAAAAAAAAAAAAAAAAAAAAAAAAAAAAAAAAAAAAAAAAAAAAAAAAAAAAAAAAAAAAAAAAAAAAAAAAAAAAAAAAAAAAAAAAAAAAAAAAAAAAAAAAAAAAAAAAAAAAAAAAAAAAAAAAAAAAAAAAAAAAAAAAAAAAAAAAAAAAAAAAAAAAAAAAAAAAAAAAAAAAAAAAAAAAAAAAAAAAAAAAAAAAAAAAAAAAAAAAAAAAAAAAAAAAAAAAAAAAAAAAAAAAAAAAAAAAAAAAAAAAAAAAAAAAAAAAAAAAAAAAAAAAAAAAAAAAAAAAAAAAAAAAAAAAAAAAAAAAAAAAAAAAAAAAAAAAAAAAAAAAAAAAAAAAAAAAAAAAAAAAAAAAAAAAAAAAAAAAAAAAAAAAAAAAAAAAAAAAAAAAAAAAAAAAAAAAAAAAAAAAAAAAAAAAAAAAAAAAAAAAAAAAAAAAAAAAAAAAAAAAAAAAAAAAAAAAAAAAAAAAAAAAAAAAAAAAAAAAAAAAAAAAAAAAAAAAAAAAAAAAAAAAAAAAAAAAAAAAAAAAAAAAAAAAAAAAAAAAAAAAAAAAAAAAAAAAAAAAAAAAAAAAAAAAAAAAAAAAAAAAAAAAAAAAAAAAAAAAAAAAAAAAAAAAAAAAAAAAAAAAAAAAAAAAAAAAAAAAAAAAAAAAAAAAAAAAAAAAAAAAAAAAAAAAAAAAAAAAAAAAAAAAAAAAAAAAAAAAAAAAAAAAAAAAAAAAAAAAAAAAAAAAAAAAAAAAAAAAAAAAAAAAAAAAAAAAAAAAAAAAAAAAAAAAAAAAAAAAAAAAAAAAAAAAAAAAAAAAAAAAAAAAAAAAAAAAAAAAAAAAAAAAAAAAAAAAAAAAAAAAAAAAAAAAAAAAAAAAAAAAAAAAAAAAAAAAAAAAAAAAAAAAAAAAAAAAAAAAAAAAAAAAAAAAAAAAAAAAAAAAAAAAAAAAAAAAAAAAAAAAAAAAAAAAAAAAAAAAAAAAAAAAAAAAAAAAAAAAAAAAAAAAAAAAAAAAAAAAAAAAAAAAAAAAAAAAAAAAAAAAAAAAAAAAAAAAAAAAAAAAAAAAAAAAAAAAAAAAAAAAAAAAAAAAAAAAAAAAAAAAAAAAAAAAAAAAAAAAAAAAAAAAAAAGCTGGTTCGATAGAACCGGGTGCTACAATCTACCCTCCTTAAAAGAATTTTGTCCTCAAAATTCGGTACCTGAATAATTCTGGATATTGGTCCATCATGTCTTGCTGACGTTCCCAAGTTGTCTCCTCCACATTCTGGTTGTGCCACAAGACTTTCACTAGTGGAACCTCTTTGTTGCGCAATACCTTCACTGCATAGTCTAATATCCTTACCGGTTTCTCCTCATATGTAAGAGTAGGATGAACTTCAATACTCTGCTGTTCCACAATCTGAGAAGGGTCTCGTACACATTTCTTAAGCATGGAGATATGAAACACATCATTGATTCATCCCCCCCCCCCCCCCCCCCCCCCCCCCCCCCCCCCCCCCCCCCCCCCCCCCCCCCCCCCCCCCCCCCCCCCCCCCCCCCCCCCCCCCCCCCCCCCCCCCCCCCCCCCCCCCCCCCCCCCCCCCCCCCCCCCCCCCCCCCCCCCCCCCCCCCCCCCCCCCCCCCCCCCCCCCCCCCCCCCCCCCCCCCCCCCCCCCCCCCCCCCCCCCCCCCCCCCCCCCCCCCCCCCCCCCCCCCCCCCCCCCCCCCCCCCCCCCCCCCCCCCCCCCCCCCCCCCCCCCCCCCCCCCCCCCCCCCCCCCCCCCCCCCCCCCCCCCCCCCCCCCCCCCCCCCCCCCCCCCCCCCCCCCCCCCCCCCCCCCCCCCCCCCCCCCCCCCCCCCCCCCCCCCCCCCCCCCCCCCCCCCCCCCCCCCCCCCCCCCCCCCCCCCCCCCCCCCCCCCCCCCCCCCCCCCCCCCCCCCCCCCCCCCCCCCCCCCCCCCCCCCCCCCCCCCCCCCCCCCCCCCCCCCCCCCCCCCCCCCCCCCCCCCCCCCCCCCCCCCCCCCCCCCCCCCCCCCCCCCCCCCCCCCCCCCCCCCCCCCCCCCCCCCCCCCCCCCCCCCCCCCCCCCCCCCCCCCCCCCCCCCCCCCCCCCCCCCCCCCCCCCCCCCCCCCCCCCCCCCCCCCCCCCCCCCCCCCCCCCCCCCCCCCCCCCCCCCCCCCCCCCCCCCCCCCCCCCCCCCCCCCCCCCCCCCCCCCCCCCCCCCCCCCCCCCCCCCCCCCCCCCCCCCCCCCCCCCCCCCCCCCCCCCCCCCCCCCCCCCCCCCCCCCCCCCCCCCCCCCCCCCCCCCCCCCCCCCCCCCCCCCCCCCCCCCCCCCCCCCCCCCCCCCCCCCCCCCCCCCCCCCCCCCCCCCCCCCCCCCCCCCCCCCCCCCCCCCCCCCCCCCCCCCCCCCCCCCCCCCCCCCCCCCCCCCCCCCCCCCCCCCCCCCCCCCCCCCCCCCCCCCCCCCCCCCCCCCCCCCCCCCCCCCCCCCCCCCCCCCCCCCCCCCCCCCCCCCCCCCCCCCCCCCCCCCCCCCCCCCCCCCCCCCCCCCCCCCCCCCCCCCCCCCCCCCCCCCCCCCCCCCCCCCCCCCCCCCCCCCCCCCCCCCCCCCCCCCCCCCCCCCCCCCCCCCCCCCCCCCCCCCCCCCCCCCCCCCCCCCCCCCCCCCCCCCCCCCCCCCCCCCCCCCCCCCCCCCCCCCCCCCCCCCCCCCCCCCCCCCCCCCCCCCCCCCCCCCCCCCCCCCCCCCCCCCCCCCCCCCCCCCCCCCCCCCCCCCCCCCCCCCCCCCCCCCCCCCCCCCCCCCCCCCCCCCCCCCCCCCCCCCCCCCCCCCGGGCCATTCCTATTGTTGCCTGAAAACTGTTATTATAGGAAAACTCCACCAATGATAAAAATTGACTCCAAGATCCTTGAAAATCTAGTATGCAAGCACGGAGCATATCTTCTAAAGTTTGGATGGTTCTTTCGGATTGTCCATCGGTTTGAGGGTGGAAAGCTGTGCTAAAACTAAGCTGTGTTCCCATAGCTCCGTGTAGACTTTTCCAAAACTTAGATGTAAATCTGGAATCTCGATCTGAAACTATGGTACAAGGAACTCCATGCAATCTAACAATCTCTTGCACGTACAATTCAGCAAGCTGATCCATTGAGTAAGTTATCTTTATTGGCAGAAAATGAGCAGATTTGGTTAGACGATCAACTATCACCCAAATGGTATCATATCCCTTTGCTGTCCTAGGTAATCCAACAACAAAATCCATCGTTATTTGCTCCCATTTCCATTCAGGAACTGGTAAGGGTTGCAATGTTCCTGAGGGTCTCTGATGTTCGGCCTTAATCTGTTGACAACACAAACATGACCCTACATATTCTGCCACGCTTCGTTTCATACTAGGCCACCAGTAGTGTTGTTTAAGGTCTCTGTACATCTTTGTACTTCCAGGGTGAACAGAGAACCTGGAGGAGTGTGCTTCGGAAAGAATCTCATCACGAAGTTCCTTAATGGCTGGGACAAACCACCTATTTCTAAACTTGAGGATCCCATTAGCAGAATAGTTAAAATCTGATTGGTCCGTAGAATTCATGCTTGACTTGTACTTGTTACACTCATCATCATTCGTCTGAGCTTCCTTAATTTTCTCTAGAATGGTAGGCTTTAAGGTTATGGCTGATAGTATAGCTGATACACTGATTACTGCTTCTAGGTTAAATTTTTGGAATTCCGACTCTAAAGCTAATGGCATACTGAAAATCATAGATGGGGTTGATGTTGTTACTCTACTCAAAGCATCAGCCACAACATTCGCCTTGCCAGGATGATATTTTATTTCAAAGTCATAGTCCTTGACAAATTCTAACCACCGACGCTGCCTCATATTCAATTCCTTCTGTGTGAAAATATACTTCAGACTTTTATGATCTGAAAATATCTCACAGGACTGTCCATATAAGTAATGCCTCCAAATCTTAAGTGCAAAAACCACGGCAGCTAATTCTAAGTCATGCGTAGGGTAATTCTTCTCATGGGTTTTCAATTGTCTAGAGGCATAAGCTATTACTTTACCATCTTGCATTAACACACATCCAAGACCAATCTTGGAAGCATCACAGTAAATGCTAAACTTACCATTATCGACAGGAAGGGTCAGAATTGGAGCATTGGTTAATTTCTGTTTCAAGGTCATGAAACTATGTTCACATTCATCCGTCCATATATACTTCACATTTTTCCTTGTTAACTTAGTAAGGGGTGTGGCAATCTTTGAAAATCCCTCGATGAATTTTCTATAATATCCTGCTAATCCAAGGAAACTTCGGATATCAGTGGCATTCTTCGGTTGAGGCCATTCCTTAACTGCTTGAACCTTGGCTGGGGTCAAACAGATACCTATCCTCCAGAGATCAGCATGACCAAGAAAATGAACTTTGTCCAACCAAAACTCACACTTAGAAAATTTGGCATAAGTTGGTGCTAGCCTCATTCATCTAACCCAAGCTTAAGTGTCCTGCATGCTCTTCCTTAGTTCTAGAATAGATTAGATTGTCATCTATGATACTATGACAATTTGTCCAAAACTCGTGAAACACCCTATTCATGAGATCCATGAAAGGCTGCTGGAGCATTTGTCAAACCAAGACATAACCAAAAACTCATAATGTCCATACCTTGTGCGAAAGGCAGTCTTTGGGATACTTCGGATTTTACCTGCAGCTGTAGTACCGGACCTAAGGTCATCTTAGATAAAACTCTTGCACCCCTAAGTTGGTCAAAATAGTCATCAATTCTCGGCAAGGGTATTTGTTCTTGACGTTTAGCTTATTCATGCTCTATAGTCCTATGCACTACGCATTGATCCATCTTCTTTTTGACAAAAAGGACAGGTGCACCCCATGGTGAAAAGCTAGGGCGTATGAACCCTTTATCCAACAATTCCTCCAACTGTTTCTTAATTCTTAAGTTCTGTTGGTGCCAGTCTATATGGATTTTTAGACACAGGCTCGGCTCCGGGGGTAACATCTACAACAAATTCAATTTCCCTATCTGGTGGCAAACCAGGAAGGTCATCCAGAATACTTCGGGGAAGGTCTTGGACAATTGGGACACTCTGAGGGTTTGCTTTCCTACAAGCTGTGTGTCTAAAACGCTAGCTAAGAAGCAGCAAATACTCTCCACACAGGGGACGGCCTTGTGGTTAATAGAAGTCATCACAGACATTCCCTTACTCTTCTTTGAAGCTTGAAAGGTATGCTTCAAACTACCATGGGGTTGGAAGCTAACTATTCCAGTCCTACAATCTATTGTGGCATGATGTTTAAACAACCAGTCCATTCCTATGATTACATCAAATCCTAGTATATCATAACTAGAGGTCAGCAGGTAGACTTATATTTCCTACTAACACTTCACTGGCAAGCATCACTTGGTTAGAGTGCATGCGTCCACCAGAAGGCAATGCACATTAAACACGTGCATGGAAGGGGTAAACTGTACATCTAACTTAATAGCAAAAGCAGATGCTAAATGAATGTGTTGCACCAGAATCTATTAAAGTAAACAGGCAACAGAGTTGATCAATATTGTACCTGACACCACAACAGGTGTTCTTCATTCCCCGACTCCATCATGGAGAAAATTCTTAGTTTAACCATAGCAGGGCCACTCTTAGGAACCGGACAGTCTCTACTAATGTGACCAAACCTTGTTACAGTTGTACATCTGGTGACTTTAGGCTTCGAGCACTCTTTTGTATGTGTGTCCAACCTCCTCACAGTTGAAACACTTCCCAAAGCCCATTCTGCACTCACCGGGTGGTTCTTCAAACATTTAGGACACTGGGGAATTTCCTGACATTCTGTACCTTCCCTCCTGATCCTTGGCTATTTTGGCCTTCACTTGGCCTCTTCGTTCCTCTCTGTGGGTGTGGCTGGTTAAACCTTTGTGGGACCTCTCTTGGCCTAGCACACATCCTCTCAGCTTCTTCCACTTCCAGAGCAGTGGACACAACCTCGCTGAAGGTCAAGCCTTTAATACCACAGAATTTAACTCCCCGGTGAATTTCTGGCTTCAGTCCATGAATAAATTTGAACACTTTATCCTCGTCTTTGTGAGCAAAATGTCCAGCAAACCTGGACAGAGATTCAAATTGCCTACTGTACTCAGCCACTGACCCTGTCTGCTTCAAGTTCAGGAATTCCAACTTCTTTACTGTCTGGACGGTGCTGCTGAAATACTTCTCGTAGAAAATGTCCTTGAATTGTGACCAGGACATTGCCAAAACATCTGTGGTGGTCTCCATATTCTCCCACCAGAGTTGAGCTTCACCAGCTAAATGAAAGGTTACCAATATGACCTTGTCTCCTTCTCCGATGTTGGCACACCTAAACATACTTTCAATCTTCCTAAGCCATCCATCAGCAATTATTGGATCAGATGACTGTCCATCCACCGGTGACGTCAGCCGGATGATTTCCTCATCCGATCGACTTTACTCTACATCCACCGGTGACGTCAGCCGGATGATTTCCTCATCCGATCGACTTTACTCTACATCCACCGGTGACGTCAGCCGGATGATTTCCTCATCCGATCGACTTTACTCTACATCCACCGGTGACGTCAGCCGGATGATTTCCTCATCCGATCGACTTTACTCTACATCCACCGGTGACGTCAGCCGGATGATTTCCTCATCCGATCGACTTTACTCTACATCCACCGGTGACGTCAGCCGGATGATTTCCTCATCCGATCGACTTTACTCTACATCCACCGGTGACGTCAGCCGGATGATTTCCTCATCCGATCGACTTTACTCTACATCCACCGGTGACGTCAGCCGGATGATTTCCTCATCCGATCGACTTTACTCTACATCCACCGGTGACGTCAGCCGGATGATTTCCTCATCCGATCGACTTTACTCTACATCCACCGGTGACGTCAGCCGGATGATTTCCTCATCCGATCGACTTTACTCTACATCCACCGGTGACGTCAGCCGGATGATTTCCTCATCCGATCGACTTTACTCTACATCCACCGGTGACGTCAGCCGGATGATTTCCTCATCCGATCGACTTTACTCTACATCCACCGGTGACGTCAGCCGGATGATTTCCTCATCCGATCGACTTTACTCTACATCCACCGGTGACGTCAGCCGGATGATTTCCTCATCCGATCGACTTTACTCTACATCCACCGGTGACGTCAGCCGGATGATTTCCTCATCCGATCGACTTTACTCTACATCCACCGGTGACGTCAGCCGGATGATTTCCTCATCCGATCGACTTTACTCTACATCCACCGGTGACGTCAGCCGGATGATTTCCTCATCCGATCGACTTTACTCTACATCCACCGGTGACGTCAGCCGGATGATTTCCTCATCCGATCGACTTTACTCTACATCCACCGGTGACGTCAGCCGGATGATTTCCTCATCCGATCGACTTTACTCTACATCCACCGGTGACGTCAGCCGGATGATTTCCTCATCCGATCGACTTTACTCTACATCCACCGGTGACGTCAGCCGGATGATTTCCTCATCCGATCGACTTTACTCTACATCCACCGGTGACGTCAGCCGGATGATTTCCTCATCCGATCGACTTTACTCTACATCCACCGGTGACGTCAGCCGGATGATTTCCTCATCCGATCGACTTTACTCTACATCCACCGGTGACGTCAGCCGGATGATTTCCTCATCCGATCGACTTTACTCTACATCCACCGGTGACGTCAGCCGGATGATTTCCTCATCCGATCGACTTTACTCTACATCCACCGGTGACGTCAGCCGGATGATTTCCTCATCCGATCGACTTTACTCTACATCCACCGGTGACGTCAGCCGGATGATTTCCTCATCCGATCGACTTTACTCTACATCCACCGGTGACGTCAGCCGGATGATTTCCTCATCCGATCGACTTTACTCTACATCCACCGGTGACGTCAGCCGGATGATTTCCTCATCCGATCGACTTTACTCTACATCCACCGGTGACGTCAGCCGGATGATTTCCTCATCCGATCGACTTTACTCTACATCCACCGGTGACGTCAGCCGGATGATTTCCTCATCCGATCGACTTTACTCTACATCCACCGGTGACGTCAGCCGGATGATTTCCTCATCCGATCGACTTTACTCTACATCCACCGGTGACGTCAGCCGGATGATTTCCTCATCCGATCGACTTTACTCTACATCCACCGGTGACGTCAGCCGGATGATTTCCTCATCCGATCGACTTTACTCTACATCCACCGGTGACGTCAGCCGGATGATTTCCTCATCCGATCGACTTTACTCTACATCCACCGGTGACGTCAGCCGGATGATTTCCTCATCCGATCGACTTTACTCTACATCCACCGGTGACGTCAGCCGGATGATTTCCTCATCCGATCGACTTTACTCTACATCCACCGGTGACGTCAGCCGGATGATTTCCTCATCCGATCGACTTTACTCTACATCCACCGGTGACGTCAGCCGGATGATTTCCTCATCCGATCGACTTTACTCTACATCCACCGGTGACGTCAGCCGGATGATTTCCTCATCCGATCGACTTTACTCTACATCCACCGGTGACGTCAGCCGGATGATTTCCTCATCCGATCGACTTTACTCTACATCCACCGGTGACGTCAGCCGGATGATTTCCTCATCCGATCGACTTTACTCTACATCCACCGGTGACGTCAGCCGGATGATTTCCTCATCCGATCGACTTTACTCTACATCCACCGGTGACGTCAGCCGGATGATTTCCTCATCCGATCGACTTTACTCTACATCCACCGGTGACGTCAGCCGGATGATTTCCTCATCCGATCGACTTTACTCTACATCCACCGGTGACGTCAGCCGGATGATTTCCTCATCCGATCGACTTTACTCTACATCCACCGGTGACGTCAGCCGGATGATTTCCTCATCCGATCGACTTTACTCTACATCCACCGGTGACGTCAGCCGGATGATTTCCTCATCCGATCGACTTTACTCTACATCCACCGGTGACGTCAGCCGGATGATTTCCTCATCCGATCGACTTTACTCTACATCCACCGGTGACGTCAGCCGGATGATTTCCTCATCCGATCGACTTTACTCTACATCCACCGGTGACGTCAGCCGGATGATTTCCTCATCCGATCGACTTTACTCTACATCCACCGGTGACGTCAGCCGGATGATTTCCTCATCCGATCGACTTTACTCTACATCCACCGGTGACGTCAGCCGGATGATTTCCTCATCCGATCGACTTTACTCTACATCCACCGGTGACGTCAGCCGGATGATTTCCTCATCCGATCGACTTTACTCTACATCCACCGGTGACGTCAGCCGGATGATTTCCTCATCCGATCGACTTTACTCTACATCCACCGGTGACGTCAGCCGGATGATTTCCTCATCCGATCGACTTTACTCTACATCCACCGGTGACGTCAGCCGGATGATTTCCTCATCCGATCGACTTTACTCTACATCCACCGGTGACGTCAGCCGGATGATTTCCTCATCCGATCGACTTTACTCTACATCCACCGGTGACGTCAGCCGGATGATTTCCTCATCCGATCGACTTTACTCTACATCCACCGGTGACGTCAGCCGGATGATTTCCTCATCCGATCGACTTTACTCTACATCCACCGGTGACGTCAGCCGGATGATTTCCTCATCCGATCGACTTTACTCTACATCCACCGGTGACGTCAGCCGGATGATTTCCTCATCCGATCGACTTTACTCTACATCCACCGGTGACGTCAGCCGGATGATTTCCTCATCCGATCGACTTTACTCTACATCCACCGGTGACGTCAGCCGGATGATTTCCTCATCCGATCGACTTTACTCTACATCCACCGGTGACGTCAGCCGGATGATTTCCTCATCCGATCGACTTTACTCTACATCCACCGGTGACGTCAGCCGGATGATTTCCTCATCCGATCGACTTTACTCTACATCCACCGGTGACGTCAGCCGGATGATTTCCTCATCCGATCGACTTTACTCTACATCCACCGGTGACGTCAGCCGGATGATTTCCTCATCCGATCGACTTTACTCTACATCCACCGGTGACGTCAGCCGGATGATTTCCTCATCCGATCGACTTTACTCTACATCCACCGGTGACGTCAGCCGGATGATTTCCTCATCCGATCGACTTTACTCTACATCCACCGGTGACGTCAGCCGGATGATTTCCTCATCCGATCGACTTTACTCTACATCCACCGGTGACGTCAGCCGGATGATTTCCTCATCCGATCGACTTTACTCTACATCCACCGGTGACGTCAGCCGGATGATTTCCTCATCCGATCGACTTTACTCTACATCCACCGGTGACGTCAGCCGGATGATTTCCTCATCCGATCGACTTTACTCTACATCCACCGGTGACGTCAGCCGGATGATTTCCTCATCCGATCGACTTTACTCTACATCCACCGGTGACGTCAGCCGGATGATTTCCTCATCCGATCGACTTTACTCTACATCCACCGGTGACGTCAGCCGGATGATTTCCTCATCCGATCGACTAGACGACAAGTTCCAACCTATATCTTCCGATGGCTTCCACTGAAGACATCTTCCGATAGACAACAAAACAACAACTCAATCTCTGCCGGTAGACTTCATCTACCGATAGAGAACAGAATCACATTTTATCCACTCCATGGCTTACAATCACAACTCTAATCACAGAGAAGAGTTTACTCACTTCACTGAAACATTCAGAAATGATTCAAATCGTTGCATATCTCAAACCCAGTAAAAATCCAGTATTTAAACTAACGGAATACTAACATCAGAAGGGTCTCAAAATATTTTTTGAAAACATCTAAGCAACTTCTTTCATTAGAAAGTTTAACATACTCAATTTGAAACCAATGTTCACTAAACCTTCACCACCACAGACACCAATTAAACCGCCCCATCAGCTGCCAGTCTGTTACAAGGAAGCACTCCTCCAACCAGTCTAGTCCTCAGTAGACTCAGAAAGCACACCTGCTGTCACTTCTTCACCTACATCACAAAACTCATCTATTAGCCTAATGCTAAGCAAGTAAAGCAATGATGAAATGGAAATGCTGAACATAAAACTTCCTAAACATGCAGTTTCTACTTTCTCATCTCAGTTGCATATTCATCGTTCTGTTCAGATCCCCCTGTGAAGTTGGGAGTTGGATCAACTCTCCCAAAGTATAAATATCCACTGTCTCATTAAGGGGCGGATTAATTCCCTTAACAGTAAGTCTGATTCACATCCTCCGATCCCCCTTTGAAATTGGGAGTTGGATCAACTCTCCCAAAGTATAAATATCCACTGTCTCATTAAGGGGCAGATTAATTCCCTTAACAGTAAAACTGGTTTGCATAACTGTTCAGTACATTCATTCCTTGCTCAACAAACCATGTAAATTCATTTTCGTATAATTTCAGAAATATGATGCATGACATGTAAGCACATTCAATAAGTAAAAATCCTACTGTTTTGTGATGTAGGCCCGAAGGCTCAAGCAAACTTCACTTACCTGGATTCTTGGTGGATACTCGGTTAGGAGTTGCTTCGGATGATTTCCTCATCCGATCGACTTTACTCTACATCCACCGGTGACGTCAGCCGGATGATTTCCTCATCCGATCGACTTTACTCTACATCCACCGGTGACGTCAGCCGGATGATTTCCTCATCCGATCGACTTTACTCTACATCCACCGGTGACGTCAGCCGGATGATTTCCTCATCCGATCGACTTTACTCTACATCCACCGGTGACGTCAGCCGGATGATTTCCTCATCCGATCGACTTTACTCTACATCCACCGGTGACGTCAGCCGGATGATTTCCTCATCCGATCGACTTTACTCTACATCCACCGGTGACGTCAGCCGGATGATTTCCTCATCCGATCGACTTTACTCTACATCCACCGGTGACGTCAGCCGGATGATTTCCTCATCCGATCGACTTTACTCTACATCCACCGGTGACGTCAGCCGGATGATTTCCTCATCCGATCGACTTTACTCTACATCCACCGGTGACGTCAGCCGGATGATTTCCTCATCCGATCGACTTTACTCTACATCCACCGGTGACGTCAGCCGGATGATTTCCTCATCCGATCGACTTTACTCTACATCCACCGGTGACGTCAGCCGGATGATTTCCTCATCCGATCGACTTTACTCTACATCCACCGGTGACGTCAGCCGGATGATTTCCTCATCCGATCGACTTTACTCTACATCCACCGGTGACGTCAGCCGGATGATTTCCTCATCCGATCGACTTTACTCTACATCCACCGGTGACGTCAGCCGGATGATTTCCTCATCCGATCGACTTTACTCTACATCCACCGGTGACGTCAGCCGGATGATTTCCTCATCCGATCGACTTTACTCTACATCCACCGGTGACGTCAGCCGGATGATTTCCTCATCCGATCGACTTTACTCTACATCCACCGGTGACGTCAGCCGGATGATTTCCTCATCCGATCGACTTTACTCTACATCCACCGGTGACGTCAGCCGGATGATTTCCTCATCCGATCGACTTTACTCTACATCCACCGGTGACGTCAGCCGGATGATTTCCTCATCCGATCGACTTTACTCTACATCCACCGGTGACGTCAGCCGGATGATTTCCTCATCCGATCGACTTTACTCTACATCCACCGGTGACGTCAGCCGGATGATTTCCTCATCCGATCGACTTTACTCTACATCCACCGGTGACGTCAGCCGGATGATTTCCTCATCCGATCGACTTTACTCTACATCCACCGGTGACGTCAGCCGGATGATTTCCTCATCCGATCGACTTTACTCTACATCCACCGGTGACGTCAGCCGGATGATTTCCTCATCCGATCGACTTTACTCTACATCCACCGGTGACGTCAGCCGGATGATTTCCTCATCCGATCGACTTTACTCTACATCCACCGGTGACGTCAGCCGGATGATTTCCTCATCCGATCGACTTTACTCTACATCCACCGGTGACGTCAGCCGGATGATTTCCTCATCCGATCGACTTTACTCTACATCCACCGGTGACGTCAGCCGGATGATTTCCTCATCCGATCGACTTTACTCTACATCCACCGGTGACGTCAGCCGGATGATTTCCTCATCCGATCGACTTTACTCTACATCCACCGGTGACGTCAGCCGGATGATTTCCTCATCCGATCGACTTTACTCTACATCCACCGGTGACGTCAGCCGGATGATTTCCTCATCCGATCGACTTTACTCTACATCCACCGGTGACGTCAGCCGGATGATTTCCTCATCCGATCGACTTTACTCTACATCCACCGGTGACGTCAGCCGGATGATTTCCTCATCCGATCGACTTTACTCTACATCCACCGGTGACGTCAGCCGGATGATTTCCTCATCCGATCGACTTTACTCTACATCCACCGGTGACGTCAGCCGGATGATTTCCTCATCCGATCGACTTTACTCTACATCCACCGGTGACGTCAGCCGGGTGATTTCCTCATCCGATCGACTTTACTCTACATCCACCGGTGACGTCAGCCGGATGATTTCTCATCCGATCGACTTTATTCTACATCCCACCGATGACGGCAGCCGGATGATTTCCTCATCCGATCGACTTTACTCTACATCCACCGGTGACGTCAGCCGGGTGATTTCCTCATCCGATCGACTTTACTCTACATCCACCGGGTGACGTCAGCCGGATGGATTTCCTCATCCGATCGACTTTACTCTACATCCATCAGGTGACGTCAGCCGGATGATTTCCTCATCCGATCGACTAGATGACAAGTTCCAACCTATATCTTCCGATGGCTTCCACTGAAGACATCTTCCGATAGATAACAAAACAACAACTCAATCTCTGCCGGTAGACTTCATCTACCGATAGAGAACAGAATCACATTTTATCCACTCCATGGATTACAATCACAACTCTAATCACAGAGAAGAGTTTACTCACTTCACTGAAACATTCAGAAATGATTCAAATCGTTGCATATCTCAAACCCAGTAAAAATCTAGTATTTAAACTAACGGAATACTATTATCAGAAGGGTCTCAAAATATTTTTTTGAAAACATCTAAGCAACTTCTTTCATTAGAAAGTTTAACATACTCAATTTGAAACCAATGTTCACTAAACCTTCACCACCACAGACACCAATTAAACCGCCCCATCAGCTGCCAGTCTGTTACACGGAAGCACTCCTCCAACAAGTCTAGTCCTCAGTAGACTCAGAAAGCACACCTGCTGTCACTTCTTCACCTACATCACAAACTCATCTATTAGCCTAATGCTAAGCAAGTAAAGCAATGATGAAATGGAAATGCTGAACATAAAACTTCCTAAACATGCAGTTTCTACTTTCTCATCTCAGTTGCATATTCATCGTTCTGTTCAGATCCCCCTGTGAAGTTTGGAGTTGGATCAACTCTCCAAAGTATAAATCCACTGTCTCATTAAGGGCGGATTAATTCCCTTAACAGTAAGTCTGATTCACCTCCTCCGATCCCCCTTTGAATTGGAGTTGGATCAACTCTCCCAAAGTATAAATATCCACTGTCTCATTAAGGGGCAGATAATTCCCTAACAGTAAAACTGGTTTGCATAACTGTTCAGTACATTCATTCCTTGCTCAACAAACCATGTAAATTCATTTTCGTATAATTTCAGAAATATGATGCATGACATGTAAGCACATTCAATAAGTAAAAATCCTACTGTTTTGTGATGTAGGCCCGAAGGCTCAAGCAAACTTCACTTACCTGGATTCTTGGTGGATACTCGGTTAGGAGTTGCTTCGGAAATGCTCACCTAGAACCATGAACAGAACATTAAGCCCAATCCTTGCTAATCCCATTTCTAAGCATTCTGAAACTTAAGTGGACCGTTAGGAGTTCTATTCACTAAGCATTTTCCCAAATGCTTAAACTTAAGAGAAATGAGGAAAACTTACCTAAGTTGAAGGAGAATCGGGCGATGAAAATCGTCTAGAGAGCTCGGTGCTTGAGCTGAAAACCCAAAGAGAAAATGGTATGAAATTGGTGGCGGCTACAGTGCATTAAACCCAACCCTCTTTCCTTAAATACGTTATCCACTTTTGAAAATTGTAAATTTACTCTAGTGCCCTTGTCTAGTCATTTGATAACCCTACTTGAATTATTGACTAATCGTACCATTAATAATAATAAAAAAAAGCTGGTTCGATAGAACCGGGTGCTACAGCAAGTTTCCATGACAGTTATAGTTTTGATGTTTGAATTTAATTTGAGACTTTTCTGATAATGATACTCTATTGGATTTAAATAGTTTGAACGATTTTTAGTAAAATGCTCAAATTCTTTTGGTAGTCAGAGTTTTCTTTGTTAGAGTGAAAAATGTTGCTATGCTGTTTTCGTTGAGTATTTTGATCTATCGATAGATGAAGTCTATCGGCAGATGTAGGGTTGTTGTTCTATTGTCTATTGGAAGATGTCTTCAGTAAAGTCATCGGATGAAGTCTTTAGTAGAAGCCATCGGAAGATATAAGTAGAAAATTTGTCGTTTTGTAACCGGATGATGCCGAGTAATTTATCCATCGGATGATGTAGTAGAAGTTTTGTCGTTTAGTGATCGGGTGGATGTCGGGTATTAAATCTATCGGATGAGGTAGTAAAAGATTTGTCGTCTTGTGATCGGCAGGGGCTGGATGAACGAATCATCCGGCTGACGTCATCGATAGATGCGAGTGGCAAAACTTGTCGTTTTTGCGATCGGCTGAAGTTGGAAGAGTGATTCTTCCGGCTGATGTCATCGGCTGAAGTTGGAAGAGTGATTCTTCCGGCTGTGTCATCGGTGAAAGTCTTCAGTTTATTTTTTTTGTTGACCTTGTCTAGCGGCAAATGCGTTTGACTTTTGCTACTTTCACATTTCCACGCTTAAGACTTGGTCAAACCAATTCCTACAATTTCAATTGATATTTCCAAATATTGATTTACAACCCGTTTAATCTCTGCTTGTTTTCAAATGATTTTTTTTTCCGCTGTGAATTTTAACGTTGTGGTTTCAGTGAACATCAAGTTTTGACTTTCAAGTGAAATTTTAAGTTTGGTCCAAAATTTCCTAGTTATATTCGGGTTTATGAGCAACGAACTGAGTTTAGAAAACTCGGGGCGTTACAGCATGGTATCAGAGACATTCAGTTAAACTGTTGAAAAGATTACTCATCAGTGCCAGTCGTCGCATGGGAGTACTCCAACAACTGTAAGTGTTCACGTTAACCTTAGTTATTAGATGTTTATGAAAGTAGTTAACCCTGTGCAGGAATTTAGTATAATGGCCAGACACCAAGGGAGACTTAGAGTGTCAAGGAAAATGCCAAATTTGAGAGATGAGGAGGAGCCTAGTGTGATTAGGCAGCTGACAGAATTGGTGCGTTAGCAAACAGACCTAGTGCATCAGCAGTCCGATCAGTTAGGAGTGCTGTTAAACCGAGAGGTGCAGGGAAGTGCCAACTCAGTTCTAGCAATGAACAATCTGGAGATAGATTTCGGAGACTAAGACCACCCACGTTTGATGGACAACCATCTCATCTGGTTATTGCTGAAGGGTGGCTTAGGAAGATTGAAAGTATGTTTAGGTGCGCCAACATTGGAGAAGGAGACAAAGTCACGTTGGCAACATTTCACTTGGCTAGTGAAGCTCAACTCTAGTGGGAAACAATAGAGACCACCACTGATGTCTTGGCGATGCCTTGGTCGCAATTCAAAGACATTTTCTACGTGAAGTATTTCAACAATACTATCCAAACTGCAAAGAAGTTGGAATTTCTAAACTTGAAGCAGACAGGGTCTGTGGCCGAGTACAGTAGGCAGTTCGAGTCCCTGTCAAGGTTTGCTGGACATTTTGCTCACAGGGACGAGGATAAGGTATTCAAATTTGTACATGGACTGAAGCCAGAAATTTACCGAGAAGTTAAATTTTGTGGTATTAAAGGCTTGTCATTCAGTGAAGTTGTGTCTACTGCTCTGGAAGTGGAAGAAGCTGAAAGGATGTGTGCTGGACCAAAAGAGGTCCCTACAAAAGTCGGTCTAGCCACACCATCAAAGGGGAATGAAGAGGCCTAGTGAAGGCCAGAGTAGCCAAGGAACAGGAGGAAAGGTACAGAATGTCAGTAAATTTCCCCAGTGTTAAGAAACGAGTCTATAGTTGATATGGTTTAAGTTAAGAACCCAGATATGAGGCTTATTTTCAGGATGGATGTAGGAACATCAGTGTTCGAGGAACTAGGAGGGCAGACCTTAACGAAGAGATGTTTTAAATTCTTGGAAAAAAAAATCGAAGGACAAGATTTGGGAATTTTAGAAGATTAGTGATATGCCCACGGTCCCGATCCATCGAGCACAAGTCAATGTATGTATTTATTTATGTATTTTTATATATCTAATGGACTTGTGAAATTTTGTAGGTAAATGGATTCTCAAGGCTTGGGAAGAATTAATGAAGAGGGAATTTGTTTTTCTTTGATTCAAATTGTGTAAACGAGCCTTGTATTTAATTTATATATTTTTAGGAACTTTTAGTTTTATTTAAAACTCGTTCATTGGCAAACTTTAGTCTTTAGAATGTATTTTTTTGTAATAGTCTTCAAAAGGATGTTGAACCAAGAAAGAACCAAGGGCTGAAGTGGCCGAACCAAGAGGAACCAATGCTGAACCGGCCAAACCAAGAGGAACAAAGCTTGAACCGGATGAACCAAGGCCAAAAGGAAGCTGAACCAAGAGCAAGAGATGTGAACCGGTCTGGAGAAGTGCTGGCCAGTGAACCGGACCTGCAAGCCTTTTACAGGCGCTCCAACGGCTACAATTCGAGCCGTTGCCCGACGATTTCCAGAGCGCTTCTCTTCTCTCCTTCTTCTTCCCCAAATTCTTCCTCTTGTATTTAAGCTCCTCTTCCTCCATTGTAAACGATTAGCTTGTATTACGCATTTTTGGAAATCAGAGAAGAGTTCTCTTCCGTTTAACGATTCTGTCGTCGGTGTTCAGCCAGAGCTTCGCTCCTGATGGCTTCACCAGAGTGTCCCGCGAGCCCTGGATTGCTTGGCGGTACTCTTAGTCGTCTCTGCCACTACTCGTTCTTGCTAGAACTTGAGGGTAGCAGAAGGTGGCGAAATCCATTACTCCTTCCGCCGAGAGCTCCTTCGCTGGCAACGAAGGATGGAGCAATGGATTTCGCCACCTTCTGCTACCCTCAAGTTCTAGCAAGAACGAGTAGTGGCAGAGACGACTAAGAGTACCGCCAAGCAATCCAGGGCTCGCGGGACACTCTGGTGAAGCCATCAGGAGCGAAGCTCTGGCTGAACACCGACGACAGAATCGTTAAACGGAAGAGAACTCTTCTCTGATTTCCAAAAATGCGTAATACAAGCTAATCATTTACAATGGAGGAAGAGGAGCTTAAATACAAGAGGAAGAATTTGGGGAAGAAGAAGGAGAGAAGAGAAGCGCTCTGGAAATCGTCGGGCAACGGCTCGAATTGTAGCCGTTGGAGTGCCTGTAAAAGGCTTGTAGGTCCGGTTCACTGGCCAGCACTTCTCCAGACCGCTTCACATCTCTTGCTCTTGGTTCAGCTTCCTTTTGGCCTTGGTTCATCCGGTTCAAGCTTTGTTCCTCTTGGTTTGGCCGGTTCAGCATTGGTTCCTCTTGGTTCGGCCACTTCAGCCCTTGGTTCTTTCTTGGTTCAACATCCTTTTGAAGACTATTACAAAAAAATACATTCTAAAGACTAAAGTTTGCCAATGAACGAGTTTTAAATAAAACTAAAAGTTCCTAAAAATATATAAATTAAATACAAGGCTCGTTTACAGAATTTGAATCAAAGGAAAACAAATTCCCTCTTCATTAATTCTTCCCAAGCCTTGAGAATCCATTTACCTACAAAATTCCACAAGTCCATTAGATATATAAAAATACATAAATAAATACATACATTGACTTGTGCTCGATGGATCGGTACCGTGGGCATATCAATTAGGATCAAGATTGTAAATCTATTTACAACAAGTTTGCTAACAAGAAAATTGTTAGATAAATCATTGTGAAGAAGCCAAGGAGAATATTTAGAACCTGACTAGAAGGAATAAAAGACAGTAGGCTAATTAGTAACTTTGAGGAAGTCCTGGTGGGATATTAAGAATGAGTATAGGACATTATTTAAATTAAATAAGGGGTTTAGGTTTGGAGTTAAGCCCGAATGTGAAGTCTTGCGAATCAAGGGATTGGTGAGTTATCAAGTACATTAGGAATAAGATTAAATTAGGAAATTTCGAAGGCTCGACCCGTATGTGGTGAAGTCGAAGCCAATGATTTGGTAAATAGTTAAGGGTAAGATAGATAAACTTAAGTGTGTGAAGAAGATCCTAACTTGAGGAAAATAGAGACTATGTGAAGTAAGATAAAATGACCGGTTAGGTAAATCTTTGGGCGTCGGACAGTGTCATATGGATAAGTGAGAAGATTAACTAGATCAAATGAAGATTGACATAAGAGTTAAGTAGTGGAGGTTGTGGAAATTGGAGCATATTGGATGAAAGGGAAAATGATTTGCACGAAGACTGTGCAAGTGACCTAGAAGTGAAGATAAGCCTGTAGGTTTAGGAAAGATTCGACTCGTAAGCTATGTCGAAGTGTTTACGCACCTTTTAAGGCATTGGGTGAATAGTGTAATTAGTTAGTTAGACTTGAGAGTTTGATATTGTTTGGTGACAACTGAGGTGAAAGTTGGATAAGTCGAGCATTGTGGATATAAGTATAGAAACTTAGAAAATACTTTGAAAGAAAAAGGGATAGATTTAAGTATTGAGAGCCCCGAGTACTAGGATCGTGTTATAGCGACTAATGAAACGTCATGAATGCCCATCGTCCATGGGTGTAAAGGATGTGTGTGATGGATTAGAAATAAGATAGTAAGTTAGAGGAGGACTTGGAATAAAAGGAAATAGTATAAGGAGGCTATGTAATAGGTCCTTACTATTAAGCAATAGATGAAGCTTTGAGGAATTATGATGTTTTAGATGCGTTGGATGGATGAGGTGTGAGAAAAGTAGGGAAACGATTGAATTAATTCGAGGAAAAACTAGAACGGAGGTTGAGTTGGGGAGATTTGAGAGATTGAATGATGATGGATTAGGTTGAAAGCAATGGACGTATGAGTGATTGAGTTACAAATGCATAGTTAGGAGAATCACAACTTTGAAACTCTAGGAATTGTCATTACATGATAGATGATTAAGGCTATAGTGTAATCAAGATTTAGTATTGCAACAGTAATTACGGTGGTAGCATTGGAGTGAGAAATAAGAGGATTGACTAAGCAACAATTTCGAGGACAAAATTTCATTTAAGGAGGGAAGGATGTAACACCCGGGATTTTTAAGAGAAAATAAAATGATAGGTAATTGTTTAATAAATAATTGTTTTAAGTAATTTAAAAGAAAAGTGAATAAGTTTGGTTAACCTAATTGGTTAATTAATTTAGATTCGGGTATTTCCAGTAAAATTAAGCCGTGGGTTATAATTAAGAACGGGATTTAACGGAATTTACGGAAGGGCAAAACGGTATATTAATGTGTTAATAGGAATAAATAGGATTATTGATATTAGTATTATTTTAGTATTATTATTATTATTATTATTAAAAATAATAATAATAACATAAAAACAAAAACGACAGAATGGCCGAAGCCATTCTGTCGTTCGAAGTCGGGCAGCGAAGGCAGGGGAGGAGGAGAACGAGCGAGCGGCGATCGACGGCCACCGCCGGCGATTTTCGACGCACTCCGGCCAAACGACGGAACACCCCTAATACCGTACCCGTATTTCCCGTATTATATATATATATATATATATATATATATATATTTTTTTTTTTTTATACTTTTTACTTTTCTATGCTTTAAATAAAACTTAATGCGGAATTTAAATCGAACCTTGAAATCATTTAAAACATAAACTAAAACAATTTAAATAAAACTTAAAACATTTAAATATTTAATAGAAATTAAAACAGGAGCAGAATCGGAACCAATCGCTGCCAGGAGGCAGCGATCGATCTCTGCAAACTACAGAGATCGATCGCTGCATGCTTGCATGCAGCAAGCGATCGATCTCTGCTTTTCAGCAGAGATCGATCGCCGCCCTTGCTACATGCTGCAGCGATCGATCTTGTCCTCGCGCACAAATTGAACGGTAAGCTCGATTTTTGGCTCTGTTTTTGTTCGGTTTGTGGTCGAGGGTGACGAGCTCGATTGAGCTTCTATCACCGGCCGTTTTTGGTTGGTCTTGGCTCGGGATTGCAGGATATTAGGCCGGCTTTAGTCGCCTGGCCGTGAGGTGCCCAATTTGGGCGAAATTCAGTGAAGCCCGATTTAGGGCATTTAGGGTTTTGCTTGATGCCTCGGGAGTTTTGGTTAGATATTGTTAATTGAGTGTATATGTGGTTGATTGGTGAAGGAATTGATGAGAATTGATGGAAAACCGAGAATGGTAAAATTTCTCGGATTAGGGCAGTTCGGGTTTTGCCTGAATTGACCTAGCTACGGTCGTTTATTTTGAAATTTCTTTTGGCAGGTTAAAATAGGTTATTAGAGAAGTACGTGGCCGCTAGAATCGTTCGATTCCGATATCCGACGCAAAAGTTACGCGCGTTCGAAGTTTTGGGTCGGTTTTACCAAACCCAAATTAGTGGCCCGTTTAGTTAGGTTTTAGTTGGATTAGGCTAGAAATTGTAGTTTGAGATGTTTTCACGAAAATGAGAGTTTAGTTATGCCGAGCGAGTTCTAATGCAATGTTTTGATATTTAGGATCGATTTTAATACCTTTATTTATGAAATGCCTTAGTTGGACACGGCTTTTGGACGGTGCTCGGCTTGCTACGGATGCCAGGTAAGTGGGTGCTAGGTTTCCGGCCCTTAAGGCCCTACATCGTGTCAACATTTGGCTTTTGTATTTTGATGATGATTTTCTGATTGTGGGGTTTACTGAGTTGGGTAGCTTAGGATGCTAGCTATTAGTTATTTGTGAAGTTCTTTAAGAATAATGTATGTCCATGTGCATTGTAAATTGTTTGATGATATGTCTTGATGATATGTTATACGTAGAGTCCTCATGCATCATGTTTTCTCAAATGTCATATGAAACGTTCATGTATGATGTATGTAAAGGAAAAGTAATGATAAGTGTGGGTGGGACTGTATGGCCATAACAACAAAACTATTGTCACTATCCACACGATGGATCATGAATACGGCCGAAAGGACTATGTACACGCACTTGGCCTACACTCCCTGACAAGATGCCCACCTTAATCCATGTTAATGAAAATGAAAAAGAAAAAGAATAAGTAAATGAACATGTTTTATGAAAAGTCATGCATTCATGCATACGTCATTATTGTGCATCCTCTTACTAAGCATTAGGCTTACTGTATATGTTGTATTATGTAGGTGACAGGTGTGAAGGTGAGAGTTCCTCTTGATGACAAAGAATAGGTGGTCGACGGGTGGTGCTCGTGGCGACGGGGTGTGTTTTGGCCTGGCTTGATGATCCGATGGTGTGCCCCGAACTGTTTTGTGGCAAATGGATGTGAGTTAGTTTTGTTGGTTAGTAGGTCTACGTGTCGGTTTTGTTTGTGAAAGTATGAAAATATTTAAGTAGGTGGATCAGATGTTTTGATGGCAAAATGTATGAAAAGTCGAGTTTTGATGTTTATGTAGTAGAAGTAGAACGTTTAGAATGTGGAGTCTTAATTTTAGAAATATACTGGAACTGTTTGGTTATTTTGAACTGTTTGGTTATTTTAAAACAGGTAAGGATACGCTCGATTTTTAGAGCGATCCACGCAGTTTGTTTTCTTGAGTTCTTCCCGAAAGTATAGGTTATATTAGTGTTGTGTTTTGATGATCGACGAATGAGTGTTTTGTTTTAATTGATCTTGATCTTACTTTAATTGTTAATTGTTTTAAGTTATTAATGGTTTTAGTCTAGTTTTAAATGTTTTAAAAGTCGAAATGTTTAACGCTCAAAATGTTTAAGTCAAAGTTAGACCCTAAAGGTCGTTAGAGGGGGGTTAATTGTCTAAGTCCGTTTTCTTTTAAAGTGTTAAGTAAAAAAATGAAAAATTTTATATAAAAACACGAGGGCTTAGGTAAAGGTATGTCAATGTAAAGTCAAGTCCTGTGACGGCCCTACGGGCTTGGGGTCGTGACAACTATGGTATCAGAGAGACGGAGTTTTAAAAGAGAATTTTGTGAACTGCCTGCCAAAACACGAACCGCCACACGAGGACTCTCCATCGACTATAAGTATTTAAGTTTAAGTTTGATTCATAGATGTTATATTACTTTGTCTTTCGTTTGTATTGTGTCTAGGAACAAGAAAATGCCGAAAGCACCTAGACAACCTGAGGAGAATCTTATTAGCCAGCTTATAGACGTAGTGCACCAGCAATCATAACAGATGGAGATTTTACTCAACCGAGATGGGAAATGTAGTGGACAGGGTAGTGTTTCATGGAACCGTGGTAGAGAACAAACTAGGCAATTTCAACATCCAATGTTCGGTGGATACGTTATAGATCCGATCCAGGTTGAGGGGTCCCTTAATGATTTTTCGTCGCCCCCAGTCGATGAAAGGCCACCACCAGCGAGGGACACTAAGAGGCCCAACGATTCATCGATTGTGCAGGATAGGAGCAAACGACCCCGAGGAGCTCGTCAAGCTCCTTTGTGCCCTACATGTCAGAAGTGTCATTTTGGGGAATGTAAATTGTATTCGGACCGATGTTTTAGGTGCGACAGAAGGGGTCACAAAGCCAGGGATTGTCTAGGGCAGAGCAAGAAGCTACCGAGTGGTCCCTCAAGGACAATTGCTATGACTGAAGATAGGGAAGCTGCCCAACCAAGTGTTGTTCCAGGTATAATTTTATTTCGGTAGTCTATAGAATAAAGAACATTAAAATAGAGGTGTAGTTTAGAGTAAGAATTTAATAATAAGATGTGTAAAATAGATAGATGTAGACAAAGGGATGGAAAATATTAGGTGGGAGAGAGTTACTAGGTGAACGGGATAAAAATGACAATAGATTAAATGCAAGAGGACGTAAACTTTGGACAAAAATAGTTATGCATTAAGGTAGGTAACCTGACCATGATACCACTAGTCGAGCTAAGTTGGAGTTATTTAGATGAAGACATTCTTCAAGAGTTTAGCTTAAGTAAACTATCGAGGGATTAAGGGACATGTTGCGTACTTCTACAAAGATAGTGCGTTTGATCGATACGAAGTTTAGGATGTATAGTCAGGGTGGTTACATAGGAGTATTAGTATTGACAGATTTTGATGAGGGAAATATTGAGATCTAGGTGAGGCTGGTAAGTTAATAGGTTTAGAGACGATAAAGGATCAAGGTTATACAATAGGTGATACTCAAGTTATATAATTTGGACGTTCTCTAGGAGATAGGTACCATCTTAAAGAACTAACCAATAAGGACAGTTGTTGATGTGCGGAAATATCATGACTGGCCCTATATGTATATAAATAAAAGAAGATTTGGTAAAGTTAAGAGTGACCAATAAATAGTAGACGCGTTAGGCAATTAGATGCTACTTAAGCTAGAGACATAAAGTAAAGTAAAGAGTTAGGTATTAACTTGAAACGCCTAAAAAAAAAAAAGTGTAACGAATCAAGGAGAGCTTAGCACCTTAGATTAGAAGTCATGTTTACAGGTTTAGTGTATCCCGTGCAATGTTAGAAGGATGAGGAATCGGCAAGAGTAGGTACTAATTATAGAAATTGTAGCGAGGATAAAAGATTTCAGATTCTTTGAGTTATGAACGCTGGAGTTAAGAAACGAGTCTATAGTTGATATGGTTTAAGTTAAGAACCCCAGACATGAGGCTTATTTCCAGGATGGATGTAGGAACATCAGTGTTCGAGGAACTAGGAGGGCAGACCTTAACGAAGAGATGTTTTAAATTCTTGGAAAAAAAAAATCGAAGGACAAGATTTAGGAATTTTAGAAGATTAGGAACAAGATTGTAAATCTATTTACAACAAGTTTGCTAACAAGAAAATTGTTAGATAAATCATTGTGAAGAAGCCAAGGAGAATATTTAGAACCTGACTAGAAGGAATAAAAGACAGTAGGCTAATTAGTAACTTTGAGGAAGTCCTGGTGGGATATTAAGAATGAGTATAGGACATTATTTAAATTAAATAAGGGGTTTAGATTTGGAGTTAAGCCCGAATGTGAAGTCTTGCAAATCAAGGGATTGGTGAGTTATCAAGTACATTAGGAATAAGATTAAATTAGGAAATTTCGAAGGCTCGACCCGTATGTGGTGAAGTCAAAGCCAATGATTTGGTAAATAGTTAAGGGTAAGATAGATAAACTTAAGTGTGTGAAGAAGATCCCAACTTGAGGAAAATAGAGACTATGTGAAATAAGATAAAATGACCGGTTAGGTAAATCTTTGGGCGTCGGACAGTGTCATATGGATAAGTGAGAAGATTAACTAGATCAAATGGAAGATTGATATAAGAGTTAAGTAGTGGAGGTTGTGGAAATTGGAGCATATTGGATGAAAGGGAAAATGATTTGCACGAAGACTGTGCAAGTGACCTAGAAGTGAAGATAAGCCTGTAGGTTTAGGAAAGATTCGACTCGTAAGCTATGTCGAAGTGTTTATGCACCATTCAAGGCATTGGGTGAATAGTGTAATTAATTAGTTAGACTTGAGAGTTTGATATTGTTTGGTTACAACTGAGGTGAAAGTTGGATAAGTCGAGCATTGTGGACATAAGTATAGAAACTTAGAAAATACTTTGAAAGAAAAAGGGATAGATTTAAGTATTGAGAGCCCTGAGTACTAGGACCGTGTTATAGGGACTAATGGAACGTCATGAGTGCCCATTGTTCATGGGTGTAAAGGATGTGTGTGATGGATTAGAAATAAGATAGTAAGGTAGAGGAGGACTTGGAATAGAAGGAAATAGTATAAGGAAGCTATGTAATAGGTCCTTAGTATTAAGCAATAGATGAAGCTTTGAGGAATTATGATGTTTTAGATGCGTTGGATGGATGAGGTGTAAGAAAAGTAGAGAACCGATTGAATTCAATTCGAGGAAGGACTAGGGTTGAAGTTAAAATAGAAGAATTTGTGCGTCTAATCCAAGATTGATTAAGTGGAAGTCATTGGACGCATAGACAATTGAGTGATTGAGTGCCTAACTAGGAGGACTTGGAACTTTGGAGACGTACGAAGCTGTCAATGTCGATGATTTATTTAGACTAAAGGAGTGTCGAGATTGTATTGAGAGTATAATTACTTAGGTGATGTGAGGGGGAGTAATTGGAAGCTTAACCAAGCAGCAATTTTGAGGACAAAATTTCATTTAAGGAGGGAAGGATGTAACGCCCGGGTTTTTGGATCTTAGGATTTTCTAATTTCTTAGGTTATTTTCGTAAAATAGCAAGTTAAAGTATTTTCTTGAGCGGGATGTCTCCTTAGAGCCCTAGGAATTTATGGGAATTTTTAGAGGAATAAGTGAGATTTTAGAAACCCAAATCGAAAAGTGTAATGCTAGAGTTCCCGTTTTAACCTTTTAGTATGTTAATTCGTAAAAATAGTAAATCAAGTCCGTTTTACGAAAAGAAAGTGTTATTAGGGTCCTAGCGATTAATTTGAATTTGTGGAGATATACGGGATTTAACGAAATTTCAAAAGATGCCGAAAGCACGGGAGGGCAAAACGGTATATTGATGTTTTAAATAGGAATTAAAATTAGAAATATTATTATTATTATTATTATTATTATTATTAATAATTAAAAAAACAGAATGGTTAAAACCATTCTGTTGTTATGCTCGAGCTCGAGCCCGACGGCGAGAGAGACGAGGGAGACAACGGCGACTCTCCTCCGACGAACGCCGGCGATTTCTCGCCGTTCTCCGGCATGATAACGGCGACGAGAGGCTCCGGTCCATCTCCGCGCATAAACCGAACGGTGAGCCATATTCTTGCCTTGTTTTCGGTTCGATCGTGGCCGAGGGTGACGAGCTCGATTGAGCTCTGATAACCGGCCATTTTTGGTTGGTCTTGGCTCGGGATTGCCGGACATTAGGCCGGCTTTAGTCGCCTGGCCGTGAGGTGCCCAATTTGGGCGAAATTGTAACGACCCCGGCCAGGAGCCGTCACGTGTTCATATCCTTTCATTAATCGTTTGCTTGACTTTTACTATTATTACGTTCACTTACTATCTCTCAACAGACTTTCACATTTTACATATATATATATATTTTTTCTAAACTGGTAATAGAGACGCAGAACCATTAAGGAAAACGAACCCTCTCATGCCCAACTTTCCACGCCTCGTCGGCTCAAACTTTCACAGAGTCGGGCGACTGGACTCGGTCATCGGTTTCTTGACAATTTCGGGAAAAGAGGAAGTGCCCTCAATTCTCTTAACAAAATACCACTCGGGTCTGCATGGGTTGCATGCGTTGACAACCCTCAGAAACTTAGTCGTCCGGTCATCACGTGTATTACGCGTGACTCGCTTATCATCACCTAAAAGGAGACATCTTCCGGTGGGCACGTGGGCCTCGCGTGCTAAATTAAAACATCATCCGGTCACTAAATGACAAAAACACATTTTACATCTTCCGGTGGCGTCATCCGGAAGACTAAACCATCATACAACTATCCTTCGGCATCTGCCGATGACGTCAACCGGAAGACTAAACCATCAACAACTATTCCTTCGGCATCTGCCGATGACGTCAGCCGGAAGACTAAACCATCAACAACTATTCCTTCGGCATCTGCCGATGACGTCAGCCGGAAGACTAAACCATCAACAACTATTCCTTCGGCATCTGCCGATGACGTCAGCCGGAAGACTAAACCATCAACAACTATTCCTTCGGCATCTGCCGATGACGTCAGCCGGAAGACTAAACCATCAACAACTATTCCTTCGGCATCTGCCGATGACGTCAGCCGGAAGACTAAACCATCAACAACTATTCCTTCGGCATCTGCCGATGACGTCAGCGGAAGACTAAACCATCAACAACTATTCCTTCGGCATCTGCCGATGACGTCAGCCGGAAGACTAAACCATCAACAACTATTCCTTCGGCATCTGCCGATGACGTCAGCGGAAGACTAAACCATCAACAACTATTCCTTCGGCATCTGCCGATGACGTCAGCCGGAAGACTAAACCATCAACAACAACACACTACCCTTCGGCATCTGCCGATGACGTCAGCCGGAAGACTAAACCATCAAACAATTAACTCTCGGCATCTGCCGATGACGTCAACCGGAAGACTAAACCATCAACAACTATTCCTTCGGCATCTGCCGATGACGTCAGCCGGAAGACTAAACCATCAACAACTATTCCTTCGGCATCTGCCGATGACGTCAGCCGGAAGACTAAACCATCAACAACTATTCCTTTGGCATCTGCCGCCGATGACGTCAGCCGGAAGACTACCTCTTCCAGCTTCCGTCTTACGGTAGAGAACTCTAAATCATCAAATGACTCCTTCCAACAGAAAGAAAACACAACTCATTCAAAATGCATATAGCGGAAGACTTAAGCAACAGACCATTTATAAATCTATATAATCATTCCCTGACTCAGTGATCCACTAGACAGTTTCAAAGCTCAACGTTTTAAAATAATCTCATCCTACTTAAACTACCATATTCTTTAATATACTGTAACATAAGAGTCTTAACCAGGGGTCATAAATCGCCTCTCTAGTCCCGCACTGTCACCTTGAGCATCCTCTAGCAACCAGCCTTAAGCATCCTCTTTGAACATAACATCCTCACCTGAATCTTCTTCACCTACACCATAAGGTTTAACTATAAGCCTAATGCTTAGTAAGGAATGCATGCTGACAGATATACATGAGTACACAATTTAAAGAGACATTCATAAACCATTCTTCATTCATGTTCATCTTTATCATTTACATAACATATATTAAGGCAGGAGATGAGGGAGGAAGACAGGGGTACATAGTCATTTGCCTATCGCGGCAGTCATACATAATCATTTGCCTATCGCGGCAATCATGATACATCACTCGGCCTCCCCAGTGGGAGAATTCGCGAGCCATACATATCATTAACTCGGCCTCCACCAGTGGGAGATTTCGCGAGTCATACATATCATTAACTCGGCCTCCACTAGTGGGAGATTTCGCGAGTCATACATATCATTAACTCGGCCTCCACCAGTGGGAGAATTCGCGAGTCATACATAACATAGTCTTTCCCCGCTCTGCACTTAATCTCGGTTACATTTGCTTTTCATATTCTCAACTTAATCATAACAGGAACACAGTGCATAGACATAAAGTTCATAGAGAAAAGTCATATCATGAGGACAAGTAAAACATCCTGTAACTTTACATTTACTTACACAACTTCTCATATCGTGGAAATAACAGATCATAGTCAATAAGCTAACATCTCAGTGATTTCCTAATACCCTTGCGGTGTAGGGCCCTAGTGGCCGGAAATCTTAACACATTCACTTACCTGGATTCCTTAGCAATCCGAGCTTCTTTCCTTTAAACTTCTTCACCTAAAACATGTACATTACAGTAGTTAAAACAAAGTCCTAATAGTCCTAATCATAAACCATCCTAGGATCTAATAGCTAAAGTCATTCCGATTCCTCTGTTTGACACACTGCAGTCTGAAATCCGAAACTAGGTGGACAGGTTTTACCATTGATTAAATCCGAGTTGGTTACTTAAAATGCTCAGAATCGATTCGGGATGACATTTCTACTCTCAGATTTTAAAAAGTCTAAAGCTACTCGGCCACTGCTAAAAATATCCGAACTCAGTGCCGAGCTGAAAACAGAGCTCTATTTACTAATGAATGACTACATTGTCCATTTCATACCTCGGGTGTGGATTTGCAGAGAAGAGCAAGCTCGAAACCGGTCGTCGGCAGAGGAAAGTTCTGGTAGCCGAGAGCAAGAACTTGGGAGAGAAGAAATCGCCGAGAGGGAATGTCGGCTACAGTGGCAATAAATGAGATTTAAGGTTTCCAATTCCTTTTTATACTAAATCCATCGATTCTAATTACTAAACTGCCACCCAACCTAGTTTTACTTAACTTGTAATAATTTATCTTAACATTAAATTTTAAATCATAAAGGTTAAATAAGAGGGTGACAATGAAAATGGTCAGAAAATCACCTGGCCGAAATGTCGGGTGTTACATCCACCCCTCCTTAAACAAAATTTTCGTCCTCGAAAATTGCTCAAGCAAATAACTTAGGATATTTGTCCAACATCTCCTGCTGCCTTTCCCATGTGGCCTCTTCAATGCCGTGATTTGTCCATAAAACTTTCACCAATGGGATCTCTTTGTTTCTCAGAGTCTTGACTGCATATTCCAGTATCTGTATCGGTTTCTCCTCATACTCTAGTGTCGGCTCTAAACCAATATCCGATGGCTGGATGACCTGCATCGGATCACGCATGCACTTTCTTAACATTGACACATGGAAGACATTATGAACTTTATCCAATGATGGAGGCAGTTGCAGTCTGTAAGCTGTACTCCCGATTTTTGCCAAGACAGGGAAGGGTCCAATAAATCTAGGATTAAGTTTTCCCTTCTTGCCAAATCTTAAGACTCCTTTGAATGGTGACACCTTTAAGAATACTTCATCTCCTACCGAAAACTCGAGTTCCCCTCTCCTTTGATCTGCGTAACACTTCTGCCGGCTTTGTGCAGTCATCATTCTTTTCCGAATAGTGGTAATCTTATCTGACATTTGCTGCAGAATATCAGGTCCAAGAAGTTTTGCATCACCAACCTCGTCCCAATAAAGAGTGACCTACATTTCCTACCATACAGTGCTTCATAAGGTGCCATACCAATGGTGGACTGATAACTGTTATTGTAGGAGAACTCAACTAGAGGTAATTGTCTGCTCCAAGTTGTCTGAAAGTCAAGTACACATGCTCTCAACATATCTTCGAGTATTTGAATCGTCCTTTCTGACTGGCCATCGGTCTGTGGGTGAAAAGCTGTGCTGAAAGATAACCTTGTACCCAATGTACCTTGCAAACTTTTCCAGAATCGAGAGGTGAACCTTGGGTCACGGTCAGAGACAATGGATACAGGGATCCCATGCAACCTAATAATTTCCTGAACATAAAGATCAGCAAATTGGTCCATCGTATAGGTGGTCCTTACAGGTAAGAAATGGGCCGATTTCGTCAGTCTATCCACCACAACCCAAATACAATCATGCCCTTTTGTCGTCTTAGGTAGTCCAACTACGAAATCCATGGCTATGTGTTCCCATTTCCACTCGGGAATAGGCAACGGCTGAAGAGTACCTCCTGGACGTTGGTGCTCGGCTTTGACTTGTTGGCATACTAAACAGGACTCTACATACTTAGCAACATCCCTTTTTAGGTTAGGCCACCAGTACTGTAACTTCAGGTCTCGGTACATCTTGGTGCAGCCAGGATGTACAGAAAAGGAAGAGGAGTGCGCCTCAGCCAAGATCAACTTACGCAATTCCACATCATTAGGAATGCACCACCGATTTCTAAACCTCAGGATCCCATCCTTTGAGAGACTGAACTCAGAGGTGGTGTCCTTCAATTATCCATCATGCTGATATTTTCCACTGAATCCTTCTGTTGTGCATCCTTGATCTTTTCCAAAATTGTTGGTTGAATAGTTAACTCAGCGAGCAAGACTGATAATTCTGGAACTATCTCCAAGTCAAATTTCTGAACTTCTGTTCTTAAGGGTAAAGACATGGTTGAAACCACGGGCTGCATTGTTGTTGACATCCTACTCAACGCATCAGCTATAGAGTTAGCCTTCCCGGGGTGATACTTGATCTCAAAATCGTAGTCCTTGACAAATTCCAACCAACGTCTCTGTCTCATGTTCAATTCCTTCTGTGTGAAGAGGTACTTTAGACTTTTATGGTCAGAAAACACCTCACATTGCTGTCCATATAAATAGTGCCTCCAAATCTTCAAGGCAAAAACAACGGCAGCTAATTCTAGATCATGAGTGGGGTAATTTTGCTCGTAACTTTTTAGCTGCCTAGAAGCATACGCTATAACTTTACCCTCTTGCATCAAAACACAACCTAAACCAACTTTAGACGCATCACAGTAAACACTAAATTTTCCTTCTTCGGTTGGGAGGGTCAATACAGGAGCTGTTGTTAACTTCAGTTTTAACGTCCGGAAGCTATCTTCACAGGCTTCAGTCCAAGAATACTTAATGTCCTTCTTTGTCAAGCTCGTCAGGGGTTTAGCTATCATAGAAAATCCCTTGATGAACTTTCTGTAATAGCCTGCCAATCCAAGGAAGCTGCGGACTTCACTGGCATTCTTAGGTTGAGGCCAATCCTTTACTGCCTGAATTTTGGTTGGGTCCACAGATATGCCATTAGCAGAAACTACATGGCCGAGGAAATTAACCTTATCTAACCAAAACTCACACTTAGACAGCTTGGCGTAAAGTTGATGCTCCTTCAATATCGTCAAAACTACTTTCAAATGTTCTTCATGGTCAGCCACAGTTCGGGAATATATCAAGATATCATCTATGAACACAATTACAAACTTATCCAAATACTCACGAAACACACGGTTCATTAGATCCATGAAAGCTGCAGGGGCGTTTGTCAATCCAAACGACATGACTAAGAATTCATAATGTCCATAGCGGGTTCTGAAGGCTGTCTTTGGTATATCTCCTTCTTTAACCTTCAGTTGGTAATAACCCGAACGTAAATCTATCTTTGAAAATACCTTAGCTCCTTGCAATTGGTCAAACAAATCGTCAATCCTGGGTAAGGGGTACCTATTCTTGATTGTCAACTTATTTAGTTCCCTGTAGTCTATGCACATTCTAAGAGAACCATCCTTCTTCCTTACAAATAAGACTGGTGCACCCCAAGGAGAACTGCTGGGGCGAATAAATCCCTTGTCAACTAATTCCTGCAGTTGAACCTTCAATTCTTTCAACTCAACAGGTGCCATACGGTAAGGATTCTTGGATACAGGTGATGCCTCGGGGTATGTATCAATCACAAATTCTATTTCCCTATCAGGTGGTATACCCGGTAAATCATCTAAGAATGCCTCGGGAAACTCTCGGACTATAGGAATATCCTGTAGCTCAATTTTATTCTTCACCCGGTCATCTATTACACTAGCCAGGTAGCTCTCACAACCACCTCTCAGCATTCGGTATATTTCTAGTGAGGATATAATTGGTATCTTACTTATTTTAGGAATAGCTTGGAAGGAATAATGGTTATCATTTGGGGGTCTAAAATCAACTATTCCAGATCGACAACTTATCGTGGCATGATGTCTAAATAACCAATCCATCCCTAATATCACCTCATACCCTTTCATGTCAATGACAATTAACTCCGCATAGAGATCCTTATCCTCTAAGGACACGACGTCACCCTTAACAATCTGTTCTGAATGTAGGGACTTCCCTGATGGCAACACAACACTATATGACCTTTCAGCTGGTAAGGGTCCTATGTTATGTTTGCATACAAACAAGGTTGATATAAACGAGTGTGTGGCCCCTGTATCTATGAGTGTATAAGCAGCAAAACCACAGATCATGATGGTACCTGATATGACTGTATGTTGATCAGCTCCCTCATCTTCCATCAACGCATACACTCTGGGTACAACCCTTGCACGGTTCGGGTCTGGCGGCATGGGACAATCTCTGACCATGTGTCCGGTCTTATCACACCTGAAACACCGGCCAGAAAGCAGCTTGCACTCACCAGGGTGGTTCCTCTGACATGTAGGGCATAGAGGCGCCAGAGGTCTCTTTCCTTTTCCCTGGTCATCATTTTGGTTGAGGGGCCTCTTCATTCCATGCTGTTGTTGCTGTGGTCCCCTGTTCTGTCGTGGCTGCCAACCCTTGTTCTGACGTGGTGGCGGCTGAGCGTCCTTCATGAGTTTCTTTGGCTGTTCGCGTTGTGCATATGCTGTCATTTCTGCCTCTTCTAGCTCCAAGGCCTTAGCCGTCACTTCACCATAAGGTACATTATGTATCCCGGCAGTCTTCACTTTCATGTACAGACTTGGCTTCAGTCCTTGAACAAACTGGTAAATCTTATCTTCCTCATCCTCAATCATACGGGGAGCAAACCGTGATAAAGCATCAAATTCACATATATAATCCGTCACAGAGCCAGTTTGTCGTAGATTCATAAACTCCTTCTTCTTGTTGGCCCGAACAGTCCTATTGAAGTACTTGTCGAAGAAGGCAGTCTTGAACATCCCCCAGGTCATAGCTTCGGCATTAGGGGTGCTCTGGATCGAGTCCCACCAATGCCTTGCACTTAACTCCAAATGAAAGACAGCATAGGTGACCTTATCCCCTTCGTCAACCTTTGTATACTTAAACATGTCTTCAATCTTTCGGATCCACTCCTCAGCATGGACAGGATCTGAAACATACCCATTAAACACCGGGGGTCGAAGCCGATGAAAACGTTCACCCCCATGGTCATGAGTTGCATTAGTACTGGAGTTGCCTTGTTCTTCTCTAGCTGTCATCAGTCGTTCTATCTGGTGAGATTGGCGCATGACTAACTCAGTCAATTGAGCAATAGCATTGCTATCCTCATTGCTCTCTCTCTGTTGACCTCTAACCATCTTGGGATTCCTAGACAAATCATTTCAGACATAATTTAACTTAATGACATGCATGAAATCATAAACACTTACAGTTGCTGAGGTGTGCTCAAGTGACAGTCAGTGCTGGGAGGCAGTCTGCAGAATCGGTTTTAGAACCTGGTTTTGCTCTGATACCACAATTGTAACGACCCCGGCCAGGAGCCGTCACGTGTTCATATCCTTTCATTAATCGTTTGCTTGACTTTTACTATTATTACGTTCACTTACTATCTCTCAACAGACTTTCACATTTTACATATATATTTTTTTTTCTAAACTGGTAATAGAGACGCAGAACCATTAAGGAAGACGAACCCTCTCATGCCCAACTTCCCACGCCTCGTCGGCTCAAACTTTCACAGAGTCGGGCGACTGGACTCGGTCATCGGTTTCTTGACAATTTCGGGAAAAGAGGAAGTGCCCTCAATTCTCTTAACAAAATACCACTCGGGTCTGCATGGGTTGCATGCGTTGACAACCCTCAGAAACTTAGTCGTCCGGTCATCACGTGTATTACGCGTGACTCGCTTATCATCACCTAAAAGGAGACATCTTCCGGTGGGCACGTGGGCCTCGCGTGCTAAATTAAAACATCATCCGGTCACTAAATGACAAAAACACATTTTACATCTTCCGGTGGCGTCATCCGGAAGACTAACCATCATACAACTATCCATGACGTCAGCCGGAAGACTAAACCATCAACAACTATTCCTTTGGCATCTGCCGATGACGTCAGCCGGAAGACTAAACCATCAACAACTATTCCTTTGGCATCTGCCGATGACGTCAGCCGGAAGACTAAACCATCAACAACTATTCCTTTGGCATCTGCCGATGACGTCAGCCGGAAGACTAAACCATCAACAACTATTCCTTTGGCATCTGCCGATGACGTCAGCCGGAAGACTAAACCATCAACAACTATTCCTTTGGCATCTGCCGATGACGTCAGCCGGAAGACTAAACCATCAACAACTATTCCTTTGGCATCTGCCGATGACGTCAGCCGGAAGACTAAACCATCAACAACTATTCCTTTGGCATCTGCCGATGACGTCAGCCGGAAGACTAAACCATCAACAACTATTCCTTTGGCATCTGCCGATGACGTCAGCCGGAAGACTAAACCATCAACAACTATTCCTTTGGCATCTGCCGATGACGTCAGCCGGAAGACTAAACCATCAACAACTATTCCTTTGGCATCTGCCGATGACGTCAGCCGGAAGACTAAACCATCAACAACTATCCTTCGGCATCTGCCGATGACGTCAGCCGGAAGACTAAACCATCAACAACTATTCCTTTGGCATCTGCCGATGACGTCAGCCGGAAGACTAAACCATCAACAACTATTCCTTTGGCATCTGCCGATGACGTCAGCCGGAAGACTAAACCATCAACAACTATTCCTTTGGCATCTGCCGATGACGTCAGCCGGAAGACTAAACCATCAACAACTATTCCTTTGGCATCTGCCGATGACGTCAGCCGGAAGACTAAACCATCAACAACTATTCCTTTGGCATCTGCCGATGACGTCAGCCGGAAGACTAAACCATCAACAACTATTCCTTTGGCATCTGCCGATGACGTCAGCCGGAAGACTAAACCATCAACAACTATTCCTTTGGCATCTGCCGATGACGTCAGCCGGAAGACTAAACCATCAACAACTATTCCTTCGGCATCTGCCGATGACGTCAGCCGGAAGACTAAACCATCAACAACTATTCCTTTGGCATCTGCCGATGACGTCAGCCGGAAGACTACCTCTTCCAGCTTCCGTCTTACGGTAGAGAACTCTAAATCATCAAATGACTCCTTCCAACAGAAAGAAAACACAACTCATTCAAAATGCATATAGCGGAAGACTTAAGCAACAGACCATTTATAAATCTATATAATCATTCCCTGACTCAGTGATCCACTAGACAGTTTCAAAGCTCAACGTTTTAAAATAATCTCATCCTACTTAAACTACCATATTCTTTAATATACTGTAACATAAGAGTCTTAACCAGGGGTCATAAATCGCCTCTCCAGTCCCGCACTGTCACCTTGAGCATCCTCCAGCAACCAGCCTTAAGCATCCTCTTTGAACATAACATCCTCACCTGAACCTTCTTCACCTACACCATAAGGTTTAACTATAAGCCTAATGCTTAGTAAGGAATGCATGCTGACAGATATACATGAGTACACAATTTAAAGAGACATAAGTTCATAAACCATTCTTCATTCATGTTCATCTTTATCATTTACATAACATATATTAAGGCAGGAGACGAGGGAGGAAGACAGGGGTACATAGTCATTTGCCTATCGCGGCAGTCATACATAATCATTTGCCTATCGCGGCAATCATGATACATCACTCGGCCTCCCCAGTGGGAGAATTCGCGAGCCATACATATCATTAACTCGGCCTCCACCAGTGGGAGATTTCGCGAGTCATACATATCATTAACTCGGCCTCCACCAGTGGGAGATTTCGCGAGTCATACATATCATTAACTCGGCCTCCACCAGTGGGAGAATTCGCGAGTCATACATAACATAGTCTTTCCCCGCTCTGCACTTAATCTCGGTTACATTTGCTTTTCATATTCTCAACTTAATCATAACAGGAACACAGTGCATAGACATAAAGTTCATAGAGAAAAGTCATATCATGAGGACAAGTAAAACATCCTGTAACTTTACATTTACTTACACAACTTCTCATATCGTGGAAATAACAGATCATAGTCAATAAGCTAACATCTCAGTGATTTCCTAATACCCTTGCGGTGTAGGGCCCTAGTGGCCGGAAATCTTAACACATTCACTTACCTGGATTCCTTAGCAATCCGAGCTTCTTTCCTTTAAACTTCTTCACCTAAAACATGTACATTACAGTAGTTAAAACAAAGTTCTAATAGTCCTAATCATAAACCATCCTAGGATCTAAAAGCTAAAGTCATTCCGATTCCTCTGTTTGACACACTGCAGTCTGAAATCCGAAACTAGGTGGACAGGTTTTACCATTGATTAAATCCGAGTTGGTTACTTAAAATGCTCAGAATCGATTCGGGATGACATTTCTACTCTCAGATTTTAAAAAGTCTAAAGCTACTCGGCCACTGCTAAAAATATCCGAACTCAGTGCCGAGCTGAAAACAGAGCTCTATTTACTAATGAATGACTACATTGTCCATTTCATACCTCGGGTGTGGATTTGCAGAGAAGAGCAAGCTCGAAACCGGTCGTCGGCAGAGGAAAGTTCTGGTAGCCGAGAGCAAGAACTTGGGAGAGAAGAAATCGCCGAGAGGGAATGTCGGCTACAGTGGCAATAAATGAGATTTAAGGTTTCCAATTCCTTTTTATACTAAATCCATCGATTCTAATTACTAAACTGCCACCCAACCTAGTTTTACTTAACTTGTAATAATTTATCTTAACATTAAATTTTAAATCATAAAGGTTAAATAAGAGGGTGACAATGAAAATGGTCAGAAAATCACCTGGCCGAAATGTCGGGTGTTACAGAAATTCAGTGAAGCCCGATTTAGGGCATTTCGGGTTTTGCTTGATGCCTCGGGATTTTTGGTTAGATATTGTTAAATGAGTGTATATGTGGTCGATTGGTGAAGAAATTGATGAGAATTGATGGAAAACCGAGAATGGTGAAATTTCCCGGATTATGGCAGTTCGGGTTTTGCCTGAATTGACCTAGCTATGGTTGTTTATTTTGAAATTCCTTTTGGCAGGTTAAAATAGGTTATTAGAGGAGTACGTGGCCGCTGGAATCGTTTGATTCCGATACCCGATGCAAAAGTTACGCGCGTTCGAAGTTTCGGGTCGGTTTTACCAAACCCAAAATAGTGGCCCGTTTAGTTAGATTAGGCTAGAAATAGTAGTTTGAGATGTTTTCACGAAAATGAGAGTTTAGTTATGCCGAGCGAGTTCTAATGCAATGTTTTGATATTTAGGTTTTTCAGGTTCCACGGTTAAGATTTCAGATAGAGACAAATTGCTAAGGACGCCAGGTAAGTAGTGTAGGTTTACGTGTTGCCCTTTTGGCCTACATCACCGGACGTTTGGATTTGTTTGCATGTTTTATATATATTTAGTCCATGCATCATGTTTTAGAAACGATACGAAAATTTTTTATGCATATGTTTCAAAAGTATAACATCGAAAATGTAAAGTGTCTGAGGGAAGTAGTTCACCCTTTAGATGTAAAGTGTGGAACGTCCAGAAATTATAGAACGTCTGAGGGAAGTGGTTCACCCTTCAGATGAAGTTGTGGAACGTCTAGAGATGGAGAAACTAATCCGCCCTCCATTGGTAGAGGATTACATGTATGTATGATGGAAACGAAATGATTATGTACAATGGAAATGAAATGATTATGTATGATGGAAACAACATAAATTGAAACGAAACGATTATGTATGATGAAACTGTAGAAACTGCATATGTTAAGCAAAATGTTTTAAATTCATATAGTCACTACTTGCTAAGCATTATGCTTATAGTTTGAGTTCTGTGATGTAGGTGCAGAAGAACAGGTACGGTGAGTTTTCACGAGCATGCTAGGATTACGGACGCAGTTGTTGGAGTACGACCATGGTGGCAACCCGGCAATATTGTTAGGGCGATTCCGACCGTGGTTAGTATGTGTCCGTGGTTAGTATGAGTACGAGTCTATTGTTAGTAGGTCTATGTGTCGGTTTTGTTTGTCAAAGTATGAAAATGTGTAAGTATGTGGATCGGATGATTTGATAGAAAAATGTATAAAAGGTTGAGTTTTGATGTAAATGTAGTGGAAGTAGAACGTTTAGAATGTGGAGTCTTAATTCTAGAAATATACTGGAACTGTTTGGTTATTTTGAACTGTTTGGTTACTTTAAAACAGGTAAGGATACGCTCGATTTTTAGAGCGATCCATGCGGTTCGTTTTCTTGAGTTCTTCCCGAAAGTATAGGTTATATTAGTGTCGTGTTTTGATGATCGATGAATGAGTGTTTTGTTTTAATTGATCTTACTTTAATTGTTAATCGTTTTAAGTTATTAATGGTTTTAGTCTAGTTTTAAATGTTTTAAAAGTTGAAAGGTTTTACGCTCAAAATGTTTAAGTCAAAGTTAGACCCTAAAGGTTGTTAGAGGTGGGTCAATTGTCTAAGTCTGTTTTCTTTTAAAGTGTTAAGTAAAAATGAAAAATCTTATTCGAAAACACGAGGGCTTAGGTAAATGTTATGTTAATATAAAGTCAAGTCCTGTGACGGCCCTACGGGGTTGGGGTCGTTACAGATCGGGCCTCCTCGGGTTTTCTCGACCCAAAACACTTAAAAACCTTCTATTTTGACCCCTTTTGACCTTTCCCCACTTTTCCTCATATTTCTCCACCCCGAACACCCCCAAAATTCACGAAACTTTAACCATACCTCCCCGACACTCGAACCTTCAAATCCCGTAAAAATTTTAGAAAACCGACTTCAACCGAATATTAATAAAAATAGCAAACTTAAACCCGACGTCGTTTGTTTTAAATTCAATATGGACGGCATAACGCCTAAATCCTTTAAAACCAAAACCTGCAATATAAAACCCGAGAATATATAGTTTAAATTCCCAAAATACCACCACTATTACTCAACAACCCAACGACTCAAAATCTTTTAAAATTCATTACGAAAACCTTTATAAAAAAACAACGTGCCAACACGTATCAAATCTCCCAATCACCAACCAGATACATCAAAAATACCAAAATAACCATCACTCACAACTTCCCAAAGACCATGATCGACACGCCCCGACAACTGCCTGCACCAGCATGCCCTGTACATCACCAACTGCGCTCCAATCCTAGCTTTCCTTAGGCCCTCACCTGTACTCCCGTCTACACCTACACCACGGAACACAAAACATAAACCTAATGCTTTGTAAGTAGGGAATAATGCATACGACAAACATAATGCAACACAACCCCTAACACATGAAGTTTCTACTCGCTCAGTTGCTCTTGTTTCGTTTGCTTTTCGTTGTTCATTCACAGAACCAAAGCTCATCACACATGCTAACATCGCACCTTAACGCGACTGGGCAACTCACATGGGGTCCCTCGCAGGTGTCCAACTCACAAAGAGTCCCTCGCAAGTGCCACCCTAACGCGACTGGGCAACTCCACTAGAGTCCCTCGTAGGTGTCGCTCTAACGCGACTGGGCGACTCTACTAAAGTCCCTCGCAGGTACCACCCTAACGAGACGTGACAACTCCAATGGAGTTACCCGCAGGTGCTACCCTAACGCGACTAGGCGACTCAACTATAGTCCCTCGCAGGTACCACCTTAACGCGACGTGACAACTCCCATGGATTTACCCGCAGGTGCTACCTTAACGCGACTAGGCGACTCAACTATAGTCCCTCGCAGGTACCACCTTAACGCGACGTGACAACTCCCATGGAGTTACTCGCAGGTGCTACCCTAACGCGACTAGGCGACTCAACTATAGTCCCTTGCAGGTACCACCTTAACGCGACGTGACAACTCCCATGGAGTTACCCGCAGGTGCTACCCTAACGCGACTAGGCCACTCTGACACAAACCATCTTACGATTCAACTCACACCATCCCTTACGGTTCAAGCTCACCATGCAAAACCATGCTTAAAACTCGTTTCTCGTAGTTTGAAAACCGTGATGCGTGCCACACAATTACTCAACACAAAACTAAACAAAACAACCAAACAAAGCAAACAACCAATTCCCTACCGTTCAATGGTGTAGGCCCGAAGGCAAACCACACACATCCACTACTTACCTGGATCCTTGTGCATGCTCTTAATTATATGCCCGGTTAGCCCAATCGTCCACTCGTCAACCTAACATAATAAAAGAGAAATCACTTAGTAATACTCTAACCATACATTTTAACCAACTTTTCAACCTAACACACAAAACCCAAAATTCCTAGATTTTCTATCGTCCAACCGAACTACTCGCTCGATTACCTAAAATAATGAAAACTCAACTTAGTAATTTACTAACAAACTCGAAAGAAATTCTTAACTAAAACTACCACACAATTCATTCTCCACAACACAAAACCCGAATTGTGCACAATTTTGATCGTCAAACTTCAAACGGTCGTAACTCCCTCGTTTTTCAACGGATTTTGACGTGCCACCCCAATCTGTAAACCTCTACACGTCTACTATCCATTGAAACACTCAAATCAACCATCCAAACACCATGGACAATCAGAAAACCCCTCAACAGATTCGGCCAACTTTCTCTCCAAAACCGGTTTTCACACACTTTCATCAATTTCTAATCAAACTCCTTAACCAACCTAAACTAACCTAACTAGAGTTTAAACCCTCAAATATATGAAGAAAGCACAGCAAAAACATAAAATTTCGTAGCTCCATATCTAGGGTTTCCAAACCCTAACACAACTACACAAAAACTCCTCCAAATCACTAAAAACCAATCCTAAGTTGCATCAAACATAAAACCCACTTAAAATCTTACCTTAAGGCTATGGCTATGGAAAACGAGGAGGAGGGAGGCGTCAACCTTGCTGGTTCGTGGAGGGGAAGAAAGGGGAGAAGATGGATTAATTTTGTTCAATTTTGTCTTTTTAACCAAAATTTCTTTTCACTTTTTATTTTCCTCCACAAGTATTTTCTAAAATTGCAAATTACTCCCCCCCTTTCACACTTTAATTCTCCAACGTGATAGGCTTCAACAATTCACCACTTTCTTTCCATTAAAGTTTAATTAATTTTTTGATTGGTTGGTACAACTTTGACTTCAACATTTTCAACCTTTGAATTTTCCAACTTTCACTTCTCATAACACTTCTAATACCACTGTTCACAGGTAGAAGTGAACTACACTGTTCACAGGTAGAAGTGAACTACACTGTTCACAGGTAGAAGTGAACTACACTGTTCACAGGTAGAAGTGAACTACACTGTTCACAGGTAGAAGTGAACTACACTGTTCACAGGTAGAAGTGAACTACACTGTTCACAGGTAGAAGTGAACTACACTGTTCACAGGTAGAAGTGAACTACACTGTTCACAGGTAGAAGTGAACTACACTGTTCACAGGTAGAAGTGAACTACACTGTTCACAGGTAGAAGTGAACTACACTGTTCACAGGTAGAAGTGAACTACACTGTTCACAGGTAGAAGTGAACTACACTGTTCACAGGTAGAAGTGAACTACACTGTTCACAGGTAGAAGTGAACTACACTGTTCACAGGTAGAAGTGAACTACACTGTTCACAGGTAGAAGTGAACTACACTGTTCACAGGTAGAAGTGAACTACACTGTTCACAGGTAGAAGTGAACTACACTGTTCACAGGTAGAAGTGAACTACACTGTTCACAGGTAGAAGTGAACTACACTGTTCACAGGTAGAAGTGAACTACACTGTTCACAGGTAGAAGTGAACTACACTGTTCACAGGTAGAAGTGAACTACACTGTTCACAGGTAGAAGTGAACTACACTGTTCACAGGTAGAAGTGAACTACACTGTTCACAGGTAGAAGTGAACTACACTGTTCACAGGTAGAAGTGAACTACACTGTTCACAGGTAGAAGTGAACTACACTGTTCACAGGTAGAAGTGAACTACACTGTTCACAGGTAGAAGTGAACTACACTGTTCACAGGTAGAAGTGAACTACACTGTTCACAGGTAGAAGTGAACTACACTGTTCACAGGTAGAAGTGAACTACACTGTTCACAGGTAGAAGTGAACTACACTGTTCACAGGTAGAAGTGAACTACACTGTTCACAGGTAGAAGTGAACTACACTGTTCACAGGTAGAAGTGAACTACACTGTTCACAGGTAGAAGTGAACTACACTGTTCACAGGTAGAAGTGAACTACACTGTTCACAGGTAGAAGTGAACTACACTGTTCACAGGTAGAAGTGAACTACACTGTTCACAGGTAGAAGTGAACTACACTGTTCACAGGTAGAAGTGAACTACACTGTTCACAGGTAGAAGTGAACTACACTGTTCACAGGTAGAAGTGAACTACACTGTTCACAGGTAGAAGTGAACTACACTGTTCACAGGTAGAAGTGAACTACACTGTTCACAGGTAGAAGTGAACTACACTGTTCACAGGTAGAAGTGAACTACACTGTTCACAGGTAGAAGTGAACTACACTGTTCACAGGTAGAAGTGAACTACACTGTTCACAGGTAGAAGTGAACTACACTGTTCACAGGTAGAAGTGAACTACACTGTTCACAGGTAGAAGTGAACTACACTGTTCACAGGTAGAAGTGAACTACACTGTTCACAGGTAGAAGTGAACTACACTGTTCACAGGTAGAAGTGAACTACACTGTTCACAGGTAGAAGTGAACTACACTGTTCACAGGTAGAAGTGAACTACACTGTTCACAGGTAGAAGTGAACTACACTGTTCACAGGTAGAAGTGAACTACACTGTTCACAGGTAGAAGTGAACTACACTGTTCACAGGTAGAAGTGAACTACACTGTTCACAGGTAGAAGTGAACTACACTGTTCACAGGTAGAAGTGAACTACACTGTTCACAGGTAGAAGTGAACTACACTGTTCACAGGTAGAAGTGAACTACACTGTTCACAGGTAGAAGTGAACTACACTGTTCACAGGTAGAAGTGAACTACACTGTTCACAGGTAGAAGTGAACTACACTGTTCACAGGTAGAAGTGAACTACACTGTTCACAGGTAGAAGTGAACTACACTGTTCACAGGTAGAAGTGAACTACACTGTTCACCGGTAGAAGTGAACTACACTGTTCACTGGTAGAAGTGAACTACACTGTTCACAGGTAGAAGTGAACTACACTGTTCACAGGTAGACGTGAACTACACTGTTCACAGGTAGAAGTGAACTACAGACAGAAGTGAACTGTTCACAGGTAGAAGTGAACTACAGGCAGAAGTGAACTGTTCAAAGGTAGAAGTGAACTACACTGTTCACAGGTAGAAGTGAACTACACTGTTCACAGGTAGAAGTGAACTACACTGTTCACCAGTAGAAGTGAACTACACTTAACAGGAAGACATATGAACAGAGAGTATAAAAACAGATGGCATAAAAACCTTAAACCCCAAAGCTCGATTCAAAACATAATTTTAAACGTGTTAGAGAACACGACAGAGGTTTAGGAAATCAAACTGCATGGATAGCTCTAAAACCGAACCGATCCACGCACAACAAAATAGAGATTTCCAAACGATTATAAAACATTTCAATAGACAACTATCAACTGTCAAACAGAAGTTTTAAATACATCAAAAAAAAGTTTGTACATCGTTTTAAAATACCAAAAGCTGTACAGAACTTGACATAACTTTAGAAAAATACATCCTCAGAGGAAATACATTTGTCTGACTGCAGCAACCACCCCATGAGCTCATCCCGCCAACTACATCAACTCATCATCTTGAGGCACAATGTCCTCTTCTAGAGGATCCATACCTATAACAGGGAGTTCAACTATGAGCCTAGAGCTCTGTAAGAACATACAATGCAACAGGATTGTATAAGTGGGAGGAAGAGCTGGCGCAACAGGAGTACATGACAGGATGCCAGTCCTCGTTCACACTTAACCTTACATTACATTCACATTTTAGCTTCCATTACTTCAAATCTGGTGCTGAAAACATTTACATGGTTTTACAAAAAATGTGGATGCATGAACAGATATGATGCTTAAACTAAATATACACAGGTGAAAGAATAAAAACTACAGGAAACAGAACACAAAGAACACATTTAACTTAAAGCATAACCTATGATCTAACTACCCGAACAAAAACCTAGTATCTCCTTGCTGTAGGGCCTTAAGGACCAACTTATACGCATGAACTTACCTGTTGCTGTAGAGTTGCAAGTCTTGAACGTCTCGGTTATACACGGACCTAAAACATGCACGTAAAGAAAATAAATAGAGCTGCAAATGCTAACTAATAACTTGGTATAACATGTTCCAGACTCCATTCAAATCTTTAGAAAACAAACCAGCGTGTTTTCATACAAAAACAGTGAGTTTTCTCAAAATATCATAACCTTAACTTCAATAAAACTCACATCCTAACTTGTCCAAACTCGTCAACTAGGTTAGATGATTACCTTTGCTGAAGGATACAAAAGAAAACTTGAGAAACAAGTTTTGGAGATTTGTCTCAGTCGTCTGGAAGAGAGAAAAAAAGAAGAGGATGAAAATGAAGGTTTACGTAGAAGAGAAGAGAAGAGAAGACAATAGGTAGGTTTCTCAGCAAGTTATGGACATTTGGCAACCATCCATTGGCTCCCTCCCACTTACCTTAATTCCTTCCCAATGTACCCCTCTATGCATTTCTAACTAAAACATTATTTAGTTAATCGATTCGGTCTCACGAATCACCCTCGTTCGATTAAACACGTCGACAATTTCATTAAAAACAACCATTGCATTAATATCATAGTAATTCAGCTTAATTATTCGGGGAATAATTACATAGGCAAAATGCCGGGTGTTACAGGGAGTGCCACTTGTCCAAGCTGTTGAAGAAGCCAAGCTTTCTCTTTCTTTTCCTCTCTTCTCTTATCTTCTCTTCTACGTAAAACTCTTATTTTTCCTCTCTTCTCTGTTTTCTCTCTTCCAAACGACATGCGACGATTTCCCAACTTTGTCTTCTCCTGTTTTCTCTCCTTTTCTCCATTAAAGGTAACCATTTATGTTAATTAACGAGTTTAGGTTAGTTATCCCTTAGTTTTGTTGAAGTTTAGGGTTAATGTTCCGGTTATGCATAATATAGGTTCGTGAATCGCCGAGGACGTACGTGCATGCTTGCAACTCTACGGACATCCGGTAAGTTCATGTGCATAAGTTGGCCTTTAAGGCCCTACATCACGGAGATACTAGGTTTTTGGTTGTCGGAGTCGTTGTTGGGTTGTTAGGTCGTAGGTTACGTTCTAAGTTAAAAGTGTTTGCTTTATGTCCTGCTTTGATATCCTATCGCCTGTTTAAGTTACGTTTAAGCACTGTATATGTTCATGCATACACGTTTTCTTGAAAGTCATGCAAAAGTTTTATGCACGTGATTTGAAGTTAAGAAAGTTAAAAATGTGAATGAAATGTACGGTTAAGTGTGGGACGAGGACTGACATACTGTTATGTACTCTTGTTATATATGTTATATACTCCTGTTATGTCCTGTTGTGACATGTATGTATGTGCGCTAGTTCCTCTATAAGCCCCACTTATACCTCCTGTCCACTTGAATGTAATGTAAAGTAATGTTCATGTATTTCAAAAGTTCATGCATAGCATATGCATCACTACATTGTATGTCCTTACTGAGCTCTAGAATCATAGTTGAACTCCCTATTGTAGGTGCGGATCCTCTGGATGAGGACTTTGTACCTCAGGCCGACGAGTAGGTGTAGTTGGCGAGATGAGCTCGTGGGGTTGGTTGAGGCAGTCAGGCGTATTTTGACCTGTGGGGTGATGTCTCAAGATTTAAATCATGTTGTATAGTTTTGGGGTTTAGATGATGCTTAGGTTTAGTGTTTTTGTTTTAAAACCTTCTGTTCTGATAGTCGCCTTTTGAAAATATACTGAACAGTTGGAATCTTAAGTTATGCATGGATTTGTTTGGTTTTTCAATTGATCAACACAGTTTTATTTTCTTGAATTGCTGTCATGTTTTCTAATATGTCTAAGATTATGTTTTGGATCGGGTTTTGGGAGTTTGAAGCTTTTTGTGTCAAAAGAAGTATGTCATCAAACAGAGAGGTAGCCGATCGATTTACTAGGTAACCGACCGATCGGCAGAGTACGTGTTTATGTCTTGCAAGTTTTAAGTCTTCCAATTTTCATGTCTTCTGAATTCCAGTCGTCCATTCCAGTAGTCCACTTTCTGTAACGACCCCATTTTCCAGCTAGATATTGTCCGCTCTGGGGATTGGGTTGTAGCCCAATATCCTCCCCTCACGACTTTGTTTAGTGAGGACTTCCCAGTCGGTCACCCAACCTGGTACTACTCTCACCGAAGCACTTTTAACTTCGGAGTTCTTATGGGATTCGTTGTCAATTGTGCTCTAAAACGCGTCTTACTAACTTGGGAGGGTCTCTTTACATATGTTTCATTTACTTCCCCAAGCGATGTGGGATTGTGACGACCCCCTCTTTACGATCTGTCACCTTCCGGTCCGCCCACGCAGACGTACCGCCATCCGGGTTCCAGTTCGTGCAGCCATCGTACACATACTTACACATCTGGGTCATCACACTTTCTGTCCTCGTCCCCTTTCGGTCCTCGTCCATTTCTGTTCTCGTCCACTTTCTATCATTGTCCATTTCTGTCCTCGTCCACTTCCTGTTCTCGTCCATTTCTGTTTTCCTCTCTTTTTGTTCTCGTCCATTCCTGTCCTCGTCTATTCCTGTCTTCGTTCATTCCTGTCTTCGTCCAAATTGTGTAAGACCAACTCAAAGTCTATTCGAGTCCAGTGACGGTCCCAACGGGTTGGGGTCGTCACACTAAGATTATAAAATAAATACAAAATTAGTCAAGATGTTACGTTTCAAGTAAAAGGAACGAATCAAGAGTTAAACACATTTAATCAATTACTAGTTATATTGTTGTGCCTCTTAAATTTAGTCTGTCAGCATGTATGTCATCTATGGAAACAAGAGGTGTGCCATGAGTTGGGTTCAGCTTGCTACAAGGATGGGTATGGATGGCCCTGTCCACTTCGATGGGTTGAGCTGAGTTCATAATTGGGTCGTGAGTCCGTCTTGGACCAGACCGAACCGGTAATAATCCAAAATCTTCTCTCGATGTAATCTTCAATGATGAGATATCAAAAAAGATTAGAAAGATCGTGTTGCGAAGAAACAATTACTCAGAATAAATTAGTATTAGTTATTGAGCTTTATTTCTGGATTGCTTCATCATTAAATTAGATCTAGATTTTTTTACTTCTACACATTAGACTTGACACTTATGCTGTATTCTGTCTTCGTCCAAATGTGTAAGACCAACTCAAAGTCTATTCGAGTCCAGTGACGGTCCCAACGGGTTGGGGTCGTCACACTAAGATTATAAAATAAATACAAAATTAGTCAAGATGTTACGTTTCAAGTAAAAGGAACGAATCAAGAGTTAAACACATTTAATCAATTACTAATAGTTACATTGTTGTGCCTCTTAAATCTAGTCTGTCAGCATGTATGTCATCTATGGAAACAAGAGGTGTGCCATGAGTTGGGTTCAGCTTGCTACAAGGATGGGTATGGATGGCCCTGTCCACTTCGATGGGTTGAGCTGAGTTCATAATTGGGTCGTGAGTCCGTCTTGGACCAGACCGAACCGGTAATAATCCAAAATCTTCTCTCGATGTAATCTTCAATGATGAGATATCAAAAAAGATTAGAAAGATCGTGTTGCGAAGAAACAATTACTCAGAATAAATTAGTATTAGTTATTGAGCTTTATTTCTGGATTGCTTCATCATTAAATTAGATCTAGATTTTTTTACTTCTACACATTAGACTTGACACTTATTCTGTATTTAACCATTTTAAGTTTATCGTAATAACAACTATAATATATAGCATATTATACACTAACAAATATATATATATATATATTCGGGTCTGTCTATATAAAATTTATATTTAACATGTACCCCTAGCAATTGGTCACATGGTACATTTCTCGGCTCCTCCAATCAAAATATAGTCACTTTTAAATTTTATTTTTTAAATAATTATTAAAATTATTTTCAATTATAATCAAAATTGAAATTTAAACTTGGTGTGAAGCATTTAAAATTTCATCATCTCATGCATTCTCTTAAAAAACTTACTGACGTGTCAAATAATTATTGATGCAATTAAAGTACAATTAATAAAATAATTTATTTTTTATAATTTATTACAGTAATTAAACAAATAATTATTTGATACATCAACAAGTTTTTCTAAGAGAGTACACGTAGCAATACTCTTAAAAAATATTGAAAGAAAAAAAAATATTATTATCGAACTAAACATTAAATGAACTAGTTAAATGCTAAAAGTAGTCTCCCGGACCCTCCCAAAACTAGCTAGAATGAAAATTTTTTCACCAAGAATATTCAATCTCACTAGCTATAAAATGTCCAAGTCTTTTGTAGGGATAGGTACGGTCAAGTTCCAACCCGGAACCAGAATTGTCTCTCGCGATTCCATGTTTCCAGAACTTGAACCGCAATTGAACGTGTTTCACGATTTGGTCTCGGTTCGGTTCTAAATTTTTAAAAAAAATTAAAAAAATTATTTGCATTTTCTATTGTTTTTGGGTTGGGTTTTCAGATTGATAGGGTTTGGGGCTTTTTTTGGGAATGGGACGATTTTTTATGATTTTTGGGTCAGGTTTGGTTTTTACAATTTTTGACCTCCAAAATCGTTGACCGGACCATGGACCGCAAGTCTTGAGAATTTGGAACCGCAACCAATTCCTATGGTGGACAAAATCGGAGTTCCTGTCACGACCCAGAAGTGGGCCTAGACAAAAACACAAGATTGAGTGACTCAATCATCACATAGAACCGGATCGTCCAGCCCAAGACTAGGTTTGACAGCAGAAAACTTTAAACAAAATGAGCCATCGCCCACAAAGAATGGGCTAAAGTCCCCATAGCAATCAAATAAAAATAAGTTAGTGCATAAACTTAAATAATCTAATAAGTTACTGTGCTTTAAATAAAGTACCAAGCATCCAATAATTTATACAAACCCTGGGGAAAGAAATAATGGAAGTAGTGAGTTCTTCACAAGGACAAATAATAACACTTGAGAAAATAAAAAAAAAAGAGGACGAAGACGGAGATCCACTCTTTAACGAGCAACAACAACATCACCCTCCACGATTCTAACCTAGAATGGAAGGAGAGAGGGGTCTTTGAGGTGAGCGACTAACTCAGTAACAAACTCTATACTATACTAAGATGCATATGCAAAATTAGTTTTATTATTTTCTTTCAAAACCATGATTAGTTATAACAATGCACTGCATGGATTTACATTCAAAAAGGTTTTTCTTTTTTTTTTAATTATTAAATCTTTATTATCATTTTAAAAAAAGGCTCTACAAGTCTTGAGTGAGGCAATTTGAAAAACCTTACTACATACATAAGTAGGTATACATAAACTAAGTCATCATCATTTTTGTTAGAAAACAATCTCGATGAAAAAAGAGTGTTACACAAGGACCCCTTCAGCACACTATCACAGAAAAGCAGTGATATGAACAAATAGCAACGCCTTGTGAGTCAGGTAGGAGCTGAAAAGTGACGGCGATTTAAAGATCCAACCACATCACCCAGGCTACCGGCAAATAACTCATCGACGGTACAACATGTGAAGAAAATGATTGTCGGCAAGCAAGCTCAAGCATGACACTATCTATGTAAACGTCCAATGGTAGTCGGCGAGCGAACTCCAGCACGACATCAACCCAGTGCATCAAGTAAAACACCCTGGCCAGGTTTAGGGGCTATCAAGTTCCCAAGGAGTGTGTCATCACCGCTCTATCACCATTTTCACAAATATATAAATTAAGTAACCTTCATGTAGCAGGAGGTGCATAACAACGACTTTGGTTGCTTTGGTTCCTCAAATACTAACATAACCCAAAACAACCAATACTGATGTCAGAAAGGCTCAAACAGCTCCAAACAAGTATCAGGTCGAACTCTATGTATTTTGGTTACTCAGACACTGCAGCCAGAACAACTCGAGTTCAACACTAGAAGGTTCAGCTAGCCAAATCAAAAACAGTCCATCGGTCATGCATATATAGCAATATAAAACCGAATACCATGCACATGAAATTTAAACATGGAAAACAACCCATAAAGGTTTTGATAGGTGTTAATCCACCAAAATAAGTTTTTAAAACTATGCAATGTAAATCAATACAATATAGAAAACCCTACCTCGATGATGACAACAGCTTACCGACCAGCTGACACTCACTACTGTAAGCATGGATTAGAACAACAACATCGTCGGGACCTACAACCTATCCAACATCAAAAATCCCAACACAACACGAGATGACAAGAAGGGACTCCTAAATCGAGGCTAGGAACCCTAACTAGCAACAATTTACGATTTACTGAACAATTTGTCGATTCACATGTGCGACATCGACAAAACATAAAGATTCGATTATGCACGCTCGACCTTTATAAAATTCTTTATTATTCTCGAATTTATCTAATAATGACGCTAACCGACCTAACGTGGCAATTTCTAACCATAGCACTTATTAATAAAATTTAGGGTCTCATCTTGATCTTCATTCAAACGATCGAAAGAGAGTTTCAACAAACAGAGACCACCATCGCTTTTAAAATGATGAAACTAGTCAGATGTTAGGAGTTTGAAAAATTTTCCAACATCGCTTGGCGGTCCAAAAAGGTGGTTAAAGTTTTTATCAAAGTCAAAGTCAACAGTCAAACAGTCAACGATCACTAGTCAACCCACGGAAGCCCGCTGATCAACTGGCAGAACTCCGCACTCTGCGCCGCGAGACTCAACTGTAGAAGTTCTCTTTGCAACACGGGAGTCCGCCCGCGACTTTCGAAGATGCCATTCTGCGATGGTTTTCCAGTAAAAAACCATCATTTTCATCCATTATTATCTCCAATCACTCAAACAACTTACATAAAACTTAAATCTACTCAAATAATCCACAAATAACCTAACGTTTAAAGTTTTCGATGAAAACAAAAAATCTAACCACAAAAAATGAACAAAAATGAGGTTAGAAATGAACTTACCCTTTACAAAACTTGAAGACCGAGACGAGACAAACACGAGGCAAGCGTTGGAGACTCGTCGTTTCCTAAACCTCCCTCTCCTCTACCCCCTCTCTTCCATGTGGCCAACACTCAAAGGGAAATGGTTTTTCCCTTTCACTTGTAAAAAGAATTTTAGATTAAAATTAATTTAATTTATTTAATATAAAATATAATATGCATTATTACAATTTATAAACTAAATAAACCATCGAATTTTGATATCCCGATAATTTCTAAAATCCAACAAAAATTCTCAACCTATTCGACAAATATTTCACAAACTCTAAACACTATTCAATGACGATAATTTGATTTAGTTAACCGAATTTCCAGAACTCAATTGTACGAAAAGTTCTTGAAATTCATCGAAGGTCCCAAAGCTTCCAGAATCTCCTCCTAACAAATCAAAGGAAAAAATTATAATCCACCCAACTCAAGATTTTGAAAATCACCAAGAAAAACAAAAAATCCGAGAGCTTGACTTACTTGACCAGAAGTTGTACATGGCCAAATGGCAACGAAACAAGAAAATTCGAGTAAAACCAAAACAAATTGACCTCAAATGACGCAAAAAATTTATCTAAGAACTTTAAAATTCGCTTATATTACAATCCTGGTCCTGTTTTTGCCAGGCGTAGTCTTTTGCCCTCAACCATTAAATAAAGTATAGTAAGACGGTCATATCCTCGTTCTCTGAAACAAGCAAAGGGTCAGATCGTTTTCTTTCTATCATTCGACCCCGATTCGTGTCAGGTCGAGACAAACATGTTGATATTTAATCTGTCGCAATTTAGAGGTGGGCCGATGTAGAAACGTCAGGTTGAACGCCCTGATCCTAAGAAAGGACAAGGTTCAACTACGAGAGCCTAGATTATATCATAGGAGCCCGTTGTGGGAACCCAGGTTGCATTGTTGGACTCCGCACTCAGGCTGTGGGACCCACTTTCGAAAGGGGGCACTCGAAAACGTTGTTCCAGCAACATTATTCGTGAAAAACTAGTCATTTCCACCAATTTTTCACATCAATCGGCCTAAGACTCTACATAGACTCTTAGTCACCACAATAAAACTAAGGATTTCGACTCCCCAAACTCAAAATCTGAATCTATCAACAACTAACACCTAAACGCGAAAACGAAAATGATAATGAGGTTCAAGAATCGACTTACCCTTGAAAATCGTTGCTAAAACTTGAAGATCAATGTCACGGAGTAAATTGCAAATTATCCAACCCTATTTTCTTGTCTAATTTATGTTTCATGCTTATGTAAGTTTACTTCGCTCGAACATCTTGAAATAATGTTTATGATTTTAGTTAGGGAAATTTTGCATTAGAATCTGATTTATGTTTCTTTCCTTTTTCATTGATAGTTCATACGTAGAAGCATGCTAAGATTTTTCTTCCTATTTTTTAGTAGTATAATATGAAACGTCTAATCGTTTCATTTAGTATCTTGCTTAATTTTTAAAATCTGAAAATAAAATGAACATAATTTTTTCCTTGAACGGTTACAACCCAAAGTGGCCCGTGATAGAACAAGGAACGTTTTGTCCCAGAAATGAACCGAAACGTTCAGGTATTTACAAGAATAATCAATAATGTAGTAGAAAAACTCAAAAAAATCAAATGTTAGGCCCCAAAATGTTGGGCTAAACTTTAGATTCAACAGTGATATCTAAATAGTAAAACAATATAAATCCAAATAAACTGTGCAAAGTGACGTACATAGAAGTCCAATCAAAAGGGAAATAATAATAAAATATAGTAGTCACATCACACCAAAATAAACTTTCAAATAACAAGTAATAACTAAAGTAGACAGCAATGTCGATGTGTTCTGCATCGACTCCTGGAAATTTCTCTAGCTATTACCTAAAAGAAATATTGTCAGGGTGAGTCGATTAAACTTAGTAGGGATTTAAGTGTTATACCAAGTTTTTTAAATAAAAATAAGTAAGTCTGTTGAATGAAATCACTTAGTAAAACTAAGAGTGAAAACACCTATAGGGCAAGTGTCAAAATAATCAACTAGTGTCTCAATATAAAATCTTAGTAAAAATAGAGTTACTCACAGATTCTAAGCACAATATATCATAAACATATACAATAATAATTCGATACTCGGCAATCACAAAACCAAAAATGACCATGATCAAATTTAGGATTTTGCGACCAGGAACACTGCACAATTAGATGTAGGGGCGATCATGGTCCGGTTCAGTCTGGTTTTAAGAGAGACTAGGACTGGACAAATATATTTCAGTTTTCAATTTTTAGAACCAATACCTATAAAAAAATTTTTAGGACCAGACCAGAGCCGGACAAAAAATTTGGTTCCGATTCTAATTTTTCCCAATATGAAATTTTTTTCCCAATATAAGAAATTCAGTTCCGCTGTTCTGGCAACGACATCTTCTCTTTCTACCCTATCCCTTCTTCTCTTTCTCTCTGCTAGGACCCAATCCTGACCACCGGGTCAGGCCCCGACTAGCTCTACAGGATTCCCGAGGTGGGAACGGAATTCGATTTCACTTTTGCATGGATCCATTTGTATTTTAATCAATTGCCCATTTCTTAAACCTGATATCCTAAATTAAGATATTTCTAATAACCTCCAAACAATATTTATACTATACATTCAAATATTTACATCAAATTTTTTATATCCTCATTAGAGTACTCAAACGGAAGCTATTACAAAATAAATAGGTCACACACACGTGACCGTTCAAAAGAAGTTTATGCATAATAAAACTAAAACCCCTGTCCCATCTCAAAAAGAAGAACCATCTACCTCGATGGCTCGTCTAAGCCTCTCTATCAACTTTATATTGCCTTTGCTTTACCATCTCGATGAACGTTTTCATTATCTGAAAAATACAGATTATCCACATAATGAGATTTTAGCCCAGTAAATAAGTCTAGTAGTTAAAATAATTAACTCAGACTCCATCACACTATCCAGGACCATTCTTCATCCTCCACTTAACAATAATTCTTTTTTTTTTTTTAAATCAAGTTATACTTTGAAACCTATGCAATTGCTATAAAAATATATACATGCTTTGCTTTACCGTTGTAACGACCCTAATATTGTACCCTTTAAATTTCCGTAAAATTTTTCATTTAATAAACATTGAGTAAACTTTTATTTTTAAAACATTTGTAACACCTGAGAATTTTTCCTCATTAGAATTATCTAAATTAGAAAGGAGGAATTGGAGAGAAAATAAAATGATAAGGTGGTTGTTTAATAAATTAGTTGTTTTAATTAATTTAAAAGAAATAGCCAAAAGAAGGGAAAGTAATTAAAAAGTGACTTAAAATTGTTTATTAATTTATGTTCGGGTATTCCCATTGGAGAAATTAGCCGGGTACGGGGTGAGAGTCATTGACGAAAGTTTATAATTTAAGAACGAGATTTAATGGAATTTTGGAAGGGGCAGAAGTGTAATGCGAGTTGTATTAATGTTATTAGTATTTATTATTATTATTATTATCTATAAATTAGTTGTTTTAATTAATTTAAAAGAAATAGCCAAAAGAAGGGAAAGTAATTAAAAGTGACTTAAATTGTTTATTAATTTATGTTCGGGTATTCCCAGTGGAGAAATTAAGCCGGGTACAGGGGTGAGAGTCAATTGACGAAAGTTTATAATTTAAGAACGAGATTTAATGGAATTTTTGGAAGGGCAGAATTGTATATTATTATTATTATTATTATTATTATTATTAATTAAAAATAAAAATAAAACAACGGAATGGCCGAAGCCATTCTATCGTTCGAGCGCCGAAGGAAGGGGAGAGGGGAGAGCGATGGGAGGCGATGATCGCCGACCAAAACTGCCGCCGATTTCCAGCAATTTCTTGCCAGAAAACGTTGGCGATTCTAGGGTTTCCATTTCTAGCCGTTTTCGCGCACAGGACCAAACGGTAAGTCCTCTTTTTGCCTTGTTTTTGGTTCTGTTCGTGGCCAAGGGTGACAAGCTGGTTTGAGCTCCGATCACCGGCCTCTCGGCATGGGTTTGCTGACCCTTGGACCAGCAATGGTCGCCGAGCTGTGAGGAGCTCAATTTGAGCGAAAAATAGTGAACTCCAAATTTGGGCATTTCGATTTTTGTGTGTGTAGCCTCGAGATTTTGGTTAGATTATGCTAATTGAAGGTGTGGGTGGTTGATTGGTGAGGAATCTGGTGAAAATTGATGGAAAACTGAGAGTGGTGAAATTCCCAGTTTAGGGCAGAATCGGATTTTGCCATTTTTGACCTAGCTATAGTTGTTTGTTTGTTTGCTGTGTTTTAATTTGTTCATGCATCGTGTGTCATGCATCATCGTTTTCTAACTACGAAACCACGTGTTTTGCATGCTTGAGTGGTGAGAATGAATGGAAAGATAAGAAAATTGATATGCAACTTGGTCTCGAGTAGAATAGCCTCGTCGGGCACGTGGCTCGCTGAGCACCCTGCAGGGGATTTTACTAGAGATGCTATGCTAATGTACGTAAAGTGTCGTGAGTATGAATGCCTCGATATGTTCGTGCTTGAAGGCATAATGAGGATTCTATGATTAATTGGGGGAGATATGGTTGGCCGTCCAGGATTATGTTAGGGCGTGTGCCTCCGGTCTTGCTCTGTGGGTCAAGGTGTGGCCGTCCAGGATTGTGTTGGGGCGTGTGCCTACTTGATTCACATGAAAATGGAAGATAAATGTAACCAGGACGAGAAGAAAACAACGGAGTGTGTAGAAACTGCATGTTAGGGTTGAGTTGAGCATCTAGTGTGTTAATGTGCATTATATCCTACTTGCTAAGCATTAGGCTTACTTTTGTGTTCTATGGTGTAGATGGTGACGTGTTACAAGTGAGCTCGACGAGGGAGCCAGTATTAGACGGCAGTCGGTGACACACGGGGCACGCCGGTGCGGACAGTTGTCGGGGCACCTCGACCATGGTCTTCAGGGGAATGTGGGGCTTTGTATTTTGGTAGTTTATTGTAGATGTCTGGTTGTGGAAATGATGGGAATGTGTGACTCTTTTTGATTGATGTTTTGATAGTTATGGTATAGCTATTTGGATTTGTGGTATATAGTCATAGTTAAGGGCGATGTGTCGCCCTATACTGTGGACTTTCTTCACTTAGGGATGTTTGTATTTTAGTTTCCCTCTTTACTGCTATTTGGAGATTTCGTATGCTGGTTAGTTAAGTAAGAGTATTCTGGATCTGGTTGAGAATTGATGTATTTGCAGGTACCTAGCATTTTGGAGGCGCCATTTTCAGGTGTTACTTTGTCAAAATTTTCGGGGAGAACGCCATTTGTAACACTCGGCATTTTCCGTGTAATTATTTCCCCGAATAATTAAACGGGATTACTCCGATATCAATGCAATGACTATTTTTAATAAAATTGTCGATGTGATTAATAGAACGAAGGGGATTCGTGAGACCGAATCATTTGACTAAATAATGTTTTAGTTAAAAACCAATGGAAGGGCAAATTGGAGAGAAATTAAGGTTGGTGGGAGATAGCCAGTGGATAACTGACACTTGGCAACTTGTTGAGGAAGCTAAGTTCTTCCTCCTACGTGAAATCTTCATTTCACTTCTCAGCTTCCTCTCTTTCTTCTCTCTATTCTTCTCTTCCAGGCGACTGAAACAAGTTCCACACTTTGTTTCTCCTGCATTCTTCAGTGAAGGTAATTTCTGTTGGTAGTTAACAAGTTTAACGACACTATTTATTGATTTTTGAGAAGTTTAGGGTTAATGACCGTATAATCACGTTTTAGGTTCACAAACTACTAAAACCAAGACGATCAAGAACATCAATCCCGCAGCAAATAGGTAAGTTCATATCCGTAGGTTGGCCCTTAAGGCCCTACATCTCGGAGGTACTAGGTTTTACATTCTGTTGGCTGGTTTCGGGTAGAAGGGTTAGAGTTAAGTTCTGTGGTTTCTGTTCAGGTTCATGTTGTTTTATCTCCTTGTTCTCTGCTGTGTTAACTGTAAGCACAGTAAATGTCCATGCATACACGGTTTTCTGAAAGTTCATGCAAAACTGTTTTCTGTACACGGTTTTGAAGTTAAGCAAGATAAAATCTAACTGAAATGTACCGGTTAAGTGTGGGGCGGGGACTGGCCCCAAGATTTGTTTCTGTTATGTTTGTATCTCTGTTTGTGCCTGTCGTGCACTTGCCAGTTCCCCTAAAAGCCCATCTTATACCCCTCTGCCACTGTAACGTAATGTTCTGTACTGTCACTGTATTCTGAAAACCGCATGCATAGCATTTTGTATCACTGCATATATATATATATATGTTCTTACTTAGTTTTAGACTCATAGGTGAACTCCCTGATGTAGGTACTGAACCCGAAAATGAGGACTTCGTACCTCAGTCTGATGAATAGGTGGCTGGGGGATTGAGCTCATGGGGGTGTTGTTGCTGCAGCCAGAAAAATTCTGTCCCAAGATTTAAGTATTTAAAGTCAAGTCTATGTCTGTAAACCCTACTGAGGCTCTGGTGTTTAGATTTAAAACTCTGCTAGGATTCTGTGTTTTTGTTTTAAAAACTCTGTAAGAAATTCTGTTGAATATTTTGCAAATATATGTTAGGTTCTGTACTGATCCTCATATTTTAAAACAGTGCACATATTTTGATGTCTAAGTTTAAAAAAAAAAACTACTGTATTTGACAGTTTAATTAATGTTCTGAATGTTCTGTAAATTGTTGGGGATATTTTCTGTTAGTTTGTGCATGGATGACTTCTGGTTTTAGGACTATCCATGCAGTCTGTGTCTTTGAATCTGTCAATTGTAAAGTATGTCCTACAACCTTGTTTAGAATCGGGTATTGAAGGTCTACAACTTTCATGCCTCCTGTTTGTGATGTATTTGACAGTTGGATTAAGTTCTGAAGTATTCTGAAATGGTTTGAAATATTTTCTGTATCCTTAAGTTTTTGTTATACCTTCTGTTGTGCTCGAGAACCATGTTTTGAAGTGGTTTGAGAGTCTGAGACTTTTGGGTCTTCAGTTTTATGCTCTCTGTCTGTTTGTTTTCCTGTCAAAAGTTGTAAATTCTGGCTTTGAAACTATATCTACCGATTGATACTGTTCATATTTTGTCTTATTCATATCCACCGCCAAACAGTGTTTCTGCCTTAGGCTTTCTTCGGCCGATTACGATTAATGTCTGTATCTTCCGGTTGACGTCATCCATCTTCCGGCTGACGTCATCACCCCATCCGATCTCATCTGCTACCTGCATCTTCCGTCTGACGTAATCTCCTCTTCCAATGACGTCACCCATAGTTTACATTCTCTGAATTCCGTCTGCTACCTGTATCTTCCGCCTGACGTCACCCATCTTCCGGCTGACGTCACCACCTCTTCCGCCCAGTTTTACTCAGTCTCTTCCGCTGAACACTGTTCGTCTTTGGTGTTATTATATCCACCGATTGCCTTGTTTCATTTCTCCTTGCTTCCAATCTTCCTGCTCTTCCTGCTCTCTTTCTGCCATTCATTCTGTAGTCTAGTTTTTTTAACTGTTTCTTTTTCTCTGTTTTGATTCCAAATTCCGAAAATGTTTTCCTTCTCTGTTAAGCTTTAAGGTTTTACTCTAAAAAGTTCAGTCTAGTTTCTGTTTGTTTCCTAATGTTCTGTTCACTTATGTTCAAAAAAAATGTGCATCCTGCTTTCTGTTAAATGTCCCGGAGTGATGGCTCTCGGACCCCGATCGGGTCGGGGGTTGCCACAGTCATGGTATCAGAGAGACAAGGTTTTAAAACCTATTATGTGAAATGTTTGACTGCACAACCGCCACGTGAGATCGCTCCACCAACTGTAAGTGTTTAAATCCCTGTCAAAGTTCTATTTATTAAATTAGGTTATTCTGTTTATAGGGTTTATTAGAAATGGTGAGAGGACATTAGGAAGAGTCAAGCGAAAGCTCTCGTGCCATTGACCGACTAACCGAGCTGGTGGGAGTACAGTCCCGCATGGTAGAACGTATGATGGCCAGAGAAGGCAGCGGGAACAATAACAACCATGGAAATGCTTCACGTGACAACAGTGGAGATAGATTTCGGCGACTCCAGCCGCCTTCATTTGATGGACTGTCTACAGACCCGACCGGTGCTGAAACCTGGATTCGAACAATGGAGAAGATGTTCAGTTATGCAGAAGTGGAAGACAACAAGAAAGTTAATTGTGCCACGTTCTATCTCATCGAAAATGCTTGATTTTGGTTGGACACAGTGCAGTAGACTACAATGGCATTAAGCTGGGAAGGATTCACGAAAATCTTCTACGAGAAGTACTTTGACCGAGGAGTGAAGAAGGAAAAGTTGCTTGAGTTCTCTCGGCTGCGACAATATGGGTCAGTGGCAGAATATGTTCAGAAGTTCGAATCATTATCCCGATATGCAACACATCTGGTGGCCACTGATGAGAATAAGGTGCACCAATTCATTCAAGGTTTGAAGCTGGACCTCTTACGAGGAATTTCATACGGAGGATTTGATGAGGCCCCGTATAGAAAGGTGGTGGCCAAGGCTTACCAGTTAGAAGCCTTGGAAATGAAATCCCTGAGACAAAGGGATTCATCAAGGGGGATTATTTGGAATGCCCCTCAACAGCAACAACAACAAAGAGGTTAGAATTTACAACCTCAACAGCAGCAGAACAGGGGCATCAAGAGGCCCAATGAAACCATCCTTTATGTAGACAAAGGAAAGAGACCAATGGGGGCTCCTCAACTTTCTGTATGCCCGCGGTGCCAGAAGCCTCACAGAGGGGAATGCAGACTTGCTACTGGCCAATGTTTCTGATGTGGCAAAGGAGGCCATCATGTTCGGGATTGCCCGATACCGGACACGAGACCAAACCTTGCCGTACCTAGGGTGTTTGCAATGATGGAGGATGTTGATGATGCTGATCAGCACACAGCAATTACAGGTACAATCTTGATATGTAATGTACCTGCTTATACCTTGTGGGACACGGGGGCCATGCATTCGTTTGTGGCCATGGACTTCGTAGTTAGACAGAAGTTTTGTAGTACGTCGTCAGATCAGCACTACAGCATTATGCCGCCGTCCGGAGAGTTTATGCACTCTGAGCAAGTTGTACGGGGTGATATAGTGTCAGTAGGAGACAAGAAGTTGTATGCCAGTTTTATCGTTATCGGTATGAAAGGATACGATGTGATTCTGGGGATGGACTGGCTGTTTAGACATCACGCCACCATCAACTGTAGGTCCGGGCTTGTGTCGTTTAAACGCCCGAACAAGATAGAGTTCTCCTATCAGGCAGTACCAAAGGAACACCGTGTGCCGGTTATATCTTCCTTGAAAGCTCAACAGCTGATGAGGTTAGGATGCGTCGGATTTCTTGCCCACGTAGTTGATGTTCAGAGGCAAGGTGGGGTGGAACTTCGAAATATTCTGGTAGTCCGAGACTTCCTTGAGGTTTTCCTAGATGACCTACTGGGATTGCCACCCGATCGTGAGATCGAGTTCAAAATCGATGTATATCCTGGTACTGAACCGATATCGAAGAATCCGTACCGTATGGCACCGATTGAGTTGAGGGAGTTGAAGGCTCAGCTGAAAGATTTGGTGGACAAGGGTTTTGTGCGCCCTAGTTTCTCTCCGTGGGGTGCTCCCGTCTTGTTCGTCAAAAAGAAAGATGGGTCCCTACGTATGTGCATCGATTACCGTGAGCTGAACAAGTTGACTATCAAGAATAAGTACCTGTTGCCGAAAATCGATGATTTATTTGATCAGCTACAAGAGGCTCGGGTATTTTCTAAGATTGACTTACGTTCCGGCTATTACATGTTGAAGGTCAGAGCTGATGATATTCCAAAGACCGCCTTCAGGACCCGGTACGGGCATTATGAGTTCTTGGTGATGTCGTTCGGGTTAACTAATGCTCCGGCAGCATTCATGGACCTGATGAACAGGATATTCCAAGATTTCTTAGATAAATTTGTAATCGTTTTCATCGACGACATTCTGGTTTACTCCAGAAGTAAGGCCGAGCACGAGGAGCACTTGGCAATTGTGCTATCGACTCTGAGGCAGCATCAATTATTTGCCAAACTATCAAAATGTGAATTCTGGCTGAGTAGGATTAATTTCCTAGGCCACGTGGTGTCTGCTGAAGGAGTGTCTGTGGACCCGGCCAAGATTGAGGCTGTAAGAGACTGGCCAAGGCCGAGGAATGCAAGCGAGGTACGGAGCTTTATCGGACTAGCTGGTTATTACAGGAAATTCATTAAGGGATTTTCTGTGATAGCGAAGCCTATGACCAGCTTGACGAGGAAGGAAATCAAGTTCATGTGGTCCGAAGCATGTGAGGTGAGCTTTCAGACACTCAAACAAAAATTAACCACTGCTCCTCTATTAGTATTACCTATTGAAGACGGCAAATTCAGCGTATATTGTGATGCTTCCAAGATTGGATTGGGGTGTGTACTAATGCAAGAAGGGAAAGTTGTAGCATACGCATCCAGACAACTGAAGAACCAAGAGCAAAACTACCCTACTCACGATCTTGAGTTAGCGGCAGTTGTGTTTGCGCTGAAAGTATGGAGACACCACTTATACGGACAATCATGCGAGGTGTTTTCTGATCACAAGAGTTTAAAATACATATTCACTCAAAAGAAGTTAAACATGAGACAAAGGAGGTGGTTAGAATTAGTAAAAGCTTATGATGTTGAGATTAAATACCACCCAGGTAAAGCTAACGTAGTAGCCGATGCATTGAGCAGGATGTCAGATACTATGCAACCAGCTATATCGGCCGTATCAATGCCTTTGGGGATAGAGATACAAAAGTTCGATATGGAGGTAGTTTCTGGGCTGTCGGCCAAACTAGCAAACTTGACGCTACTGCCCACTGTCCTGGACCAAATTAAGGAAGCCCAGAGGACCAATTCAAAGGAAATGGCCGATATTGTGAGCAAGTTGCCTATGGCCTCTTCCAAATTCAGCTATTTGAGAGATGGTATTCTTAAGTTCAGAGATAGATGGTATGTTTCGAAAGATGAAGAGTTATGAAAGAACATCTTGTCGGGAGCCCACTCATCTCCTTTCTTTGTGCATCCTGGAAGCACGAAGATGTATCAAGACTTGAAACTTCACTTCTGGTGGCCGAATATGAAGAATGAAGTGGCCAAGTATGTGGAGTCTTGCATGATATGTCAACAAGTCAAGGCTGAACATCACGACCAGGTGGAACACTTCAGCCTCTCCCGATCCCCGAGTGAAAATGGGCGAACATCACAATGGACTTTGTTGTTGGCCTTCCAAGAACAGCTAAAGGCCACAATAGCATATGGGTCATAGTGGATAGATTGACGAAGTCGGCCCAATTTCTACCTGTGAAGACGACATTCTCTATGGACCAGTATGCAGAACTATACATTAGTGAGATTGTCAAGCTGCATGGGGTAGCAGTGTCGATTGTATCTGACCGAGATCCTAGATTCACATCGAGGTTCTGGAAAAACTTGCAAGGCTCCCTGGGCCCCAAGTTGGATTTCAGCACGGCATTTCATCCACAGATGGACGGGCAATTCGAGAGAACAATCCAAATACTGAAGGATATGTTAAGATCGTGCGTGCTGGAATTTCATGCTCCTTGGAGTAGATACTTGCTGCTTGTAGAGTTTGCTTATAACAACAGCTACCAGGCTACAATCGGTATGGCTCCGTATGAAGCTCTCTATGGCAGGAAGTGTAGATCTCCATTAATTTGGGATGAGGTCGGAGAAACCAAGCTTATCGGCCCTGAGATATTACAGCAGATGTCCGAGGTGATAGCTGCTATCAAGCAACGAATAAAGATTGCTCAGAGTAGACAGAAAAGTTATGCGGACCATAGGAGGAGAGACTTAGAGTTTGCTGTGGGCGATGAGATATTCCTGAAAGTGTCGCCTTTCAAGGGCGTAATGAGATTCGGTAAGAAAGGAAAGCTCAGCCCACGGTTCATTGGCCCTTTTCCCATCTTGAAGCGTGTGCGAAGCATGGCGTACAAGCTGCAGCTGCCAGCGTCTATGGATGGTGTTCACAATGTTTTCCATGTTTTGATGCTGAGGAAGTGTGTACGAGATCCAACTCAGATCGTGGAGCATGTGGACTTTGATATCATGCCGACGTTGACATGTGAAGAAATGCCTATACAGATATTAGATATGTCACTCAAGGTGTTGCGCAACAGGGTAGTCCTATTGGTGAAAGTTTTGTGGCGCAATCATAATGTGGAGGAAGCCACGTGGGAAAGACAAGAAGATGTTAGAGCTCAATATCCGGAGTTATTAACTTAGGCAAATTTTGGGGACAAAATTTTGTTAAGGTAGGTGAAATGTAACACCCGGCATTTTCCGTGTAATTATTTCCCCGAATAATTAAACGGGATTACTCTGATACTAATGCAATGACTATTTTTAATAAAATTGTCGATGTGATTAATAGAACGAAGGGGATTCGTGAGACCGAATCGTCTGACTAAATAATGTTTTAGTTAAAAACCAATGGAAGGGCAAATTGGAGAGAAATTAAGGTTGGTGGGAGATAGCCAGTGGATAACTGACACTTGGCAACTTGTTGAGGAAGCTAAGTTCTTCTTCCTACGTGAAATCTTCATTTCACTTCTCGGCTTCCTCTCTTTCTTCTCTCTATTCTTCTCCTCCAGGCGACTGAAACAATTTCCACACTTTGTTTCTCCTGCATTCTTCAGTGAAGGTAATTTATGTCGGTAGTTAACAAGTTTAACGACACTATTTATTGATTTTTGAGAAGTTTAGGGTTAATGACCGTATAATCACGTTTTAGGTTCACAAACTACGGAAACCGAGACGATCAAGAACATCAACCCCACAACAAACAGGTAAGTTCATATCCGTAGGTTGGCCCTTAAGGCCCTACATCTCGGAGGTACTAGGTTTTACATTCTGTTGGCTGGTTTCGGGTAGAAGGGTTAGAGTTAAGTTCTGTGGTTTCTGTTCAGGTTCCTGTTGTTTTATCTTCTTGTTCTCTGCTGTATTAACTGTAAGCACAGTAAATGTCCATGCATACACGGTTTTCTAAAAGTTCATGCAAAACTGTTTTCTGTACACGGTTTTGAAGTTAAGCAAGATAAAATCTGACTGAAATGTACCGGTTAAGTGTGGGACGGGAACTGGCCCCCAGATCTGTTTCTGTTCTGTTCTGTATCTCTGTTTGTGCCTGTCGTGCACTTGACAGTTCCCCTATAAGCCCCACTTATACCCCTCTGCCACTGAAACGTAATGTTCTGTACTGTCACTGTATTCTGAAAACCGCATGCATAGCATTTTGCATCACTGCATATATATATATATATATATATGTTCTTACTGAGTTTTAGACTCATAGGTGAACTCCCTGATGTAGGTACTGAACCCGAAAATGAGGACTTCGTGCCTTAGTCTGATGAATAGGTGGCTGGTGAATCGAGCTCATGGGGGTGTGGTTGCTGTAGCCAGACAAATTCTGTCCCAAGGTTTAAGTATTTAAAGTCAAGTCTATGTCTGTAAACCCTACTGGGGCTCTGGTTTTTAGATTTAAAACTCTGCTAGGATTCTGTGTTTTTGATTTAAAAACTCTGTAGGAAAATTCTGTTGAATATTCTGCAAATATATGTTAGGTTAGGTTCTGTACTGGTCCTCAGATTTGAAAACAGTGCATAGATTTTGATGTCTAAGTTTAAAAAAAAAAACTACTGTATTTGACAGTTTAATTAATGTTCTGAATGTTCTGTAGATTGTTGGGGATATTTTCTGTTAGTTTGTGCATGGATGACTTCTGGTTTTAGGACTATCCATGCAGTCTGTTTCTTTGAATCTGTCAATTGTAAAGTATGTCCTACAACCTTGTTTAGAATCGGGTATTGAAGGTCTACAACTTTCATGCCTCCTGTTTGTGATGTATTTGACAGTTGGATTAAGTTCTGAAGTATTCTGAAATAGTTTGGAATATTTTCTGTATCCTTAAGTTTCTGTTATACCTTTTGTTGTGCTCGAGAACCATGTTTTGAAGTGGTTTGAGAATCTGAGACTTTTGGGTCTTCTGTTTTATGCTCTCTGTCTGTTTGTTTTCCTGTCAAAATTTGTAAATTCTGCCTTTAAAACTATATCTACCAATTGATACTGTTCATATTTTGTCTTATTCATATCCACCGCCAAACAGTGTTTCTGACTTGGGCTTTCTTCTGCCGATTACGATTAATGTCTGTATCTTCCGGTTGACGTCATCCATCTTCCGGCTGACGTCATCACCCCATCCGATCTCATCTGCTACCTGCATCTTCCGTCTGACGTAATCTCCTCTTCCAATGACGTCACCCATAGTTTACATTCTCCGAATTCCGTCTGCTGCCTGTATCTTCCGCCTGACGTCACCCATCTTCCGGCTGACGTCACCACCTCTTCCGCCCAGTTTTACTCAGTCTCTTCCTTTGAACACTGTTCATCTTTGGTCTTATTATATCCACCGATTGCCTTGTTTCATTTCTCCTTGCTTCCAATCTTCCTTCTCTTCCTGCTCTCTTTCTGCCATTCATTCTGTAGTCTAGTTTTTTTAACTGTTTCTTTTTCTCTGTTTTGATTCCAAATTCCGAAAATGTTTTCCTTCTCTGTTAAGCTTTAAGGTTTTACTCTAAAAAGTTCAGTCTAGTTTCTGTTTGTTTCCTAATGTTCTGTTCACTTATGTTCAAAAAAAAATGTGCATCCTGCTTTCTGTTAAATGTCCCGGAGTGATGGCTCTCGGACCCCGATCGGGTCGGGGGTTGCCATACCGTTGTGCTTAACGGTTAGGATTAAGGAAAACTAGTGAGTCTAGGCAGCTAGGTAGGACATAAGAGAGCTTCGGGAGACTTAGCTTTAAATTAAGCTGTGTCAGTTTTCTTTTATGTTTTGGAGGTTTATGACAATTATTTTAAATTATGTTTTAACAAGGGATTAGAAAAGTAGTGCACCGAGCCGGGGTGGGTTCGGAGGCGTTACAAGATGGTATCAGAGCAAAATGGTCAAGTCGTTCAAAGGATTACTCGACAATGCAGGCTGTCGTGCAACGTGCTTCACCGACTGTAAGTATTTCTTTATCTTTAGTTAGTTAGCTGAGATTAGTTTGTTTAGCCTTGTTCAGGATTAGAATGAAAATATCGAGTACCGGAACAACCTCGTTGGATCCCATGAGCCAACTTATCGACGTAGTGAACTGATAGTTCGAATAGCTAGGAATTTATTGGAAAGGCGAAACGGACAAGGTAACATCCGTAGGATAGATAGAAGTAGAATTGAGCATAGCGAGATTAGGGAATCTTAGGTTGGGAATGTAAATCAGATACCCTAGGAATGTGAGAAAAGGAGGGATGGTCGACCCGAGATGAGTGTAAACGTTAGCCTGAGTAGAAGTGATAGTTGTTAGGAAAAGTGTGAGTTGTGTCCTAGTAGTAAATGGGTGAGGACATGGTGGGTTGAATGCAAGGCGAGACAGACCTTAGAATAAGGGCGCTAGGCAACTTAGGATGATTGTTGTAACACCCGACAAGTTTGACCAGGTGATTTTTTTAACTGTTTTAACGGTCATGTTTATTTTGACCTTTTCGGTTTGGAATTTATGCCAAGACTTAATTAATTACTTGTGTTGAAAATCTAGGTTGGGTGCCAAAATTGAAATTAAGGATGATTAGATTTAATTTAAATAGAAAGTGGAAACTCTTAAACCTTACCAAAATCTCACTGTAGCCGACATTCCCTTCTGCATTCTCTCATTCCCCCGAGCTGTCTCCCTCTGCCAACGACTCTCTCATCGGTGACTGATTCTTCAGCCTCCACCCCGACAATCCACACTCTAGGTAAGACTTTGGCAATGTAGTTACTGGTTGTTTACATTGAGCTCTGTTTTCTGCTGGAGCTGGGATTTCGGATTCTTCAATGACAGAATAATGGTAGTAACGTTTATAACCCGAGTTTAATAAAGGCATCTCCGATTCGATTCTTGACTTTATTATAACTGACTAGGAATAGTTCTAGGCCAAATCTGGTTATTTTGATTTTGAAAATTTAGACTACGCACACAGAGTGCCCGGCTAAAGGACTTATATATATACACGATAGATTCTAGGGTGACTCTTGATTAGAACTTTTAGGATGTTGTTTTAACTTTACAATGTGGAATGTTTTAGGTGAGGAAGTCTGAAGAAAAATACTCAAAATTGCTAAAGAAACCAAGTAAGTGAATGTGTAAGATTGTTCGGCCATTAGGGCCATACATCACAGGCGTACTAGTTAGAAGCTGTTTTTCGATGTTTAAAGATTATCTGAGCTTTTATCCGTTAGTTACGATACTTGAACTGAAAGAATGATCCTTGTTAGATATATGACCTGTTTAGTAGAATGATGAACCAAGAGTATCCCTGCTCATGCATCACGAATGTTTCTCAAGCATATGAAAGTGTTTTAAGTGTATATTTTCTCTCACAAACAAGATATGAATATGAAACCTATGCAACATGGATTATGAGAGGGTTGGGGGCGGTTTGGCGTATGTCATTGTCCAAAAGAGGGACTAAGAATACGACCCGCAAGAGACTATGTACACTTCCACTGTCGAACCCCTTTTACCGGCACAAATCTTCCCTTAATCCATACAATGTAAATGCTGAATATGAATGACGAATATGAATGATAAATATGAACATGAATATGAACAAGAACAATAAAAGATTCATGAGCATGCGTTTCTTTAAACTGTGCATTCATGCATATGTGTTAGCATTGCATTCCTTACTAAGCATTAGGCTTATAGTTTAAACCTTATGATGTAGGTGAAGAATTAACAGGTGAGGATTCCAAATTCAATGAGGAAGTCTAAGGCTGGTTGCTGAATATTCTCAGGGTGACAGTGCATGGCTGGAAGGGCGATTATGACCCGTGGATATTGCTCATATAATGTCAGTAAGGATTGTGAAAACTGAGGTTTAAGTAGGATGTGTTTTCTTATATCATCAGATACTGGAATATGTTTGATACAAATTTTAAATTGGACGGGATCCTTTTAATAGCAATGGATTTTTGAGTATTGCCTGTTTTAGCTTCTGAGCTTGAGAATGATTCTGAGAATTGATACATATAAGATGGTCTATTTTAAGTAAGTCTTCCGCTATACGTATTCTGAATGAGTCTATGGGTTATATTGTGCAAGTTTATGTCTATCATACTTTGTCTGTGAAAAATCAGGATGTATTCTACGGTAGATGTTTCCTATCGGTAGATGATGGTAATTGTTTTCACCGGTAGATGTCTTCTATCGGGTGATGTTTAATGAGACACGTGAAAGGCTCGTGTCAATCGGTAGATGTTGTTCACCATCGGTAGAAATGGTTTGAACTTTGTCGCCTAGCAATCGGTAGAAGTAAGCAAAATGTTTTGTCGTCTAGCTATCAGTAGAAGTAAGTGTAATATTTTGTCGTTTAGCTATCGATAGAAGTAGGTATAAAGTTTTGTCGTTTTGTGAACGGCAGAAGTGAGCTTTTAACCTTGTCGTTTTGGGTCTGGAAGAGTTTAACGGGTCACGTGAAAAGCTCGTGCCCACCGGTAGATGTCTTCCATCGAGCGATGTCTATTGAGTCACGCGCGAAGCACGTGACGATCGGATAATGTGTTTTCTATCGGTAGCTGTCTGTAAATTCATGCAGCCCGCGAACAATGAAGTTGAGTGGTTCGAGGATACCTCCCTCCTACCCGACTACGTTACAGAGTCGGTGTCTGGGTCCAGTCGCCTTACTCTGTAACTAAATATGCCAACTGCCTTATGGAAGAGTGTGACGCCCCGAGTTTTCTGAACCCAGTTTGCTACTCATAACCCGAATATAACTAAGAAACTTTGGACCAAATTTAAAATTTCGCTCGAAGGTTAAAATTTGGTATTTTCTAAAACCTCAAAATATATAAAAAGCTAGCAGCGGAAATCATTTAAGCACAATGGAGTTAAACAAAACTATATAAAAAGAAATGTTTGAATAATCGGTTGGAATATTAAAAAACAATCGGCCAAAGGAAATAAGGGTTTAAATTGTGTAATACTTGAAAGGTTACAGAAGTCAAACATATCTACCGCCGAGCAAAGTCAACGGAAGAGGCCGAAACAGGAACAAGAAGGCTTCCCTGATGACAAAGCGACAAAACTTTGGCTACATCATCCGGTCACTAAACGACAAACACTTCCTACATCCACCGGTGACGTCAGCCATCATCCGTTCGACTTTAACATACATCCACCGGTGACGTCAGCCAGATGATTCATTCATCCGATCGACTTTAACATACATCCACCGATGACGTCAGCCAGATGATTCGTTTATCCGATCGACTTTAACATACATCCACCGGTGACGTCAGCCGGATGATTCGTTCATCCGATCAACTTTAACATACATCCACCGGTTAACTTCATTCGTCGATGGTTGAACTTAAAGATTTCACTCAAAACATCCGAAATAACCTGACCCTAAATAACATCTGAATTCCAACAAGTGACCATTTAAAACCAACATTTGTATTCTGAACCTATAAAATCCCAAACCAACAGATTGTAATAAAATCAAGTCGGATCTTTCATAACAGGGGACAACTCAGACATTCTAGACCCTTCAGAAAGGTTAGACACTACCAACATTAAAATCACATTTACCTTGAGAGAGAAGAAAATCCCAAGGATATAAAACATCAAATAGCTACTGTCATTAAATCCTGAATACTCATCAAATAACCACTTAACCACTGAAACTTCACCTACAGACAAATGTTAAACCGCCTCATCAGGACACCAAAGCACGGCATAAATGTGCTTCAACAGCTTCACCTATTCTTTAGTAAATTCAGAGAACTCTCCAGTGGTTACCTCAGCACCTATATCACAAAACTCATCTATTAGCCTAATGCTAAATAAGTGAAGCATTATGAAATGAAAGGTTGAAACGCTAAAACATAAATTCCTAAACATGCAGTTTCTACTTTCTCGTCTCAGTTGCATTCACGTTCATTCATAACTGATCTGATCCCTTGTTTCCCTTGGGAGTGGGATCAATCCTCCCAATGTTATACATCCTCTACTCGATTAAGGGGCGGATGAATTCCCTTAATAGCTGATCTGATCCCTCAGTTCCCTTGGGAGTGGGATCAATTCACCCAATGTAATAAATCCACTACATCAGTTAAGGGGCGGATTAATTCCCTTAATAGCTATCACAACACGTTCTGTTCATGCCTTGTCATAACATTTCATGTAAATTCATTTTCGTATTTCTTCAAAAACATGATGCATGACATAAAGAAAACACTCAAACATGCATAAACCTACTGTTTTGTGATGTAGGCCCGAGGGCGCACACATTACTTCACTTACCTAGATTCCCCGAAAGTTCCTGGTTATGAGCTACTTCGGGATTCTGTTCACCTAAATCACAAACAGAGCATTTAACTTCATTTCCAAACTATCCAGAAACCTAAGGAGCTAGTTTGGCATTTTTGTTTATCTAGCATTCCCGATTCCATACTATACCCCAAACGAAATCCCGCATTCACAGCATTTCCAGAGATGCTTACATTGAAATCCTTTAGTTACCTAGGTACTAAAACGGCAAGAGGTTGAATCAAAACTCATATTGGTTGGATGAAATCGGAGGGGAAATCGCCGAGAGGGAGTCTGCTGAAGAGCTGTTGGCCGAGAGAAAAGATAATCAGAACGGTGGCGGCTACAGTGCATCTAACCCCAAATTCTCTTTCCTTAAATACGTTATCCATTTTCAATTTCTATTTACCCTTTTGCCCTTGAATAGACTTTAACTAACCTAATCACCTTTTTCTCCTAATTCTTCATAAAATTAGCACACCATAGTTTGATAAATTAAATTTGGTTTAATGGGACTGGGTGCTACAATCTACCCTCCTTAAAAGAATTTTGTCCTTAAAATTCAGTACGTGAATAATTCTGGATATTGGTCCATCATGTCTTGCTGGCACTCCCATGTTGTCTCCTCTATGTTCTTGTTATGCCATAAGACTCTCACCAGTGGGATCTCTTTGTTACGCAATACCTTCACTGCATAGTCCAGGATCCTTACTGGTTTCTCCTCATAAGTAAGGGTAGGATGAACTTACATACTCTGCTGTTCCACAATCTGAGATGGATCTCTAACACACTTCTTCAGCATGGAAACATGAAACACATTATAGATTCCCTCTAAAGAGGCTGATAACAGTAATTGATAAGCTGACTTCCCAATTCTCCTCAAGATTGAGAAAGGTCCAATATATCTGGGGTTCAACTTACCCCTCCTACCAAATCTTACAACTCCTTTGAAAGGTGACACCTTAAGGAAAACTTCATTACCAACATAAAATTCTAGTTCTCTTCGTCTCTTGTCCGCATAGCTTTTCTGCTGGCTCTGAGCTGTCAAGATTCTTTGTCGGATAAGAGCAATCTTCTCCACTGTCTGCTGCATAATGTCAGGACAAATCAATTGTGCTTCTCCAACGTCATCCCAATATAATGGAGATCTGCACCTTCGTCCATATAATGCCTCGTATGGTGCCATGCCTATTGTTGCATAGAAACTGTTGTTATAAGAAAATTCAACCAAGAGCAAGTATTTGCTCCATGAACCTTGAAAGTCTAGCACACATGCACGGAGCATATCCTCTAATGTTTGAATGGTTCTTTCGGACTGTCCATCAGTTTGAGGGTGAAAAGCTGTGCTAAAACTAAGCTGTGTTCCCATAGCCTTGTGCAAACTTTTCCAAAACTTAAAAGTAAATCTAGAGACTCGGTCTGATACTATGGTGTTTGGAACTCCATGCAGTCTAACAACTTCATGCACATACAACTCAGCCAGTTGATCCATTGAATATGTTATCTTCATTGGCAGAAAGTGAGCGGATTTGGTTAAACGATCAACTATTACCCAAATTGCATCGTGACCCTTTGCTGTTCTAGGTAATCCTATAACAAAATCCATCGTTATTTGTTCCCATTTCCATTCGGGAATTGATAAGGTTGTAATGTTCCTGCAGGCCTTTGATGTTCAGCTTTAATCTGTTGACATATCAAGCACGATCCAACATACTCGGCCACACTTCTTTTCATACTCGGCCACCAATAATGTTGCTTGATATCTTTGTACATTTTCGTGCTTCCTGGATGAACAGAGAGTCTAGAGGTATGTGCCTCATATAGGATTTCCCTTCTAAGTTCGGTATCAGCCGGAACAAACCATCTATTCCGAAACTTCAGAATTCCATCAACAGAACAATTGAAATCCGACTTGTCTGTAGAGTCCATGCACAATTTATACTTATTGTATTCAGTGTCAATCATTTGGGCTTCCTTTATTTTCTCCAAAATAGTAGGCCTTAACGATATGACTGAAATCATGGCGGACACACTAGATACAGCTTCCAAGTTAAATCTTTGGAATTCTGTCTCTAAAGCTATCGGTATGTCTAGAATCAATGTAGAGACTGAAGTCGTCACTGTACTCAAAGAATCAGCCACTACGTTTGCCTTGTCAGGGTGGTACTTAATCTCGAAATCATAGTCTTTGACAAACCCTAACCATCTACGTTGTCTCACAAGTTTGTCCATACAAGTAATACCTCCAAATCTTAAGTGCAAATACCACAACAGCTAATTCTAAGTCATGTGTAGGGTAATTCTTCTCATGTGTTTTCAACTGTCTAGAGGCATAAGCGATTTCTTTACCATTCTGCATTAACACACAACCAAGACCAGTTTTGGAAGCATCACAATAAATACTAAATTTATCATCCTCAACTGGAAGGGTTAAAATTGGAGCATTGATCAGTTTCTGTTTCAAGGTCTGGAAACTATGCTCACATTCATCAGTCCATATATACTTCACATTTTTCCTTGTTAACCTAGTAAGGGGTGTTGCAATCTTTGAGAATCCTTCAATGAACTTCCTATAATATCCTGCTAACCCAAGGAAACTCCTAATATTAGTATCATCCTTTGGTTGGGGCCACTCCTTAACTGCCTGAACCTTGGCTGGATTGACAGATATTCCATCTCCAGAGATCACGTGACAAAGAAAGTGAACTCTGTCCAACCAAAACTCACACTTGGAAAACTTAGCATAAAGTTGGTGCTGTCTAAGTACTCCTAACACCAAGCTCAAGTGCCTTGATGCTCATCCTTAGTACGTGAATAGGTCAGAATATCATCAATAAATACTATGACAAACTTATCCAAATATTCATGAAACACTCTATTCATGAGATCCATAAAGGCTGCTGGTGCATTTGTCAATCCAAAGGACATAACCAAAAACTCATAATGTCCATATCTTGTACGAAAGGTTGTCTTAGGAATATCTTCAGACTTAACTCTCAGTTGGTAGTAACCTGACCTCAGGTCAATCTTAGAGAAAACCCGTGCACCCTTGAGCTGATCAAATAAATCATCAATCCTCGACAGTGGATACTTGTTCCTGATAGTTAGCTTATTCAATTCTCTATAGTCTACGCACATACGGATTGATCCATCTTTCTTTTTAACAAAAAGGACCGGTGCACCCCATGGTGAAAAACTAGGGCGTATGAACCCTTTCTCCAACAAATCCTCTAACTGCTTCTTCTATTCCTTAAGTTCTGTTGGTGCTAGTCTATATGAATTTTTAGACACAGGTTCGGTGCCAGGGTATACATCTATAACAAATTCAATTTCTCTATTTGGTGGCAAGCCAAGAAGGTCATCTAGGAATACTTCTGGAAAATCTTGGACAGCTAAAACATTTTTGGGGCTTGATTTTTCTACCAGTTGTGTGTCTAAGACATTAGCCAAAAAGCACAAATACTCTCTGCATGAGGAGGGTCTACAATCAACAGAAGTCATCACAGTCATTTCTTTACTCTTCTTCAGAGCTTGGAAGGTATGGTTTAAACCACCAGGTGAATGAAAACTAACAATTCCAGTCCTACAATCTATTGTGGCATAATGCTTAAACAATCAATCCATTCCTAGGATTACATCAAATCCCATTATGTCCATAATAATGAGATCGGCGGGCAAATTCAAATTTCCTGCTAATACAACACTATCAGGCATCACTTGGTTAGAGTGCAGGCGTTCACCAGAGGGTAAAGCAACATTAAACACATGTTCAGTAGGGGTAAGCTTTACATCTAACTTATCAGAAAATGCCGATGCTATGAATGAATGTGTTGCACCAGAGTTTATCAATGTAAAAGCGGGTAAAGAGTTGACCAGTATAGTACCTGACACAACAGCAGGCCGTTCATCTTCGCCCGACTCCACCATGGAGAATATCCTCGGCTTTATCTTAGCAGGGCTACTCTTTAAGACCGGGCAGTCTCTGTTAAGGTGACAAACCTTGCCACAGTTGAAACACCGTGTGATCCTGGGCCTCAGGCAATCCCTAAAGGCGTGTCCAACTTCTTCGCAATTGAAACACTTTCCCGAACCCAACCTGCATTCACCCAGGTGACTTTTCAGACACTTTGGGCACTGGGGATACTTCTTGTTATCCGGTACCTTCCTCTCTCATCCTTGGCTACTCTGGCCTTCATTTGGCCTCTTCATTCCTCTCTGTTGTTGGGGTTGGACAATATTTCGCGGGGCTTCCTTCGGTCCCAAACATTTCATTTCAGCTTCCTCCACCTCCAAGTCTGTGGACACAACCTCGCTGAAGGACAAGCCTTTAATACCTGTAAACTTAACTCCTCCGTACATCTCTGGCTTCAATCCTTGCATAAACTGAAACACTTTATCTTCATTCCTATGTACAAGATGTCCAGCAAATCTTGACAAGGATTCAAATTGTCTGCTGTACTCTGCCACCGACCCCGTTTGCTTCAGCTGCATGAACTCTATTTTCTTTGCGGTTTGAACAGTGCTACTAAAATATTTATAATAGAAAATGTCCTTAAATAGCGACCAAGTCATCGTCAAAACGTCGGTGGTGGTCTCAATTGTCTCCCACCAAAGTTGTGCATCACCAGCCAGATGAAATGTTGCCAACGTGACCTTTTCCCCTTCACCAACATTGGCACACCTAAACATACTCTCAACCTTCCTCAGCCATTCCTCAGCAATTATAGGGTTGGGCGACTTTCCATCGAATGTGGGTGGTTGCAGTCTGCGGAATCTGTCCCCCGTATGTTCATTGCCATAGCCCGAGTTGGCACTTCCTTGTGCTTCCCGGTTCAATAACATTCCTAACTGGTCGGACTGTTGTCGCACTATTTCAGTTTGCTGACGCACCAATTTCGTCAGCTGCTTAATTACACTAGAGTCCTCCTCCTGTCTCAGAGTTGGTATCTCTCTTGGTAGTCTTCGTCTTCCTCGTCGTCTAGCCATTTTGCTATATTCCTAGACAAGGTTAAATACTCTCATAAATATCTAATAACTAAGGCTAACATAAACACTTACAGTCGTTGAAGTACATCCACCGGTGACGTCAGCCGGATGATTCGTTCATCCGAACGGTTTAACAAAATGTCTCTGATACCATAATGTGACGCCCCGATTTTCGGAACCCAGTTGCTACTCATAACCCGAATATAACTAAGAAACTTTGGACCAAATTTAAAATTTCGCTCGAAGGTTAAAATTTGGTATTTTCTAAAACCTCGAAATATATAAAAAGCTAGCAGCGGAAATCATTTAAGCACAATAGAGTTAAACAAAACTATATAAAAAGAAATGTTTGAATAATCGGTTGGAATATTAAGAACAACCGCCAAAGGAAATAAGGTTTAAATCGGTGTAATACTGAAAGGTTACAGAAGTCAAACATATCTACATCCACCGGTGACGTCAGCCGGATGATTCGTTCATCCGATCGACTTTAACATACATCCACCGGTGACGTCAGCCGGATGATTCGTTCATCCGATCGACTTTAACATACATCCACCGGTGACGTCAGCCGGATGATTCGTTCATCCGATCGACTTTAACATACATCCACCGGTGACGTCAGCCGGATGATTCGTTCATCCGATCGACTTTAACATACATCCACCGGTGACGTCAGCCGGATGATTCGTTCATCCGATCGACTTTAACATACATCCACCGGTGACGTCAGCCGGATGATTCGTTCATCCGATCGACTTTAACATACATCCACCGGTGACGTCAGCCGGATGATTCGTTCATCCGATCGACTTTAACATACATCCACCGGTGACGTCAGCCGGATGATTCGTTCATCCGATCGACTTTAACATACATCCACCGGTGACGTCAGCCGGATGATTCGTTCATCCGATCGACTTTAACATACATCCACCGGTGACGTCAGCCGGATGATTCGTTCATCCGATCGACTTTAACATACATCCACCGGTGACGTCAGCCGGATGATTCGTTCATCCGATCGACTTTAACATACATCCACCGGTGACGTCAGCCGGATGATTCGTTCATCCGATCGACTTTAACATACATCCACCGGTGACGTCAGCCGGATGATTCGTTCATCCGATCGACTTTAACATACATCCACCGGTGACGTCAGCCGGATGATTCGTTCATCCGATCGACTTTAACATACATCCACCGGTGACGTCAGCCGGATGATTCGTTCATCCGATCGACTTTAACATACATCCACCGGTGACGTCAGCCGGATGATTCGTTCATCCGATCGACTTTAACATACATCCACCGGTGACGTCAGCCGGATGATTCATTCATCTGATCGACTTTAACATACATCCACCGGTGACGTCAGCCGGATGATTCGTTCATCCGATCGACTTTAACATACATCCACCGGTGACGTCAGCCGGATGACCTTTAACATACATCCACCGGTGACGTCAGCCGGATGATCATTTCATCTGATCGACTTAACCGGTTAACTTCATTCGCCGATGGTTGAACTTACAGATTTCACTCAAAACATCTGAAATAACCTGACCCTAAATAACATCTGAATTCCAACAAGTGACCATTTAAAACCAACATTTGTATTCTGAACCTATAAAATCCCAAACAAACAGATTGTAATAAAATCAAGTCGGATCTTTCATAACAGGGGACAACTCAGACATTCTAGACCCTTCAGAAAGGTTAGACACTGATAACATTAAAATCACATTTCCCTTGACAGAGAAGAAAATCCCAAGGATATAAAACATCAGATAGCTACTGTCATTAAATCCTGAATACTCATCAAATAACCACTTAACCACTGAAACTTCACCTATAGACAAATGTTAAACCGCCTCATCAGGACACCAAAGCGCGGCATGAATGTGCTTCAACAGCTTCACCTATTCTTTAGTAAATTCAGAGAACTCTCCAGTGGTTACCTCAGCACCTATATCACAAAACTCATCTATTAGCCTAATGCTAAATAAGTGAAGCATTATGAAATGAAAGGTTGAAACGCTAAAACATAAATTCCTAAACATGCAGTTTCTACTTTCTCGTCTCAGTTGCATTCACGTTCATTCATAACTGATCTGATCCCTTGTTTCCCTTGGGAGTGGGATCAATCCTCCCAATGTTATACATCCTCTACTCGATTAAGGGGCGGATGAATTCCCTTAATAGCTGATCTGATCCCTCAGTTCCCTTGGGAGTGGGATCAATTCTCCTAATGTAATAAATCCACTACATCAGTTAAGGGGCGGATTAATTCCCATAATAGCTATCACAACACGTTCTGTTCATGCCTTATCATAACATTTCATGTAAATTCATTTTCATATTTCTTCAAAAACATGTTGCATGACATAAAGAAAACACTCAAACATGCATAAACCTACTGTTTTGTGATGTAGGCCCGAGGGCGCACACATTACTTCACTTACCTAGATTCCCCGAGAGTTCCTGGTTATGAGCTACTTCGGGATTCTGTTCACCTAAATCACAAACAGAGCATTTAACTTCATTTCCAAACTATCCAGAAACCTAAGGAGCTAGTTTGGCATTTTTGTTTATCTAGCATTCCCGATTCCATACTATACCCCAAACGAAATCCCGCATTCACAGCATTTCCAAAGATGCATACATTGAAATCCTTTAGTTACCTAGGTACTAAAACGGCAAGAGGTTGAATCAAAACTCACCTTGGTTGGATGAAATCGGAGGGGAAATCGCCTAGAGGGAGTCTGCTGAAGAGCTGTTGGCCGAGAGAAAAGATAATCAAAATGGTGGCGGCTACAGTGCATTTAACCCCAAATTCTCTTTCCTTAAATATGTTATCCACTTTCAATTTCTATTTACCCTTTTTCCCTTGAATAGACTTTAACTAACCTAATTACCTTTTTCTCCTAATTCTTTATAAAATTAGCACACCATAGTTTGATAAATTAAATTTGGTTTAATGGGACCGGGTGCTACAAAGAGTCGAGCTCATGAAAGGTTCGATTATGTCAGATATGGAATGGTCTCAAGGTTCTGTTTTTTTTTTAAAAAGAAAGAAGAAAAAAATAAAAGTGTATAAAGAGTAAAATAGAGTAAGTTTACCGCGAAGATTATGAAATGGGTCTCGGCCCTTAACGGGGTCGTTACAATTGTAATAGTAACTTAATGATGATACACATAGGATTTGGTTTCCGTAGAGAGTTACATCTTATGTGAGATAAAATTAAAATAGATAGAATTGGGACCTAGTTAGCAAACCCTTGGGAGTACTGGGATACGACGAACCTGAGAGGGTTTGAAGTTATCGGGAGATACCCTAGACTGTTCAGGTAACATTAGATTCACGTACAGTGGGAGTATCTAGATGTGGACCGTATTCCAGAGTTTGTTTATGTAGCACCTGGTTCTATTAAACCAATTTCTATTCCGTTATTTAATAGTAAGCATGTTGTGGAAAAATTTGAGGAAATTATTAATTAGGTTAATGAGTGACTAAGTAAGGGCATAATGGTAAATTGAGAACTTATAATGGATAACCTATTTAAGGAAAGAGGCTTTGTGATTAAATGCACTGTAGCCGCCACTCTTTTCCTACTCTCCTCCCTCGGTATTCAGCTCAAGCAGCAGAGCTCTCTAGGCGATTCTTCCATCCGATTTTCTCCAAACTAGGTGAGTTCTATTTCGATTCCTTGCTGCATTGGTAAATATCAATGATTTGGGGAGTGGATAAATGTGAGTTTCGAGAATGCTGTGAGAGAACTAGTTCGGGTTTTGTGGTAATCGAAGATGTATAACGAACTAAGCTCATAAACTAGTTTCCTTAGGCTTCTAGATAGTGTAGAATGAGGTTTAGTAAAATCTAATCGATAATCTGTCCATGGTTTTAGGTTGAGTAAGCTCCCAAAGTAGGTTGCAACACTGAGCATTTTATGGAGAGCCAGGTAAGTGAAGTGTGTTTGTGCCCTCGGGCCTACATCACAAAACAGTAGGTTTTCCGCATGTTGAATGTTTTCAGTTTGGTCATGCATCATGTTTTGAAAGAATACGAAAATGAATTTACATGGAATGTATGGTGAGGCATGACCAGAACGTATCATTATAGCTGTTAAGGGAATTAATCCGCCCCTTAATTAATGAAGTGGATTTATAACATTGGGAGAGTTGATCTCATTCCCAAGGGAACCTGGGTATCATTATAGCTGTTAAGGGAATTAATCCACCACTTAATTGATGAAGAGGATTTATGACTTTGGGAGAGTTGATCTCACTCCCAATGGAATATTGGGATCAGATTATGATGAATGTGAATGCAACTGAGCTGAGAAAGTAGAAACTGCATAATTAAGATTTACATTTTAGCATTTCATTTCATGATTGCTTCACTTATTTAGCATTAGGCTAATAGATGAGTTTTGTGATGTAGGTGAAGAAAAGACAGCAGGTGTGTTCTCTGAGTTTGTTGAGAGCTAGGCAGGTTGGAGGGGGTGCATTCATGCATCGAACTGGCAGTTGACGGGGCGGTTTAACTGATGTCAGGAGTTGTGAAGGTTCAGTTGACAATGTTTCAATTTAAGTACGTTGAGTTTTTATGACAGTAGTAGTTTTAATGTTTTTGGAATACATCTTGAGACTTTTCTGTTAATGATACTCTGTCAGTTTAATAGTGGTTTTACCATATTTCGGAGTAATACACCGATTTAAATAGTTTTGAATAGTTTTTAGTAAAATGTTCATGTTCTACTGGTAGTAGAAGTTTTATTGTTAGAGTGAAATTGTTGCTACGCTGTTTTCGTTGAGTATTTTTGATCTATCGATAGATGATGTCTATCGACAGATATAGAGTTGTTGTTCTATTGTCTATCGGAAGATGTCTTCAGTAAAGTCATCAGATGATGTCTTCAGTGGAAGCCATCGGAAGATATAAGTAGAAAATTGGTCATTTTGTAAACCGGATGAGTTCGAGTATTTATCCATCAGATGATGGAGGTAAAATATCTTTGTCGTTTTGGAAATCGGATGATGTCGATTAGTTTTATCTATCAGATGATGTAGTTAGAAGTTTTTCGTTTGTGTTGATCGGTAGATGTAGTTTGTTCTCATCGGAGACGTGAGTAAAAGGTTTTGTCGTCTTGTAGTCAGGTAGAGGCTGGATGAACAAATCAGCCGACTGACGGTCATCGGTATGAATGTGAGTAAGCAAAACTTGTCGTGTTGTTGTCGGCAGATGTAACGACCCCACGGCCAGGGAGCCGTCACGTGTTCATAATTCTTTCATTAATCGTTTGCTTGGCTTTTACTATTATTACATATCACTTACATTCGCTCAAACAACTTTCACATTTTACAATATATGTTGTTTTTTTCTAAACTGGTAATAAAGACACAGAACCATTAATGAAGACGAACCCTCCTCGTGCCCGACTTCCCATGCGTCTCGGCGTCAACTTCCGGTGACTAAGCGACAAAACACATTTTACATCTTCCGGTGACTAAGCGACAAAACACATTTTACATCTTCCGGTGACTAAGCGACAAAACACATTTTACATCTTCCGGTGACTAAGCGACAAAACACATTTTACATCTTCCGGTGACTAAGCGACAAAACACATTTTACATCTTCCGGTGACTAAGCGACAAAACACATTTTACATCTTCCGGTGACTAAGCGACAAAACACATTTTACATCTTCCGGTGACTAAGCGACAAAACACATTTTACATCTTCCGGTCGCTAAGCGACAAAACACATTTTACATCTTCCGGTCGCTAAGCGACAAAACACATTTTACATCTTCCGGTGACTAAGCGACAAAACACATTTTACATCTTCCGGTCGCTAAGCGACAAAACACATTTTACATCTTCCGGTGACTAAGCGACAAAACACATTTTACATCTTCCGGTGACTAAGCGACAAAACACATTTTACATCTTCCGGTGACTAAGCGACAAAACACATTTTACATCTTCCGGTGACTAAGCGACAAAACACATTTTACATCTTCCGGTCGCTAAGCGACAAAACACATTTTACATCTTCCGGTGACTAAGCGACAAAACACATTTTACATCTTCCGGTGACTAAGCGACAAAACACATTTTACATCTTCCGGTGACTAAGCGACAAAACACATTTTACATCTTCCGGTCGCTAAGCGACAAAACACATTTTACATCTTCCGGTGACTAAGCGACAAAACACATTTTACATCTTCCGGTGACTAAGCGACAAAACACATTTTACATCTTCCGGTGACTAAGCGACAAAACACATTTTACATCTTCCGGTCGCTAAGCGACAAAACACATTTTACATCTTCCGGTGACTAAGCGACAAAACACATTTTACATCTTCCGGTCGCTAAGCGACAAAACACATTTTACATCTTCCGGTCGCTAAGCGACAAAACACATTTTACATCTTCCGGTGACTAAGCGACAAAACACATTTTACATCTTCCGGTGACTAAGCGACAAAACACATTTTACATCTTCCGGTGACTAAGCGACAAAACACATTTTACATCTTCCGGTGACTAAGCGACAAAACACATTTTACATCTTCCGGTCGCTAAGCGACAAAACACATTTTACATCTTCCGGTGACTAAGCGACAAAACACATTTTACATCTTCCGGTGACTAAGCGACAAAACACATTTTACATCTTCCGGTGACTAAGCGACAAAACACATTTTACATCTTCCGGTGACTAAGCGACAAAACACATTTTACATCTTCCGGTGACTAAGCGACAAAACACATTTTACATCTTCCGGTCGCTAAGCGACAAAACACATTTTACATCTTCCGGTGACTAAGCGACAAAACACATTTTACATCTTCCGGTGACTAAGCGACAAAACACATTTTACATCTTCCGGTCGCTAAGCGACAAAACACATTTTACATCTTCCGGTGACTAAGCGACAAAACACATTTTACATCTTCCGGTGACTAAGCGACAAAACACATTTTACATCTTCCGGTGACTAAGCGACAAAACACATTTTACATCTTCCGGTGACTAAGCGACAAAACACATTTTACATCTTCCGGTCGCTAAGCGACAAAACACATTTTACATCTTCCGGTGACTAAGCGACAAAACACATTTTACATCTTCCGGTGACTAAGCGACAAAACACATTTTACATCTTCCGGTGACTAAGCGACAAAACACATTTTACATCTTCCGGTCGCTAAGCGACAAAACACATTTTACATCTTCCGGTGACTAAGCGACAAAACACATTTTACATCTTCCGGTGACTAAGCGACAAAACACATTTTACATCTTCCGGTCGCTAAGCGACAAAACACATTTTACATCTTCCGGTGACTAAGCGACAAAACACATTTTACATCTTCCGGTGACTAAGCGACAAAACACATTTTACATCTTCCGGTGACTAAGCGACAAAACACATTTTACATCTTCCGGTGACTAAGCGACAAAACACATTTTACATCTTCCGGTGACTAAGCGACAAAACACATTTTACATCTTCCGGTCGCTAAGCGACAAAACACATTTTACATCTTCCGGTCGCTAAGCGACAAAACACATTTTACATCTTCCGGTCGCTAAGCGACAAAACACATTTTACATCTTCCGGTCGCTAAGCGACAAAACACATTTTACATCTTCCGGTGACTAAGCGACAAAACACATTTTACATCTTCCGGTGACTAAGCGACAAAACACATTTTACATCTTCCGGTGACTAAGCGACAAAACACATTTTACATCTTCCGGTCGCTAAGCGACAAAACACATTTTACATCTTCCGGTGACTAAGCGACAAAACACATTTTACATCTTCCGGTGACTAAGCGACAAAACACATTTTACATCTTCCGGTGACTAAGCGACAAAACACATTTTACATCTTCCGGTGACTAAGCGACAAAACACATTTTACATCTTCCGGTGACTAAGCGACAAAACACATTTTACATCTTCCGGTGACTAAGCGACAAAACACATTTTACATCTTCCGGTGACTAAGCGACAAAACACATTTTACATCTTCCGGTCGCTAAGCGACAAAACACATTTTACATCTTCCGGTGACTAAGCGACAAAACACATTTTACATCTTCCGGTGACTAAGCGACAAAACACATTTTACATCTTCCGGTGACTAAGCGACAAAACACATTTTACATCTTCCGGTGACTAAGCGACAAAACACATTTTACATCTTCCGGTGACTAAGCGACAAAACACATTTTACATCTTCCGGTGACTAAGCGACAAAACACATTTTACATCTTCCGGTGACTAAGCGACAAAACACATTTTACATCTTCCGGTGACTAAGCGACAAAACACATTTTACATCTTCCGGTGACTAAGCGACAAAACACATTTTACATCTTCCGGTGACTAAGCGACAAAACACATTTTACATCTTCCGGTGACTAAGCGACAAAACACATTTTACACTTCCGTTCGCTAAGTCGACAAAACACATTTTACATCTTCCGGTGAATCAGCTACAAAACACATTTTACATCTTTCCGGTCGCTAAGCGACAAAAACAGCATTTTACATCTCCGGTGACTCCGAACCAAGACTAAACACTCATACATCTATCGGCTTCGGCATCTGCCGATTGGAACGTCAGCCGGAAGACTACAACCACCAAACAACTACCCTTCGGCATCTGCCGATGACGTCAGCCGGAAGACTAAACCATCAAACAATTAACTCTTCTCGGCATCTGCCGATTGACGTCAACCGGAAGATTGCCTCACTCCAGCTTCCGTCTTACGGTAGAGAACACTAAATCATCAAATGATCCTCCCAACAGAAAGAAAACACAACTCATTCAAAATGCATATAGCGGAAGACTTAAGCAACAGATCATTTATAAATCTATATAATCATTCCCTGACTCAGTGATCCACTAGACAGTTTCAAAGCTCAACGTTTTAAAATAATCTCATCCTACTTAAGCTACCATATCCTTTAACATACTGTAACATAAGAGTCTTAACCCGGGTCATAAATCGCCTCTCCAGTCCCGCACTGTCACCTTGAGCATCCTCCAGCAACCAGCCTTAAGCATCCTCTTTGAACATAACATCCTCACCTGAACCTTCTTCACCTACACCATAAGGTTTAACTATAAGCCTAATGCTTAGTAAGGAATGCATGCTGACAGATATACATGAGTACACAATTTAGAGAGACATAAGTTCATAAACCATTCATCATTCGTGTTCATCTTTATCATTTACATAACATGTATTAAGGCAGGGAACGAGGGAGGAAGACAGGGGTACATAGTCATTTGCCTATCGCGGCAGTCGTACATAATCATTTGCCTATCGCGGCAATCATGATACATCACTCGGCCTCCCCAGTGGGAGAATTCGCGAGCCATACATATCATTAACTCGGCCTCCACCAGTGGGAGATTTCGCGAGTCGTACATATCATTAACTCGGCCCTCCACCAGTGGGAGATTTCGCGAGTCATACATATCATTAACTCGGCCTCCACCTGTGGGAGAATTCGCGAGTCATACATAACATAGTCTTTCCCCGCTCTGCACTTAATTTTGGTTACATTTGCTTTTCATATTCTCAACTTAATCATAACAGGGACACAGTGCATAGACATAAAGTTCATAGAGAGAAGTCATATCATGAGGACAAGTAAAACATCCTGTAACTTTACATTTACTTACACAACTTCTTCATATCGTGGAAATAACAAATCATAGTCAATAAGCTAACATCTCAGTGATTTCCTAATACCCTTGCGGTGTAGGGCCCTAGTGGCCGGAAATCTTAATACATTCACTTACCTGGATTCCTTAGCAATCCGAGCTTCTTTCCTTTAAACTTCTTCACCTAAAACATGTACATTACAGTAGTTAAAACAAAGTCCTAATAGTCCTAATCATAAACCATCCTAGGATCTAATAGCTAAAGTCATTCCGATTCCTCTGTTTGACACACTGCAGTCTGAAATCCGAAACTAGGTGGACAGGTTTTACCATTGATTAAATCCGAGTCGGTTACTTAAAATGCTCAGAATCGATTCGGGATGACATTTCTACTCTCAGATTTTAAAAAAAAAGGTCTTAAACTACTCGGCCACTGCTAAAAAAATCCGAACTCAGTGCCGAGCTGAAAACAGAGCTCTATTTACGAATGAATGACTACATTGTCCATTTCATACCTCGGGTGTGGATTTGCAGAGAAGAGCAAGCTCGAAACCAGCCGTCGGTAAAGGGAAGTTCTGGTAGCCGAGAGCAAGAACTTGGGAAAGAAGGAATCGCCGAGAGGGAATGTCGGCTACAGTGGTAATAAATGAGGTTTAAGGTTTCCATTTCCTATTATACTAATCCATCGATTTAAATTACAAAACTGCCACCCAACCTAGTTTCACACAACTTGTAATAAATTTGTCTTAACATTAAATTTTAAATCATAAAGGTTAAATAAGAGGGTGACAATGAAAATGGTCAGAAAATCACCTGGCCGAGATGTCGGGTGTTACATCCACCCCTCCTTAAACAAAATTTTCGTCCTCGAAAATTGCTCAAGCAAACAACTCAGGATATTTGTCCAACATCTCCTGCTGTCCTTCCCATGTGGCTTCTTCAATGCCGTGATTTGTCCATAAAACTTTCACCAGTGGGATCTCTTTGTTCCTCAGAGTCTTGACTGCATATTCCAATATCTGTATCGGTTTCTCCTCATACTCCAGTGTCGGTTCTAAACCAATATCCGATGACTGGATGACCTGCATCGGATCACGCATGCACTTCCTTAACATTGACACATGGAAGACATCATGAACTTTATCCAATGATGGGGGCAGTTGCAGTCTGTAAGCTGTACTCCCGATTTTTGCCAAGACAGGGAAGGGTCCAATAAATCTAGGATTAAGTTTTCCCTTCTTGCCAAATCTTAAGACTCCTCTAAATGGTGACACCTTTAAGAATACTTCATCTCCTACTGAAAACTCGAGTTCCCTTCTCCTTTGATCTGCATAACACTTCTGCCGGCTTTGTGCAGTCATCATTCTTTTCCGAATAGTGGCAATCTTATCTGACATTTGCTGCAGAATATCAGGTCCAAGAAGTTTTGTTTCACCAACCTCGTCCCAGTAAAGGGGTGACCTACATTTCCTACCATACAGTGCTTCATAAGGTGCCATACCAATGGTGGACTGATAACTGTTATTGTAGGAGAACTCAACCAGAGGTAATTGTCTGCTCCAAGTTGTCTGAAAGTCAAGTACACATGCTCTCAACATATCTTCGAGTATTTGAATCGTCCTTTCTGATTGGCCATCGGTCTGTGGGTGAAAAGCTGTGCTGAAAGATAACTTTGTACCTAATGTACCTTGCAAACTTTTCCAGAATCGAGAGGTGAACCTGGGGTCACGGTCAGAGACAATGGATACTGGGATTCCATGCAACCTAATAATTTCCTGAACATAAAGATCAGCAAAATGGTCCATCGTATAGGTGGTCCTTACAGGTAAGAAATGGGCTGATTTCGTCAGTCTATCCACCACAACCCAAATACAATCATGTCCTTTTGTCGTCTTAGGTAGTCCTACAACAAAATCCATAGCTATATGTTCCCACTTCCATTCGGGAATAGGCAACGGCTGAAGAGTACCTCCCGGACGTTGGTGCTCGGCTTTGACTTGTTGGCATACTAAACAGGACTCTACATACTTAGCAACATCCCTTTTTAGGTTAGGCCACCAGTACAGTAACTTCAGGTCTCGGTACATCTTGGTGCAGCCAGGATGTACAGAAAAGGAAGAGGAGTGCGCCTCTGCCAAGATCAACTTGCGCAATTCCACATCATTAGGAATGCACCACCGATTTCTAAACCTCAGGATCCCATCCTTGGAGAGACTGAACTCGGAGGTGGTGTCCTTCAACTTATCCATCATGCTGATATTTTCCACTGAATCCTTCTGTTGTGCATCCTTGATCTTTTCCAAAATTGTTGGTTGAATAGTTAACTCAGCGAGCAAGACTGATAACTCTGGAACTATCTCCAAGTCAAATTTCTGAACTTCTGTTCTTAAGGGTATAGACATGGTTGAAATCACGGGCTGCATTGTTGTTGACATCCTACTCAACGCATCAGCTACAGAGTTAGCCTTCCCGGGGTGATACTTGATCTCAAAATCGTAATCCTTGACAAATTCCAACCAACGTCTCTGTCTCATGTTTAATTCCTTCTGTGTGAAGAGGTACTTTAGACTTTTATGGTCAGAAAACACCTCACATTGCTGTCCATATAATAGTGTCTCCAAATCTTCAGGGCAAAAACAACAGCAGCTAATTCTAGATCATGAGTGGGTAATTTTGCTCGTACTCTTTAGCTGCCTAGAAGCATACGCTATAACTTTACCCTCTTGCATCAGAACACAACCTAAACCGACTTTAGAAGCATCACAGTAAACACTAAATTTTCCCTCTTCGGTTGGGAGGGTCAATACAGGAGCTGTTGTTAACAAAAGTTTTAACGTCTGGAAGCTGTCTTCACAGGCTTCAGTCCAAGAATACTTAATGTCCTTCTTTGTCAAACCTGTCAGGGGTTTAGCTATCATGGAAAATCCCTTGATGAACTTCCTGTAATAGCCTGCCAATCCAAGGAAGCTGCGGACTTCGCTGGCATTCTTAGGTTGAGGCCAATCCTTTACCGCCTGAATTTTGGTCGGGTCCACAGATATGCCATTAGCAGAAACTACATGGCCAAGGAAATTAACCTTATCTAACCAAAACTCACACTTAGACAGTTTGGCGTAAAGTTGATGCTCCTTCAATGTCGTCAATACTACTTTCAAATGTTCTTCATGGTCAGCCACAGTTCGGGAATATATCAAGATATCATCTATGAATACAATCACAAACTTATCTAAATACTCACGAAACACCCGGTTCATTAAATCCATGAAGGCTGCAGGGGCGTTTGTCAACCCAAACGACATGACTAAGAATTCATAATGTCCATAGCGGGTTCTGAAGGCTGTCTTTGGTATATCTCCTTCTTTAACCTTCAGTTGGTAATAACCCGAACGTAAATCTATCTTTGAAAACACCTTAGCTCCTTGCAATTGGTCAAACAAATCGTCAATCCTGGGTAAGGGGTACCTATTCTTGATTGTCAACTTATTTAGTTCCCTGTAGTCTATGCACATTCTAAGAGAACCATCCTTCTTCCTTACAAATAAGACTGGTGCACCCCAAGGAGAACTGCTGGGGCGAATAAATCCCTTGTCAACCAATTCCTGCAGTTGAACTTTCAATTCTTTCAACTCAACAGGTGCCATACGGTAAGGATTCTTAGATACAGGTGATGCCTCGGGGTATGTATCAATTACAAACTCTATCTCTCTATCGGTGGTATACCGGTAAATCATCTAAGAATGCCTCGGGAAACTCTCGGACTATAGGAATATCCTGTAGCTCAATTTTATTCTTCACCCGGTCATCTATTACACTAGCCAGGTAGCTCTCACAACCACCTCTCAGCATTCGGTATATTTCTAGTGAGGATATAATCGGTATCTTACTTATTTAGGAATAGCTTGGAAGGAATAATGGTTATCATTTGGGGTCTAAAATCAACTATTCCAGATCGACAACTTATCGTGGCATGATGTCTAAATAACCAATCCATCCCTAATATCACTTCATACCCTTTTATGTCAATGACAATTAATTCCGCATAGAGATTCTTATCCCCTAAGGACACGACGTCACCCTTAACAATCTGTTCTGAATGTAGGGACTTCCCTGATGGCAACACAACACTATATGACCTTTCAGCTGGTAAGGGTCCTATGCTATGTTTGCATACAAACAAGGTTGATATAAACGAGTGTGTGGCCCCTGTATCTATGAGTGTATAAGCAGCAAACCACAGATCATGACGGTACCTGATATGACTGTATGCTGAACAGCTCCCTCATCTTCCATCAACGCATACACTCTGGGTACAACCCTTGCACGGTTCGGGTCTGGCGGCATGGGGCAATCTCTGACCATGTGTCCGGTCTTATCACACCTGAAACACCGGCCAGAAAGCAGCTTGCACTCACCAGGGTGGTTCCTCTGACATGTAGGGCATAGAGGCGCCAGAGGTCTCTTTCCTTTTCCCTGGTCATCATTCTGGTTGAGGGGCCTCTTCATTCCATGCTGTTGTTGCTGTGGTCCCCTGATTCTGTCGTGGCTGCCAACCTTTGTTCTGACGTGGTGGCGGCTGAGCGTCCTTCATGAGTTTCTTTGGCTGTTCGCGTTGTGCATATGCTGTCATTTCTGCCTCTTCTAGCTCCAGGGCCTTAGCCGTCACTTCACCATAAGGTACATTATGTATCCCGGCAGTCTTCACTTTCATGTACAGACTTGGCTTCAGTCCTTGAACAAACTGGTAAATCTTATCTTCCTCATCCTCAATCATACGGGGAGCAAACCGTGATAAAGCATCAATTCACATATATAATCCGGTCACAAAGCCAGTTGTCGTAGATTCAAAACTCCTTCTTCTTGTTGGCCCGAATAGTCCTATTGAAGTACTTGTCAAGAAGGCAGTCTTGAACATCCCCCAGGTCATAGCTTCGCATTAGTGGTGCTCTGGATCGAGTCCCACCAATGCCTTGCACTTACTCCAAATGAAAGACAGCGTAGTGACCTTATCCCCTTCGTCAACCTTTGCATACTTGAACATGTCTTCTATCTTCCGGTCGCTAAGCGACAAAAACACATTTTACATCTTCCGGTCGCTAAGCGACAAAAACACATTTTACATCTTCCGGTCGCTAAGCGACAAAAACACATTTTACATCTTCCGGTCGCTAAGCGACAAAAACACATTTTACATCTTCCGGTCGCTAAGCGACAAAAACACATTTTACATCTTCCGGTCGCTAAGCGACAAAAACACATTTTACATCTTCCGGTCGCTAAGCGACAAAAACACATTTTACATCTTCCGGTCGCTAAGCGACAAAAACACATTTTACATCTTCCGGTCGCTAAGCGACAAAAACACATTTTACATCTTCCGGTCGCTAAGCGACAAAAACACATTTTACATCTTCCGGTCGCTAAGCGACAAAAACACATTTTACATCTTCCGGTCGCTAAGCGACAAAAACACATTTTACATCTTCCGGTCGCTAAGCGACAAAAACACATTTTACATCTTCCGGTCGCTAAGCGACAAAAACACATTTTACATCTTCCGGTCGCTAAGCGACAAAAACACATTTTACATCTTCCGGTCGCTAAGCGACAAAAACACATTTTACATCTTCCGGTCGCTAAGCGACAAAAACACATTTTACATCTTCCGGTCGCTAAGCGACAAAAACACATTTTACATCTTCCGGTCGCTAAGCGACAAAAACACATTTTACATCTTCCGGTCGCTAAGCGACAAAAACACATTTTACATCTTCCGGTCGCTAAGCGACAAAAACACATTTTACATCTTCCGGTCGCTAAGCGACAAAAACACATTTTACATCTTCCGGTCGCTAAGCGACAAAAACACATTTTACATCTTCCGGTCGCTAAGCGACAAAAACACATTTTACATCTTCCGGTCGCTAAGCGACAAAAACACATTTTACATCTTCCGGTCGCTAAGCGACAAAAACACATTTTACATCTTCCGGTCGCTAAGCGACAAAAACACATTTTACATCTTCCGGTCGCTAAGCGACAAAAACACATTTTACATCTTCCGGTCGCTAAGCGACAAAAACACATTTTACATCTTCCGGTCGCTAAGCGACAAAAACACATTTTACATCTTCCGGTCGCTAAGCGACAAAAACACATTTTACATCTTCCGGTCGCTAAGCGACAAAAACACATTTTACATCTTCCGGTCGCTAAGCGACAAAAACACATTTTACATCTTCCGGTCGCTAAGCGACAAAAACACATTTTACATCTTCCGGTCGCTAAGCGACAAAAACACATTTTACATCTTCCGGTCGCTAAGCGACAAAAACACATTTTACATCTTCCGGTCGCTAAGCGACAAAAACACATTTTACATCTTCCGGTCGCTAAGCGACAAAAACACATTTTACATCTTCCGGTCGCTAAGCGACAAAAACACATTTTACATCTTCCGGTCGCTAAGCGACAAAAACACATTTTACATCTTCCGGTCGCTAAGCGACAAAAACACATTTTACATCTTCCGGTCGCTAAGCGACAAAAACACATTTTACATCTTCCGGTCGCTAAGCGACAAAAACACATTTTACATCTTCCGGTCGCTAAGCGACAAAAACACATTTTACATCTTCCGGTCGCTAAGCGACAAAAACACATTTTACATCTTCCGGTCGCTAAGCGACAAAAACACATTTTACATCTTCCGGTCGCTAAGCGACAAAAACACATTTTACATCTTCCGGTCGCTAAGCGACAAAAACACATTTTACATCTTCCGGTCGCTAAGCGACAAAAACACATTTTACATCTTCCGGTCGCTAAGCGACAAAAACACATTTTACATCTTCCGGTCGCTAAGCGACAAAAACACATTTTACATCTTCCGGTCGCTAAGCGACAAAAACACATTTTACATCTTCCGGTCGCTAAGCGACAAAAACACATTTTACATCTTCCGGTCGCTAAGCGACAAAAACACATTTTACATCTTCCGGTCGCTAAGCGACAAAAACACATTTTACATCTTCCGGTCGCTAAGCGACAAAAACACATTTTACATCTTCCGGTCGCTAAGCGACAAAAACACATTTTACATCTTCCGGTCGCTAAGCGACAAAAACACATTTTACATCTTCCGGTCGCTAAGCGACAAAAACACATTTTACATCTTCCGGTCGCTAAGCGACAAAAACACATTTTACATCTTCCGGTCGCTAAGCGACAAAAACACATTTTACATCTTCCGGTCGCTAAGCGACAAAAACACATTTTACATCTTCCGGTCGCTAAGCGACAAAAACACATTTTACATCTTCCGGTCGCTAAGCGACAAAAACACATTTTACATCTTCCGGTCGCTAAGCGACAAAAACACATTTTACATCTTCCGGTCGCTAAGCGACAAAAACACATTTTACATCTTCCGGTCGCTAAGCGACAAAAACACATTTTACATCTTCCGGTCGCTAAGCGACAAAAACACATTTTACATCTTCCGGTCGCTAAGCGACAAAAACACATTTTACATCTTCCGGTCGCTAAGCGACAAAAACACATTTTACATCTTCCGGTCGCTAAGCGACAAAAACACATTTTACATCTTCCGGTCGCTAAGCGACAAAAACACATTTTACATCTTCCGGTCGCTAAGCGACAAAAACACATTTTACATCTTCCGGTCGCTAAGCGACAAAAACACATTTTACATCTTCCGGTCGCTAAGCGACAAAAACACATTTTACATCTTCCGGTCGCTAAGCGACAAAAACACATTTTACATCTTCCGGTCGCTAAGCGACAAAAACACATTTTACATCTTCCGGTCGCTAAGCGACAAAAACACATTTTACATCTTCCGGTCGCTAAGCGACAAAAACACATTTTACATCTTCCGGTCGCTAAGCGACAAAAACACATTTTACATCTTCCGGTCGCTAAGCGACAAAAACACATTTTACATCTTCCGGTCGCTAAGCGACAAAAACACATTTTACATCTTCCGGTCGCTAAGCGACAAAAACACATTTTACATCTTCCGGTCGCTAAGCGACAAAAACACATTTTACATCTTCCGGTCGCTAAGCGACAAAAACACATTTTACATCTTCCGGTCGCTAAGCGACAAAAACACATTTTACATCTTCCGGTCGCTAAGCGACAAAAACACATTTTACATCTTCCGGTCGCTAAGCGACAAAAACACATTTTACATCTTCCGGTCGCTAAGCGACAAAAACACATTTTACATCTTCCGGTCGCTAAGCGACAAAAACACATTTTACATCTTCCGGTCGCTAAGCGACAAAAACACATTTTACATCTTCCGGTCGCTAAGCGACAAAAACACATTTTACATCTTCCGGTGACTCCACCAGTGGGAGATTTCGCGAGTCGTACATATCATTAACTCGGCCTCCACCAGTGGGAGATTTCGCGAGTCGTACATATCATTAACTCGGCCTCCACCAGTGGGAGATTTCGCGAGTCGTACATATCATTAACTCGGCCTCCACCAGTGGGAGATTTCGCGAGTCGTACATATCATTAACTCGGCCTCCACCAGTGGGAGATTTCGCGAGTCGTACATATCATTAACTCGGCCTCCACCAGTGGGAGATTTCGCGAGTCGTACATATCATTAACTCGGCCTCCACCAGTGGGAGATTTCGCGAGTCGTACATATCATTAACTCGGCCTCCACCAGTGGGAGATTTCGCGAGTCGTACATATCATTAACTCGGCCTCCACCAGTGGGAGATTTCGCGAGTCGTACATATCATTAACTCGGCCTCCACCAGTGGGAGATTTCGCGAGTCGTACATATCATTAACTCGGCCTCCACCAGTGGGAGATTTCGCGAGTCGTACATATCATTAACTCGGCCTCCACCAGTGGGAGATTTCGCGAGTCGTACATATCATTAACTCGGCCTCCACCAGTGGGAGATTTCGCGAGTCGTACATATCATTAACTCGGCCTCCACCAGTGGGAGATTTCGCGAGTCGTACATATCATTAACTCGGCCTCCACCAGTGGGAGATTTCGCGAGTCGTACATATCATTAACTCGGCCTCCACCAGTGGGAGATTTCGCGAGTCGTACATATCATTAACTCGGCCTCCACCAGTGGGAGATTTCGCGAGTCGTACATATCATTAACTCGGCCTCCACCAGTGGGAGATTTCGCGAGTCGTACATATCATTAACTCGGCCTCCACCAGTGGGAGATTTCGCGAGTCGTACATATCATTAACTCGGCCTCCACCAGTGGGAGATTTCGCGAGTCGTACATATCATTAACTCGGCCTCCACCAGTGGGAGATTTCGCGAGTCGTACATATCATTAACTCGGCCTCCACCAGTGGGAGATTTCGCGAGTCGTACATATCATTAACTCGGCCTCCACCAGTGGGAGATTTCGCGAGTCGTACATATCATTAACTCGGCCTCCACCAGTGGGAGATTTCGCGAGTCGTACATATCATTAACTCGGCCTCCACCAGTGGGAGATTTCGCGAGTCGTACATATCATTAACTCGGCCTCCACCAGTGGGAGATTTCGCGAGTCGTACATATCATTAACTCGGCCTCCACCAGTGGGAGATTTCGCGAGTCGTACATATCATTAACTCGGCCTCCACCAGTGGGAGATTTCGCGAGTCGTACATATCATTAACTCGGCCTCCACCAGTGGGAGATTTCGCGAGTCGTACATATCATTAACTCGGCCTCCACCAGTGGGAGATTTCGCGAGTCGTACATATCATTAACTCGGCCTCCACCAGTGGGAGATTTCGCGAGTCGTACATATCATTAACTCGGCCTCCACCAGTGGGAGATTTCGCGAGTCGTACATATCATTAACTCGGCCTCCACCAGTGGGAGATTTCGCGAGTCGTACATATCATTAACTCGGCCTCCACCAGTGGGAGATTTCGCGAGTCGTACATATCATTAACTCGGCCTCCACCAGTGGGAGATTTCGCGAGTCGTACATATCATTAACTCGGCCTCCACCAGTGGGAGATTTCGCGAGTCGTACATATCATTAACTCGGCCTCCACCAGTGGGAGATTTCGCGAGTCGTACATATCATTAACTCGGCCTCCACCAGTGGGAGATTTCGCGAGTCGTACATATCATTAACTCGGCCTCCACCAGTGGGAGATTTCGCGAGTCGTACATATCATTAACTCGGCCTCCACCAGTGGGAGATTTCGCGAGTCGTACATATCATTAACTCGGCCTCCACCAGTGGGAGATTTCGCGAGTCGTACATATCATTAACTCGGCCTCCACCAGTGGGAGATTTCGCGAGTCGTACATATCATTAACTCGGCCTCCACCAGTGGGAGATTTCGCGAGTCGTACATATCATTAACTCGGCCTCCACCAGTGGGAGATTTCGCGAGTCGTACATATCATTAACTCGGCCTCCACCAGTGGGAGATTTCGCGAGTCGTACATATCATTAACTCGGCCTCCACCAGTGGGAGATTTCGCGAGTCGTACATATCATTAACTCGGCCTCCACCAGTGGGAGATTTCGCGAGTCGTACATATCATTAACTCGGCCTCCACCAGTGGGAGATTTCGCGAGTCGTACATATCATTAACTCGGCCTCCACCAGTGGGAGATTTCGCGAGTCGTACATATCATTAACTCGGCCTCCACCAGTGGGAGATTTCGCGAGTCGTACATATCATTAACTCGGCCTCCACCAGTGGGAGATTTCGCGAGTCGTACATATCATTAACTCGGCCTCCACCAGTGGGAGATTTCGCGAGTCGTACATATCATTAACTCGGCCTCCACCAGTGGGAGATTTCGCGAGTCGTACATATCATTAACTCGGCCTCCACCAGTGGGAGATTTCGCGAGTCGTACATATCATTAACTCGGCCTCCACCAGTGGGAGATTTCGCGAGTCGTACATATCATTAACTCGGCCTCCACCAGTGGGAGATTTCGCGAGTCGTACATATCATTAACTCGGCCTCCACCAGTGGGAGATTTCGCGAGTCGTACATATCATTAACTCGGCCTCCACCAGTGGGAGATTTCGCGAGTCGTACATATCATTAACTCGGCCTCCACCAGTGGGAGATTTCGCGAGTCGTACATATCATTAACTCGGCCTCCACCAGTGGGAGATTTCGCGAGTCGTACATATCATTAACTCGGCCTCCACCAGTGGGAGATTTCGCGAGTCGTACATATCATTAACTCGGCCTCCACCAGTGGGAGATTTCGCGAGTCGTACATATCATTAACTCGGCCTCCACCAGTGGGAGATTTCGCGAGTCATACATATCATTAACTCGGCCTCCACCTGTGGGAGAATTCGCGAGTCATACATAACATAGTCTTTCCCCGCTCTGCACTTAATTTTGGTTACATTTGCTTTTCATATTCTCAACTTAATCATAACAGGGACACAGGCATAGACATAAAGTTCATAGAGATAAGTCATATCATGAGGACAAGTAAAACATCCTGTAACTTTACATTACTTACACAACTTCTTCATATCGTGGAAATAACAAATCATAGTCAATAAGCTAACATCTCAGTGATTTCCTAATACCCTTGCGGTGTAGGGCCCTAGTGGCCGGAAATCTTAATACATTCACTTACCTGGATTCCTTAGCAATCCGAGCTTCTTTCCTTTAAACTTCTTCACCTAAAACATGTACATTACAGTAGTTAAAACAAAGTCCTAATAGTCCTAATCATAAACCATCCTAGGATCTAATAGCTAAAGTCATTCCGATTCCTCTGTTTGACACACTGCAGTCTGAAATCCGAAACTAGGTGGACAGGTTTTACCATTGATTAAATCCGAGTCGGTTACTTAAAATGCTCAGAATCGATTCGGGATGACATTTCTACTCTCAGATTTTTAAAAAAAGGTCTTAAACTACTCGGCCATTGCTAAAAATCCGAACTCAGTGCCGAGCTGAAAACAGAGCTCTATTTACGAATGAATGACTACATTGTCCATTTCATACCTCGGGTGTGGATTTGCAGAGAAGAGCAAGCTCGAAACCAGCCGTTGGTAAAGGGAAGTTCTGGTAGCCGAGAGCAAGAACTTGGGAAAGAAGGAATCGCCGAGAGGGAATGTCGGCTACAGTTGTAATAAATGAGGTTTAAGGTTTCCATTTCCTACTTATACTAATTCCATCGATTTTAATTACAAAACTGCCACCCAACCTAGTTTCACACAACTTGTAATAAATTTGTCTTAACATTAAATTTTAAATCATAAAGGTTAAATAAGAGGGTGACAATGAAAATGGTCAGAAAATCACCTGGCCGAGATGTCGGGTGTTACATCCTCCCCTCCTTAAACAAAATTTTTGTCCTCGAAAATTGCTCAAGCAAAAAACTCAGGATATTTGTCCAACATCTCCTGCTGTCATTCCCATGTGGCTTCTTCAATGCCGTGATTTGTCCATAAAACTTTCACCAGTGGGATCTCTTTGTTCCTCAGAGTCTTGACTGCATATTCCAATATCTGTATCGGTTTCTCCTCATACTCCAGTGTCGGTTCTAAACCAATATCCGATGACTGGATGACCTGCATCGGATCACGCATGCACTTCCTTAACATTGACACATGGAAGACATCATGAACTTTATCAAATGATGGGGGCAGTTGCAGTCTGTAAGCTGTACTCCCGATTTTTGCCAAGACAGGGAAGGGTCCAATAAATCTAGGATTAAGTTTTCCCTTCTTGCCAAATCTTAAGACTCCTCTAAATGGTGACACCTTTAAGAATACTTCATCTCCTACTGAAAACTCGAGTTCCCTTCTCCTTTGATCTGCATAACACTTCTACCGGCTTTGTGCAGTCATCATTCTTTTCCGAATAGTGGCAATCTTATCTGACATTTGCTGAAGAATATCAGGTCCAAGAAGTTTTGTTTCACCAACCTCGTCCCAGTAAAGGGGTGACCTACATTTCCTACCATACAGTGCTTCATAAGGTGCCATACCAATGGTGGACTGATAACTGTTATTGTAGGAGAACTCAACCAGAGGTAATTGTCTGCTCCAAGTTGTCTGAAAGTCAAGTGCACATGCTCTCAACATATCTTCGAGTATTTGAATCGTCCTTTCTGATTGGCCATAGGTCTGTGGGTGAAAAGCTGTGCTGAAAGATAACTTTGTACCTAATGTACCTTGCAAACTTTTCCAGAATCGAGAGGTGAACCTGGGGTCACGGTCAGAGACAATGGATACTGGGATTCCATGCAACCTAATAATTTCCTGAACATAAAGATCAGCAAAATGGTCCATCGTATAGGTGGTCCTTACAGGTAAGAAATGGGCTGATTTCGTCAGTCTATCCACCACAACCCAAATACAATCATGTCCTTTTGTCGTCTTAGGTAGTCCTACAACAAAATCCATAGCTATATGTTCCCACTTCCATTCGGGAATAGGCAACGGCTGAAGAGTACCTCCCGGACGTTGGTGCTCGGCTTTGACTTGTTGGCATACTAAACAGGACTCTACATACTTAGCAACATCCCTTTTTAGGTTAGGCCACCAGTACAGTAACTTCAGGTCTCGGTACATCTTGGTGCAGCCAGGATGTACAGAAAAGGAAGAGGAGTGCGCCTCTGCCAAGATCAACTTGCGCAATTCCACATCATTAGGAATGCACCACCGATTTCTAAACCTGAGGATCCCATCCTTGGAGAGACTGAACTCGGAGGTGGTGTCCTTCAACTTATCCATCATGCTGATATTTTCCACTGAATCCTTCTGTTGTGCATCCTTGATCTTTTCCAAAATTGTTGGTTGAATAGTTAACTCAGCGAGCAAGACTGATAACTCTGGAACTATCTCCAAGTCAAATTTCTGAACTTCTGTTCTTAAGGGTATAGACATGGTTGAAATCACGGGCTACATTGTTGTTGACATCCTACTCAACGCATCAGCTACAGAGTTAGCCTTCCCGGGGTGATACTTGATCTCAAAATCGTAATCCTTGACAAATTCCAACCAACGTCTCTGTCTCATGTTTAATTCCTTCTGTGTGAAGAGGTACTTTAGACTTTTATGGTCAGAAAACACCTCACATTGCTGTCCATAAAAATAGTGTCTCCAAATCTTCAGGGCAAAAACAACAGCAGCTAATTCTAGATCATGAGTGGGGTAATTTTGCTCGTAACTCTTTAGCTGCCTAGAAGCATACGCTATAACTTTACCCTCTTGCATCAGAACACAACTTAAACCGACTTTAGAAGCATCACAGTAAACACTAAATTTTCCCTCTTCGGTTGGGAGGGTCAATACAGGAGCTGTTGTTAACAAAAGTTTTAACGTCTGGAAGCTGTCTTCACAGGCTTCAGTCCAAGAATACTTAATGTCCTTCTTTGTCAAACCTGTTAGGGGTTTAGCTATCATGGAAAATCCCTTGATGAACTTCCTGTAATAGCCTGCCAATCCAAGGAAGCTGCGGACTTCGCTGGCATTCTTAGGTTGAGGCCAATCCTTACCGCCTGAATTTTGGTCGGGTCCACAGATATGCCATTAGCAGAAACTACATGGCCAAGGAAATTAACCTTATCTAACCAAAACTCACACTTAGACAGTTTGGCGTAAAGTTGATGCTCCTTCAATGTCGTCAATACTACTTTCAAATGTTCTTCATGGTCAGCCACAGTTCGGGAATATATCAAGATATCATCTATGAATACAATCACAAACTTATCTAAATACTCACGAAACACCCGGTTCATTAAATCCATGAAGGCTGCAGGGGCGTTTGTCAACCCAAACGACATGACTAAGAATTCATAATGTCCATAGCGGGTTCTGAAGGCTGTCTTTGGTATATCTCCTTCTTTAACCTTCAGTTGGTAATAACCCGAACGTAAATCTATCTTTGAAAACACCTTAGCTCCTTGCAATTGGTCAAACAAATCGTCAATCCTGGGTAAGGGGTACCTATTCTTGATTGTCAACTTATTTAGTTCCCTGTAGTCTATGCACATTCTAAGAGAACCATCCTTCTTCCTTACAAATAAGACTGGTGCACCCCAAGGAGAACTGCTGGGGCGAATAAATCCTTTGTCAACCAATTCCTGCAGTTGAACTTTCAATTCTTTCAACTCAACAGGTGCCATACGGTAAGGATTCTTAGATACAGGTGATGCCTCGGGGTATGTATCAATTACAAACTCTATCTCTCTATCGGGTGGTATACCCGGTAAATCATGTAAGAATGCCTCGGGAAACTCTCGGACTATAGGAATATCCTGTAGCACAATTTTATTCTTCACCCGGTCATCTATTACACTAGCCAGGTAGCTCTCACAACCACCTCTCAGCATTCGGTATATTTCTAGTGAGGATATAATCGGTATCTTACTTATTTTAGGAATAGCTTGGAAGGAATAATGGTTATCATTTGGGGGTCTAAAATCAACTATTCCAGATCGACAACTTATCGTGGCATGATGTCTAAATAACCAATCCATCCCTAATATCACTTCATACCCTTTTATGTCAATGACAATTAATTCCGCATAGAGATTCTTATCCCCTAAGGACACGACGTCACCCTTAACAATCTGTTCTGAATGTAGGGACTTCCCTGATGGCAACACAACACTATATGACCTTTCACCTGGTAAGGGTCCTATGCTATGTTTGCATACAAACAAGGTTGATATAAACGAGTGTGTGGCCCCTGTATCTATGAGTGTATAAGCAGCAAAACCACAGATCATGACGGTACCTGATATGACTGTATGCATAACAGCTCCCTCATCTTCCATCAACGCATACACTCTGGGTACAACCCTTGCACGGTTCGGGTCTGGCGGCATGGGGCAATCTCTGACCATGTGTCCGGTCTTATCACACCTGAAACACCGGCCAGAAAGCAGCTTGCACTCACCAGGGTGGTTCCTCTGACATGTAGGGCATAGAGGCGCCAGAGGTCTCTTTCCTTTTCCCTGGTCATCATTCTGGTTGAGGGGCCTCTTCATTCCATGCTGTTGTTGCTGTGGTCCCCTGTTCTGTCGTGGCTGCCAACCTTTGTTCTGACGTGGTGGCGGCTGAGCGTCCTTCATGAGTTTCTTTGGCTGTTCGCGTTGTGCATATGCTGTCATTTCTGCCTCTTCTAGCTCCAGGGCCTTAGCCGTCACTTCACCATAAGGTACATTATGTATCCCGGCAGTCTTCACTTTCATGTACAGACTTGGCTTCAGTCCTTGAACAAACTGGTAAATCTTATCTTCCTCATCCTCAATCATACGGGGAGCAAACCGTGATAAAGCATCAAATTCACATATATAATCCGTCACAAAGCCAGTTTGTCGTAGATTCATAAACTCCTTCTTCTTGTTGGCCCGAATAGTCCTATTGAAGTACTTGTCAAAGAAGGCAGTCTTGAACATCCCCCAGGTCATAGCTTCGGCATTAGTGGTGCTCTGGATCGAGTCCCACCAATGCCTTGCACTTAACTCCAAATGAAAGACAGCGTAGGTGACCTTATCCCCTTCGTCAACCTTTGCATACTTGAACATGTCTTCTATCTTTCGAATCCACTCCTCAGCATGAATAGGATCTGAGACATACCCATTAAACACCGGGGGTCGAAGCCGGTGAAAGCGCTCACCCCCATGATCATGAGTTGCGTTAGTACTGGAGTTGCCTTGTTCTTCTCTAGCTGTCATCAGTCGTTCTATCTGGTGAGATTGGCGCATGACCAACTCAGTCAGCTGAGCAATAGCATTGCTATCCTCATTGGTCTCTCTCTGTTGACCTCTAACCATCTTGGGATTCCTAGACAAATCATCACAGGCATAACTTAACTTAATGACATACATGAAATCATAAACACTTACAGTTGCTGAGGTGTGCTCAAGTGACAGTCAGTGCTGGAAGGCAGTCTGCAGAATCGGTTTTAGAACCTGGTTTTGCTCTGATACCACAATTGTAACGACCCCGGCCAGGAGCCGTCACGTGTTCATATTCTTTCATTAATCGTTTGCATTGGCTTTTACTATTATTACATTCACTTACTATCTCTCAACAGACTTTCACATTTTACATATATTTTTTTTTTTCTAAACTGGTAATAGAGACACAGAACCATTAAGGAAGACGAACCCTCTCGTGCCCGACTTCCCATGCCTCGTCGGCTCAAACTTTCACAGTGTCGAGCGACTAGACTCGGTCCTTGGTTTCTTGACAATTTCGGGAAAAGAGGAAGTGCCCTCAATTCTCTTAACAAAATACCACTCGGGTTTGCATGGGTTGCATGCGTTGACAACCCTCAGAAACTTAGTCGTCCGGTCATCACGTGCATTACGCGTGACTCGCTTAACATCACCTAAAAGGAGACATCTTCCGGTGGGCACGTGGGCCTCGCGTGCTAAATTAAACATCATCCGGTCACTAAATGGCAAAAACACATTTTACATCTTCCGGTCGCTAAACGACAAAACACATTTTACATCTTCCGGTCGCTAAGCGACAAAACACATTTTACATCTTCCGGTGACTAAGCGACAAAACACATTTTACATCTTCCGGTCGCTAAGCGACAAAACACATTTTACATCTTCCGGTGACGTCATCCGGAAGACTAAACCATCATACAACTATCCTTCGGCATCTGCCGATGACGTCAGCCGGAAGACTAAACCAACAAACAACTACCCTTCGGCATCTGCCGATGACGTCAGCCGGAAGACTAAACCATCAAACAATTAACTCTCGGCATCTGCCGATGACGTCAACCGGAAGATTGCCTCATCCAGCTTCCGTCTTACGGTAGAGAACACTAAATCATCAAATGACTCCTCCCAACAGAAAGAAAACACAACTCATTCAAAATGCATATAGCGGAAGACTTAAGCAACAGATCATTTATAAATCTATATAATCATTCCCTGACTCAGTGATCCACTAGACAGTTTCAAAGCTCAACGTTTTAAAATAATCTCATCCTACTTAAGCTACCATATCCTTTAACATACTGTAACATAAGAGTCTTAACCCGGGGTCATAAATCGCCTCTCCAGTCCCGCACTGTCACCTTGAGCATCCTCCAGCAACCAGCCTTAAGCATCCTCTTTGAACATAACATCCTCACCTGAACCTTCTTCACCTACACCATAAGGTTTAACTATAAGCCTAATGCTTAGTAAGGAATGCATGCTGACAGATATACATGAGTACACAATTTAGAGAGACATAAGTTCATAAACCATTCATCATTCGTGTTCATCTTTATCATTTACATAACATGTATTAAGGCAGGGAACGAGGGAGGAAGACAGGGGTACATAGTCATTTGCCTATCGCGGCAGTCGTACATAATCATTTGCCTATCGCGACAATCATGGTACATCACTCGGCCTCCCCAGTGGGAGAATTCGCGAGCCATACATATCATTAACTCGGCCTCCACCAGTGGGAGATTTCGCGAGTCGTACATATCATTAACTCGGCCTCCACCAGTGGGAGATTTCGCGAGTCATACATATCATTAACTCGGCCTCCACCTGTGGGAGAATTCGCGAGTCATACATAACATAGTCTTTCCCCGCTCTGCACTTAATTTTGGTTACATTTGCTTTTCATATTCTCAACTTAATCATAACAGGGACACAGTGCATAGACATAAAGTTCATAGAGGATAAGTCATATCATGAGGACAAGTAAAACATCCTGTAACTTTACATTTACTTACACAACTTCTTCATATCGTAGAAATAACAAATCATAGTCAATAAGCTAACATCTCAGTGATTTCCTAATACCCTTGCGGTGTAGGGCCCTAGTGGCCGGAAATCTTAATACATTCACTTACCTGGATTCCTTAGCAATCCGAGCTTCTTTCCTTTAAACTTCTTCACCTAAAACATGTACATTACAGTAGTTAAAACAAAGTTCTAATAGTCCTAATCATAAACCATCCTAGGATCTAATAGCTAAAGTCATTCCGATTCCTCTGTTTGACACACTGCAGTCTGAAATCCGAAACTAGGTGGACAGGTTTTACCATTGATTAAATCCGAGTCGGTTACTTAAAATGCTCAGAATCGATTCGGGATGACATTTCTACTCTCAGATTTTAAAAAAAAGGTCTTAAACTACTCGGCCACTGCTAAAAATCCGAACTCAGTGCCGAGCTGAAAACAGAGCTCTATTTACGAATGAATGACTACATTGTCCATTTCATACCTCGGGTGTGGATTTGCAGAGAAGAGCAAGCTCGAAACCAGCTGTTGGTAAAGGGAAGTTCTGGTAGCCGAGAGCAAGAACTTGGGAAAGAAGGAATTGCCGAGAGGGAATGTCGGCTACAGTGGTAATAAATGAGGTTTAAGGTTTCCATTTCCTATTTATACTAATTCCATCGATTTTAATTACAAAACTGCCACCAAACCTAGTTTCACACAACTTGTAATAAATTTGACTTAACATTAAATCTTAAATCATAAAGGTAAAATAAGAGGGTGACAATGAAAATGGTCAGAAAATCACCTGGCCGAGATGTCGGGTGTTACAGCAGAAGTTGGATGTAATGTAACACCCCGAGTTTACTGAACCCGGTTTGTTACTCATAACCCGAATATTACTAAGAAAACTTTGACCAAATTTAAAACTTCGTACAAAAATTCAAAATTTGGACATTTGATAAAACATGTAAACTTGCAGCGGAAATCGTTTAAACAAAAATAGAACTAACCAAAAACCATATAAAAAAAAAATGTTGGAAATGTTGAGAAACAATCGATTAAGAAGCAAAGGTTTAACCCGTGAAAATACTTTGAAGGTTGGAAAAGTCAAACTCGTCGTCCGCTGAACAAGGTCAACGAAGGGGGAAGGCTATTTGAAGACTTCGTCCGGTCGCTAAACGACAAAACATAAAATTTGGTCATCCGGTCAGTCTAACAGGGACATCCACCGGTCACTAAACGGCAAAACATAAAATTTGGTCATCCGGTCAGTCTAACAGGGACATCCACCGGTCACTAAACGACAAAACATAAAATTTGGTCATCCGGTCAGTCTAACAGGGACATCCACCGGTGACGTCATCCAGATGATCTCCTCATCCGAACGACTTTTCTCTATATCTACCGGTGACGTCAGCCGGATGATCTCCTCATCCGAATGACTTAACCCTTATCATCTGACGAGCAAAAGCTCGACATCATCGGACGACTAAAACACTCGACATCATCTGATAGCTTTATTAAAAATCACATTCCGATAGAAGACAGACACAACTCTAACTACAGAAAGAAATTTTCTTGCCTCTCCAAGACCTTTCAAAAACGATTCAAACCATTTCATTAATCAAATCCAGTAAAACCAACACTTAAAACTCAACAGGTTACTAGAATCAATAATATTCAAATTGTATTCGAAATGCTAAAATCTCTACTGTCATGAAAACTCGACCTACTCAGACTAGATCATTATCAACTAAACCTCAACACCTGCTAACACCAGTTAGCCCGCCTCATCAGTTTACCAAGCTGAGACATGGATGTGCTCCTCCAACCACACCTAATCGTCTGTGTACTCAGGAAATTCACCTGTGGTATCCTCAACACCTACATCACAAAACTCATCTATTAGCCTAATGCTAAGTAAGTAAAGCAATAATGAAATGATATGCTGAAACAAAATCCTAAATATGCAGTTTCTACTTTCTCATCTCGGTTGTACTTCGTTTGTTCATCGATCAGATCCCATGATTCCCTTGGGAGTGGGATCAGTTCTCCCAATGTCTACATCCTCTTCATTAATTAAGGGGCGGATGAGGTCCCTTAATAACTGTTCAGATCCCTCAATTCCCTTGGGAGTGGGATCAGTTCTCCCAATGTTATAAATTCTCTTCATCAGTTAAGGGGTGGATTAGTTCCCTTAACCGCCAATGCCCATCAATCTGAACTTGCCTCTCCACATGATACATGAAAATTCATTTTCATTTTCTTTCAAATTTATGATGCATGACATACAGAAAATACTCAAACATGCAAAAAAAACCTACTGTTTTGTGATGTAGGCCCGAGGGCACACACAATACTTTACTTACCTGGTCTCCTGGAAATCGCTCGGCTATAGGCTACTCCAGAAATCTGCTCACCTAGAACCATCGACAGATTATAGATTAGATCTCCACTAGACTTTATCTAACTACCCTGAAGTCTAAGGAAGCCGGTTTGGGGCTCTACTGATTAAATATTCCCGATACATCAATAAACCCCAAACCCAAATCTCTCACTCGCAGCCTTTCGAAAACACATACATTGCAATCCTTCAGCTACCTAAGCACTAGAACAGCAAGTACTTTAATCAAAACTCACCTTGGTTGGGGAAAATCGGAGGGGAATCGCCTAGAGGATGTCCGCCGAGCTGAGAGGTAAGAGTAATAAAATAGTGGCGGCTAAACCTCACTAAACCTTTCCTTAAATACGTTATCCACAATATAAATTCGCAATTACCATCTTGCCCCTGCCTAGTCACTTAATAACCTAATCAACATTTCACTCAATTTTAAACCATAAGATTATATACCTCCGTTTAATAACTTATTCTGATTTATATTGAAATCGGGTGTTACAATCTACCCTCCTTAAAAGAATTTTGTCCTCAAAATTCAGTACCTTGAATAATTCTGGGTGTTGGTCCATCATGTCCTGCTGGCGCTCCCAGGTTGTCTCCTCTACATTCTGGTTGTGCCATAAGACTTTCACTAGGGGAACCTCTTTGTTGCGTAATACCTTCACTGCGTAATCCAAGATCTTTACTGGTTTCTCTTCATAGGCAAGGGTAGGACAAATTTCGAGGTCTTGCTGTTCCATGATTTGGTTGGGATCCCTTATGCACTTTTTCAACATAGAAACATGGAATACGTCATGTATTCCTTCCATAGAAGCTGGTAGCTGCAACAGATAGGCTGCTCTCCCAACTCTTTTCAGAATAGTGAACGGTCCAATAAATCTGGGGTTCAACTTGCCTTTCTTCCCGAATCTGACAACTCCTTTAAATGGTGATACTCTAAGGAAAACTTCATCACCTACTTCAAACTCTAATTCTCTTCGTCTTTTATCAGCATAACTCTTCTGGCGGCTTTGAGCTGTCAAAATTCTCTGTCGGATGAGGGCAACCTTCTCCCCAGTTTGTTGCACAATATTAGGACCAAGCAATTGTGCTTCACCAACTTCATCCCAGTACAAAGGAGATCTGCATTTTCGTCCATATAAGGCTTCATACGGTGCCATTCCTATTGTGGCTTGAAAACTGTTATTGTAAGAGAACTCGACCAATGGTAAATATCTACTCCAAGATCCTTGAAAATCCAATACGCATGCTCGGAGCATATCTTCTAAGGTCTGGATAGTCCTCTCGGATTGTCCATCCGTTTGAGGGTGGAAGGTTGTGCTAAAATTAAGCTGTGTTCCCATAGCCTTGTGCAGACTTTTCCAAAATTTAGATGTAAATCTGGAGTCTCGGTCTGAAACTATTGATCTTGGAACTCCATGCAATCTGACAATCTCTTGCATGTACAATTCAGCAAGCTGATCCATTGAGTAAGTTATCTTAATTGGCAGAAAATGAGCAGATTTGGTTAGACGGTCAACTATAACCCAGATTGCATCATGCCCATTTGCTGTCCTAGGTAGTCCAACGACAAAATCCATTGTTATTTGTTCCCATTTCCATTCAGGAACTGGTAAGGGTTGCAATGTCCCTGAGGGTCTCTGATGTTCAGCCTTGACTTGCTGGCAGACCAGACATGACTCCACATACTCCGCCACACTTCTCTTCATACCTTGCCACCAATAATGCTGCTTGAGATCTCTGTACATTTTCGTACTTCCAGGATGAACTGAAAATCTGGAGGAATGTGCCTCAGATAGGATCTCTTTCCTAAGCTCAGTATCAGCCGGAACAAACCATCTATTTCGAAACTTGAGAATTCCATCAGCTGAGCAGTTGAAATCTGACTTATTAGTGGAATCTATGCACAACCTATACTTATTACTCTCAGTGTCATTCATTTGGACCTCCTTTATTTTCTCCAAAATAGTTGGCCTCAAAGACATGGCCGAAAGCATGGCTGACACACTGGGCACAGCTTCCAGGTTAAATCTTTGGAATTCTGTCTCTAAAGCTATCGGTATGTCTAGAGTCAAAGTAGAAACTAAAGGAGTCACTCTACTCAAAGCGTCTGCCACTACATTCGCCTTGCCAGGGTGGTACTTGATCTCAAAATCATAATCTTTGACAAACTCTAACCACCTACGTTGCCTCATATTCAGTTCTTTTTGCGTGAAGATGTACTTCAGGCTCTTATGATCCGAAAATATCTCACAGGATTGTCCATACAAGTAATGCCTCCAAATCTTAAGTGCAAATACAACTGCAGCTAATTCTAAGTCATGGGTAGGGTAGTTCTTCTCATGCGTTTTCAACTGTCTAGAGGCATAAGCTATTACTTTACCACCCTGCATTAACACACCACCAAGACCAATTTTGGAAGCATCACAGTAAATACTAAATTTACCATCTTCAGCTGGAAGGGTTAAAATTGGAGCATTGGTTAGTTTCTGTTTCAAGGTCATAAAACTATGTTCACATTCATCAGTCCATATATACTTCACATTCTTCCTGGTTAACTTAGTAAGGGGCGTAGCGATCTTTGAAAATCCTTCAATGAACTTTCTGTAATACCCTGCAAGTCCAAGGAAACTTCTGATATCCGTAGCATTCTTCGGTTGGGGCCATCCCTTAACTGCTTGAACCTTAGCTGGATCCACAGATATACCATCTCCAGAGATGACATGTCCTAAAAAGTGAACCTGGTCCAACCAAAATTCACACTTGGAAAATTTGGCATAAAGTTGGTGCCTTCTCAATACTTCTAACACTAAACTCAAATGTTTTGCATGCTCATCCTTTGTGCTAGAATAGATTAGGATGTCATCTATGAATACAATAACAAACTTGTCCAAATACTCGTGAAACACCCTATTCATGAGATCCATGAAGGCTGCTGGTGCGTTTGTCAAACCAAAAGACATAACCAAAAACTCATAATTTCCATATCTTGTGCGAAAGGCAGTCTTTGGGATATCTTCAGATTTAACCTTCAACTGGTAATAACCGGACCTAAGGTCAATCTTAGAGAAAACCCTTGCACCCCTAAGTTGGTCAAACAAGTCATCAATCCTCGGCAAAGGGTATTTGTTTTTGACAGTTAACTTATTCAATTCTCTATAATCAATGCACATACGCATTGATCCATCTTTCTTTTTGACAAAAAGAACAGGTGCTCCCCATGGTGAAAAGCTAGGGCGTATGAACCCCTTCTCCAACAAATCCTCCAACTGTTTCTTCAATTCTTTAAGTTCTGTTGGTGCTAGTCTATATGGATTTTTGGACACAGTGTAACACCCCTAATACTGTACCCCATTTTCTCCGTATAAATTTTTCATTTTACTTTACATTTTATAAACTGTAAATCTAATATTAACCAGAATTGAAATCGAAACCGAAACCGGAATCGAATTTGAAGTTCGTTTGGGTAAATAATTTAAAACATAACTAAAACAATTTAATTAAACTTAAAACATTTAAGTATTTAATGACAACTAAAGCAGGGGTAGAATCGGAACTAGCTGCCAAAAGGAGGGGGGCGATCGATCTCTGTAAACTACAGAGATCGATCGCTGCTTGCATATTGGCAGCAAGCGATCGATCTCTGCTGAAAAGCAGAGATCGATCGCTGCACACTATGCAGCGATCCTCCTTTTCCTTCGAGACTTTAACACTTCAAAATTTTCAGCTTCAAACACATTTATTTGTTCTCTGGAATCCGATCTCCAGAGAGCAAATCACCTTCTTCCTTTCACCAGTAATCACCAAAACTCACACATGCACTCAACCGATTAAAACATAACCTAAACTCAATCGACTCGCTTTGGACTTTGCGAAGTCCAACTGCGTGGATAGCTCTAAAAACCGAGCTATCCGTAACAACCTACAAACAACATTTCAAAACATTTTCATTCAACTTAAACATTTAAACCAAAACATTTCATAACGTTTATCAAAACAGTTTAAACAAAGACGTTTTACATACAATTGCCCAAAACATTTAAAGCATCAAAAGGTTATCTGACCCCTAACCAGATCCAAACAACCTAATATGTTCTATACATTCGTATTAACCAAATATCCTCCAGAATACATACACAGACGATCCCCACGGGTCAAAAGCGCCTCGACTGCTCAGCGCACTCCCACGGCCATCATCCATCAGCTGCTCCTACGTCAGGAGGAGGAATATCATCCTCACCTGGGTCAAAGTAACCTAGAACGTCACCTACACCATACAGACACATATGAGATATTGAAATCTCAGTAAGCTACGTAAATGCAGATGCATGCGTGCGTATGCCATTCATAAAACGTGCAGATTACAGATTCATATTCAGATACATTTTCATTCTTTTCATTACGTCACAGACAGATTGTTACCGAGATATCAGCCCTCTAAATGGAAAGGATACATTCCGCGGTCGAACTACCACTTTCCACCTAGAGGAGGGGGGTACATGCTCACAAACCCTACAGCCATGCCTGAGCCCCACCTCGCATAACCAGATACAGATACAGATTACGTACATTAATTACAGAGGTTCATTTCTTTCCTTAAAACACGTGCGGAAATTTATTTTCTATGACATTTGAAATACGTGATGCATGAATAGTTAATCAGCGGAAAGTAAACAAACAACATACATATCAACAAGACAATACAACATAACCTATAAACAACTAACCTACTACCCAACCTAAACAACGTAAACCAAGGAACCCTCAAGGATCCTTGATACAACGACGAGGTATGGTGTAGACCTTTCGGTCAAGCAAGTCACGAGAACTTACCTTGAGCGCACTGAATCTCAAGCTTCGTCCACTGGAGTCGCATGTCTGAGGTAAAACACGATATTTGCCGTTAAAACCGAATTAAGCTATTAAACGTCCAAATTAACAAAACCTTAACTAAAAATATTTCCTAATGCTTTAATTCGATTTATTAAGCTAATTCATCGAGCAATCGAACTTTTTCCGAAAACCCTAAAATTCTCGGATTTTTAAACTTTTTCACAATTCGATTTATCTTCGTCTGATAACGTCAAATACGTCCAATATATACTTAATCATGGCTAACCTATTAATTACGAACCCTAAATCTCATTTTTAATCAAAATCGATCGAAACCCTAATTACCTAAAACGCAGTAAACGTCGAAATAAAAGGTCTAAGAACGTAGATGCATACCTAGGATAGCGAGAGGAGGAAGAATCGCGAAGAACGGAAGTCGAACGGAGGTCAGATCGGATGTCGGAATGGAATCGGCCGTGGGAGAGAATGAGAGCTGCTCTCTGTTTCTCACGCAGCAGAAGAGAAAATGAAGAAGAAGAAGTTAGGTTTTGATTTTTATAAATTGATTTGGCAAATTACCAAATTACCCTTAGCTCTTGTTTCGTCTTTCGTTTCGGTAATCGTCCAACGATCTGGATTCACCAAGTCTCCATATTTCACCAATATATCCAACTTATTATTTGAGACTTATTAAAACCGTCCGTTCGCAATTCGAACCTCGTTTATTATTTTTACGAGAACGTCTTTTACATTACGAAAAGTGTATTTACTCGGAATATCGTGTTTGATCTCTGAAAATTCCCGTAAATTCATTAAAATTCTTATTATTTGATAGAATCGTAATGACGTTTTCTTTTTGTGAAACGGACCTGGTTTGACATATTTACCAAAAATGCCATTACGAATAAAATAACAATATAACATAATATATCCAAAAAAATCCGTACAAGCCGGATATTACATTCTACCCTCCTTATTCAGAATTTTGTCCACAAAATTAAATCACGCAAACAAATCAGGATACTTAGTCATCATATCCTGCTGTTGTTCCCACGTCGCCTCTTCCACCTCGTGATTCTGCCATAGAACTTTGACTAGCGGAATTTCTTTGTTGCGTAGAACCTTGATGGAATGCTCCAAAATACGTATCGGCCTCACCTCGTAGCTCAAGGTAGGCTGTACCTCGATCTCTGTAGCCTCCATAATATGCGACGGATCGCGCAAACATTTTCGAAGCATAGATACATGAAATACATTGTGGATACCCCCCATAGAAGCCGGAAGCTGTAATCGATACGCCAACTTCCCGATCCTCTTCAGAACAGGAAAGGGCCCCACATAACGAGGGTCCAACTTACCCCTCCTTCCGAATCTCGCAACGCCTTTGAACGGAGAAACTTTAAGGTAAACCTCGTCACCTTCCTCGAACTCTAACTCTCTCCGTCTCGTGTCAGCATAGCTCTTCTGTCTGCTCTGAGCTACCTCAATGCGCTGTCGGATAATGGCAATCTTCTCTGCCGTCTGCTGTATAATCTCTGGACCAACGATGCTGGCCTCGCCAACCTCGTCCCAATATAACGGAGACCTACACTTTCGACCATATAAGGCTTTATACGGAGCCATGCCGATAGTAGCCTGGAAGCTGTTGTTGTACGAGAACTCGATCAGTGGCAAATACCTGCTCCACGATCCCTGAAACTCAAGCACACACGCTCTGAGCATATCCTCCAAAATCTGATTTGTCCTCTCTGTCTGACCATCAGTCTGAGGATGAAACGCTGTGCTGAAGTTAAGCTGAGTCCCCATAGCTTTGTGCAGACTCTTCCAGAACTTCGATGTAAACCTCGGATCTCGATCCGAGACAATAGAAACCGGCACTCCGTGCAACTTCACAATCTCCTGTACATAGAGCTCTGCGAGCTGATCCATAGAAGACGCCATCTTCACAGGCAAAAAGTGAGCCGACTTTGTCAATCGGTCCACAATAACCCAAATGCCGTCATGGCCTCTCGTAGTCCTCGGGAGCCCCACAATGAAATCCATGGAGATCTGCTCCCACTTCCACTCCGAAATCAGCAGTGGTAACAGTGTTCCAGCGGGTCTCTGGTGCTCAGCCTTTACCTGCTGACATACTAGGCAGGTCTCAACGTACTTGGCAACCTCCCTCTTCATGTTCGGCCACCAGAAGTGCTGTCTCAAATCCCGGTACATCTTGGTACTCCCCGGGTGCACAGAATATGCCGAAGAATGTGCCTCGGCCAATATCTCCTTCTTTAGATCCTCGTCACTAGGCACGTACCACCTATGCCTGAACTTCAGAATACCATCCTCTGATAAATGGAAATCTGACGAGTCTCCCAATGTCATGCGTGATCGAAGCTCCATACACTCCGTATCACTCTGCTGAGCCTCGCGTATACGATCAAGAATAGTTGGCCTGAGAGAAATGTTGGCAAGCATATAGGACAACTCTGCCACTATCTCCACGTCGAATCTCTCAATCTCAGACCGCAGCGTAACTGACATCGCTGCTAATGATGGCTGACTCGCAGAAGGCACTCTACTCAATGCATCAGCTACCTTGTTCGCCTTTCCTGGGTGGTACTTGATATCAAAATCGTAATCATTGACGAACTCAAGCCATCGCCTCTGTCGCATATTCAGCTCTTTCTGCGTAAATAAGTACTTCAAGCTCTTGTGGTCGGAAAATATCTCGCACAGCTGCCCATATAAATAATGCCTCCATATCTTCAGTGCGAAGACCACAACTGCTAACTCGAGGTCGTGCGTGGGGTAATTCTGCTCGTACGGCTTCAACTGCCGAGAAGCATAAGAAATAACTCTCCCCTCCTGCATCAATACACAACCGAGTCCCACTCCCGATCCATCACAATAAACACTGTATCTGATACCTTCATCAGGTAATGCCAGTACTGGAGCGGTGGTCAATCTCTACTTTAACTCCATAAAACTATCATCACAAGCAGCCGACCATGTAAATCTCTCGTTCTTCCGAGTCAATCGTGTAAGAGGAAGTGCGATCCTCGAGAATCCCTCTATAAACTTCCGATAATAACCGGCCAACCCGAGAAATCCACGCACCTCACGTACGTTCTTCGGCTGTGGCCAATCTCTGACCACCTGAATCTTGCTCGGATCCACAGAAACTCCATCCTGTGATATAATATGGCCAAGGAAGCTCACCCTGTCAAGCCAGAACTCGCACTTCGAAAACTTTGGATACAGATAGTGCTGACATAGGGTCCTTAGAACAATCCTCAAATGCTCCTCGTGTTCTTCCTTCGTTTTAGAGTAGATCAATATGTCGTCGATGAAAACCACCACGAACTTGTCCAGATACTCCTTGAAGACACGGTTCATCAGGTCCATAAACGCTGCAGGGGCATTAGTAAGTCCAAAAGACATGACAAGGAACTCATAATGCCCATACCTCGTTCGGAAGGCTGTCTTCGGTATATCATCCCTACGGACCTTCAGCTGATTGTAACCCGAGCGGAGATCAATCCTGGAAAATACTTGGGCACCCTGTAGCTGATCAAATAAGTCGTCAATCCGGGGCAGTGGATACTTATTCTTCACTGTGAGCTTATTCAGCTCCCTGTAATCAATGCACATCCTGAGGGTCCCGTCTTTCTTCTTGACGAATAGAACAGGCGCACCCCAGGGTGAAACACTGGGTCGAATGAAACCTTTCTCCAATAACTCATCAAGCTGAGTCCTCAACTCTCTCAACTCGGCTGGTGCCAACCGGTATGGGTTCTTAAACCTCGGTGCAGAGTTAGGATATACGTCAATAGTGAACTCAATCTCCCGGTCCAGTGGTAGTCCGGGAAGATCATCGAGAAAGATGCCAGAAAACTCTCTGACTATAGGAATATCTCTCGGCTTCAATCCGCTGAGCAACCGACAATCAAAGACAGAGGCCAAATAAATAGAGCACGCACCTTTGAACTGCTCGTTGACCTCCATAGAATAAGAGATAGGCGATCCAGTCAATCGGTTCCTCGCCTGATAGGAAAACTCGGCTCTATCCGGGGGTCGGAAGGTCACAATCCCGGAGCGACAATCGATGGTGGCGAAGTGCTGTGCTAGACAGTCCATCCCCAAAATAAGATCGTACCGCTCTATGCTCATAACTATCAAACGAGCATAAAGGGTAATACTCCCCACTGAGACGATATTGCCCTGGAGAATACGATCTGAACGCATATGCTCTCCCGAAGGCAGCATCACACTGTACTCATACTCTGACGGCCCAGACTCTAACCCCAATCTAGCCATACATGCAGTCGATACGAAGGAGTGCGTAGCTCCAGTATCCATCAAAGTAAACACAGTAGCGCCCATAAGCAAAATAGTACCTGCAATCACGGCAGGCTGAGCCTCGTCATCAACATCGTCAGGCCCGATCAACGTAAAAACCCTGGGCATAACCCTCCTCTGATCATCGCCTGGTAGATCTCGACCCGGATGCGGGCAATCTCTAACAAAATGGCCGACTCCACCACATCTGTAGCATTTATTAGAGCCAACACGGCACTCGCCACTATGTTCTTTCTGGCACAAGGGGCACCATGGCATCTGAGAAGCCCCCTGTATCTGCTTCCCCTTACCCCGATCATTACCTCCCTCGAGAGGTCTCTTCACACCCCGCTGCTGTGGCTGGGGCGGTGCTCTGGGCTGCCAACCTCGGCTCTGCGACTGAGGTCGTATCTCGCGGAAGAAGCCCTTAGCTGGCTCCCTCGGCCTAATACAAGTGGCTCTGGCAGCCTCAATATCCAGAGCTCTGGCTGTAATATCAGAATATGGCGCATCAATAATACCTGAGACTACCACGTGCATCCGAATCTCCGGATTAGGTCCCTCCATAAAGTGGTGCACCTTCTCCTCATTATCGCTGACAAGGCGAGGTGCGAATCGTGACAAAGCCTCAAATCTCCGGATATAATCTGCAACTGAACCAGTCTGCTTCAGCTGCATAAACTCGTTCCTCTTGGCCACTCTCACCGTGCGGCTGAAATACTTATCGTAGAATAAAAACTTGAACCGATCCCAAGTCATAACTGATACGTCCGTCGTGGCCTTGATCGAATCCCACCAAAAGCGAGCATCCAATGCCAAGTGAAAGGTGGCATAAGCTACCTTGCTCCCGTTACCAACCTCCGCATATCCTAGCATATCCTCCATCACTCGGATCCACTCCTCGGCACGCGTCGGATCCGATGATTGGCCCTCGAACACAGGAGGCCAAAGGCTTTGAAACCTCTACATACCCTGATTACTAGGGACTACCAACTCCTGAGCCCTCTGATTCTCTCGCTGGTTCTCTCGATTCACTAGGTCTGTAATTTGTTGCGCTTGCCGGTCCATATGCTGAGACTGGCGATCAATCAACTCCGTAAGTCGATCCATCGCGTCATCTCTAGGATCTCTTCCTCGAACCATATTTATAAAACTCCTATAAAATTCAAACAAGTAATCTCTAAGAAACAAAATTGAATAAAGGTGTAAACAGACTTACAGTTGATGAAGGATGTCCGCGTAGTGGCTGTGCAGTCGAGCAGTCTACAGAATCGATTTTAAAACCCGGGGGCTCTGATACCATACACAGGCTCGGCACCGGGGTAAACATCTACCACAAATTCAATTTCCCTATCTGGTGGCAAGCCGGGAAGGTCATCTAGGATTACTTCAGGGAAGTCTTGGACAACTAAGACATTTTTGGGGCTTGATTTTTCTACTAGTTGTGTGTCTAAAACACTGGCCAAAAAGCACAGATACTCTCTGCATGGGGAGGGTTTACAATTGACAGAAGTCATTACAGTCATTTCCTTACTCTTCTTCAGAGCTTGGAAAGTATGGTTTAAACCTCCAGGGGGTTGAAAACTAACAATTCCAGTCCTATAATCTATTGTGGCAAAATGCTTAAACAACCAATCCATCCCTAAGATTACATCAAATCCCGTTATGTCCATAACGATGAGATCAGCAGGCAAATTCATGTTTCCTACTAATACAATGCTATCAAGCATCACTTGGTTAGAGTGCATGCGTTCACCAGAGGGTAATGCTACATTAAACACATGCCCAGAGGAAGTGAACCGTACATCTAACTTATCAGCAAAAGTAGAGGCTACAAAAGAATGTGTTGCACCTGAATCTATCAAAGTAAAAGCAGGGATAGAGTTAACCAATACAGTACCTGATACCATAGCAGGCTGGTCCTCATCACCTGACTCCATCATGGAGAATATTCTTGGCTTAACCTTGGCAGGTCCGCCCTTCAGGGCTGGGCAGTCTCTGATGATATGGCCGACTTTATTGCAGTTGAAGCAACGGGTGATTCTAGGCTTTGGGCAATCCCTGAACGAGTGTCCAACCTCTTCACAGTTAAAACACTTATTTGTTCCAAATCTGCACTCGCCCGGGTGGTTCTTCGAACACTTTGGGCATTGAGGAAACATCTTAGTGTCTGGTACTTTCTTTCCCATTCCTTGACTATACTGGCCCTCACTTGGCCTCTTCACTCCTCTCTGTTGTTGGGGTTGAACAAACTTTCGTGGGGCTTCCTTCGGCCCTGAACATTTCATCTCGCCTCCTCCACCTCCAAGGTTGTGGACACAACTTCACTAAAAGGCAAACCTCTAAAACCTGAATACTTGACCCCTCTGTACACCTCTGGCTTCAGTCCATTCATAAATTGAAACACCTTATCCTCGTTTCTATGAATAAAGTGTCCAGCGAATCTGGAAAGAGACTCAAATTGTCTAACATACTCAGCCACAGACCCTGTCTGCTTCAAGTTCATAAACTCCACCTTCTTCGCGGCCTGAACCGTGCTGTTAAAATATTTCTCAAAGAAGGTGTCCTTAAACTGAGACCAAGTCATAGCCAAAATATCAGTGGTGGTCTCAATTGTCTCCCACCAAAGTTGGGCGTCTCCAGCAAAATGAAACGTTGCCAGGGTGACCTTATCTCCTTCTCCAACGTTGGCACATCGAAGCATGCTTTCAATCTTCCTCAACCATTCTTCGGCAACAATCGGGTTAGATGATCTTCCATCAAATGTGGGTGGTTGAAGCCTGCGAAATCGGTCCCCTGAATGCTCATTGCCATGGCCCGAGTTGGCACTTCCTTGTGCTTCTCAGTTCAATAACACTCCTAATTGGTCGGACTGTTGTCGCACTATGTCAGTCTGCTGACGCACCAAATCTGTCAGCTGCCTAATCACACTAGGCTCCTCTTCACCTCTTACATTTGGCATTTCTCTAGGCACTCTAGGTCTTCCTGGGCGTCTAGCCATTATACTGGATCCCTGTGTAAGGTTAATTACTTTCATAAACATCTAATTACTAAGGCTAACATAAACACTTACAGTCGTTGGAGTACTTCCATGCAACGATTGGCACTGATGAGTAATCTTTTGAACGGTTTAACTGAATGTCTCTGATACCAAACTGTAACACCCCGAGTTTACTGAACCCGGTTTGTTACTCATAACCCGAATATTACTAAGAAAACTTGGACCAAATTTAAAACTTCGTACAAAAATTCAAAATTTGGACATTTGATAAAACATGTAAACTTGCAGCGGAAATCGTTTAAACAAAAATAGAACTAACCAAAAACCATATAAAAAAAAACGTTGGAAATGTTGAGAAACAATCGATTAAGAAGCAAAGGTTTAACCCGTGAAACTAGGTTGGAAAAGTCAAACTCGTCGTCCGCTGAACAAGGTCAACGAAGGGGGAAGGCTATTTGAAGACTTCGTCCGGTCGCTAAACGACAAAACATAAAATTTGATCATCCGGTCAGTCTAACAGGGACATCCACCGGTCACTAAACGGGAAAACATAAAATTTGGTCATCCGGTCAGTCTAACAGGGACATCCACCGGTCACTAAACGACAAAACATAAAATTTGGTCATCCGGTCAGTCTAACAGGGACATCCACCGGTGACGTCAGCCGGATGATCTCCTCATCCGAACGACTTTTCTCTATATCTACCGGTGACGTCAGCCGGATGATCTCCTCATCCGAATGACTTAACTCTTATCATCTGACGAGCAAAAGCTCGACATCACCGGACGACTAAAACACTCGACATTATCTGATTGCTTTATTAAAAATCACATTCCGATAGAAGACAGACACAACTCTAACTACAGAAAGAAATTTTCTTGCCTCTCCAAGACCTTTCAAAAACGATTCAAACCATTTCTTTAATCAAATCCAGTAAAACCAACACTTAAAACTCAACAGGTTACTAGAATCAATAATATTCAAATTGTATTCGAAATGCTAAAATCTCTACTGTCATGAAAACTCGACCTACTAAGACTAGATCATTATCAACTAAACCTCAACACCTGCTGACACAAGTTAGCCCGCCTCATCAGTTTACCAAGCCGAGACATGGATGTGCTCCTCCAACCACACCTAATCGTCTATGTACTCAGGAAATTCACCTGTGGTATCCTCAACACCTACATCACAAAACTCATCTATTAGCCTAATGCTAAGTAAGTAAAGCAATAATGAAATGATATGCTGAAACAAAATCCTAAATATGCAGTTTCTACTTTCTCATCTCGGTTGTACTTCGTTTGTTCACCGATCAGATCCCATGATTCCCTTGGGAGTGGGATCAGTTCTCCCAATGTCTACATCCTCTTCATTAATTAAGGGGCAGATGAGGTCCCTTAATAACTATTCAGATCCCTCAATTCCCTTGGGAGTGGGATCAGTTCTCCCAATGTTATAAATCCTCTTCATCAGTTAAGGGGTGGATTAGTTCCCTTAACCGCCAATGCCCGTCAATCTGAACTTGCCTCTCCACATGATACATGAAAATTCATTTTCGTTTTCTTTCAAATTTATGATGCATGACATACAGAAAATACTCAAACATGCAAAAAAAACCTACTGTTTTGTGATGTAGGCCCGAGGGCACGCACAATACTTTACTTACCTGGTCTCCTGGAAATTGCTCGGCTATAGGCTACTCCAGAAATCTGCTCACCTAGAACCATCGACAGATTATAGATTAGATCTCCACTAGACTTTATCTAACTACCCTGAAGTCTAAGGAAGCCGGTTTGGGGCTCTACTGATTAAACATTCCCGATACATCAATAAACCCCAAACCCAAATCTCTCACTCGCAGCCTTTCGAAAACACATACATTGCAATCCTTCAGCTACCTAAGCACTAGAACAACAAGTACTTTAATCAAAACTCACCTTGGTTGGGGAAAATCGGAGGGGAATCGCCTAGAGGATGTCCGCCGAGCTGAGAGGTAAGAGTAATAAAATAGTGGCGGCTAAACCTCACTAAACCTTTCCTTAAATACGTTATCCACAATATAAATTCGCAATTACCATCTTGCCCCTGCCTAGTCACTTAATAACCTAATCAACATTTCACTCAATTTTAAACCATAAGATTATATACCTCCGTTTAATAACTTATTTTGATTTATATTGAAACCGGGTGTTACAATGAATGATTCATCCGACTGACGTCATCGGTGAAAACCTTTGGTTTTGTTTTTGCCCTTTTCGTTGACTTTGCTCAGCGGATGATCTGTTTGACTTTTAAGAACTTTGAGTATTCCACGCTTAAGCCTTCATCTCTTCCGGCCGAGTTACTTTCTTAATATTTTAACAGATTTTTCTTTTTAAAATATTGTTTTATAGCTTTGCTTAACTCTATTCTGCTCAAAAGAATTTCCGCTACAAGTTTTAACGTTTTGAGGTTTTAGAAAAATGTCAAATTTTGACTTTTGAACAAAGTTTTAAATTGGTCCAAAATTTCTTAGTTATGTCCGGGTTATGAGTAACGAACCGGGTTTATAAAACTCGGGGCGTTACAGTTTAAATAAATGATTAAGAGATTATGGTCAGAGTGATTACGTAGAATCGAGGATGAGAGTTTATAGATTTGCTTAGAGTTGGGAAAATATTTAGAACCTGAGTTAGAAGAAGATTAGTTAGCATATTTTGGAGAGAATCTTGGGTGAAATTTTGGATTTAGGTAAGTATTGAAAAACTTGAGAAGGAGATTAGTGGTAGTATTATATAGAAAGGGGAAATGTTAGAATTTGATATCTAGACCTTAAGTATTTAGTGGTGTATGATTTGAGGAGATATACGAATTATTCAATGAGAGGGATGGAACTCGCCCGAAGAATGTGTGCATTAGAGATATAATTAAGTTAAAGAAATTTCGAGGGTTTGACTCATATGTAACGAAGTCGGAACCGCTGGTGTTATAAATCCTTGAGGTCAAAGTCGATAAGTTTAAGAGTGGATAGGTTTAAGTATATTATGTAAATTAGAACTCAATTGCTGGGATTATGCATTATAGATAGAAGAAGTGCTAGGTTAGATTATGAATTTTGGATGGACTTAAGAGGAAAGAGGTAAGCGAAGAGATAAGTAAATTTTAATGGAAGGTTAGATAAAAGGGTTAGCCATTGATTATTTAGAGGTCCGTGTGAAACTACGGTATTTAGAGAATATTAGATAGAATGAAAGAAAGTTCACACAGAAAGTTTACGAATAAATTTAGGAGTAAGGGTAATTCAGGAAGGCTGTGAATCTAGGGAAGTTTCAATTTTGAAATCAATGAGGTTGAAGTCAAAATGAGTATAGATCATTTAAGGTATTCGGGTGGTGAGTGTTGAGTGTAAAGTTGGGAACAAGTTTATTTAGACCTAAGAATTTGAGTGTTTGGTAATGACTGAAATTAGGAGTTAGAAAAATTGAGCATAATGAATGTAAGTACGAAGATTCAGAGTATACTTTGAGGAATAGTTGATAGGTCTAAGAGATGAAAGCTTTGAGTATGAGGGTTATGTTGGAATAACTAATGAAATGTTATGATTATTCGAGGTATAAATTGTCTTGATTGGCTGATATAATTAAGTGTAAGAGATAAAAGTGATAAGTTAGGAGTGAGATGGTAGAGTAGAAAGAAAGTTAAAACTTAAAGATTTAGGGTAAGATGTTTATGTACTGAGTTCTTAGTGTTACGGTATTAAGGTATCTTAGAGATATGAGGTAGTTATGTTGATGAACTTTGGATTAGAGAAGTTAGAGTTGGAATTAAGTTGGAACAGGTTGAAAGTATACATGATAATTGATTTAATTGAAGTTAGTGGACGTATAAATACTCAAGCTATAGGGAGCAAAGTTAGAAAAATGAAAACTTAGGGAGATGTAGAAAAGTGTAGTGAAGTCAATAATTGTAGGGATTATTGAGCGTTGGGGTGTATCGTTTAGAATGACCAACTTAGAGTCGTAAAGAGTTGCCAATTTGGAGTGAATAAAAACTCAGTTAGTACTTCGAGTGTATAGTGACTGAATTTAGGTAGTGAGAATTCGGAATATGTGAATGATGTTAGAATGAGGTACGAGGTAAATAGGTGTAAGATGCGATAGTAAGATCGAAGGGAATTTGAAAGCTAGAACGAAGGGTAAGAAGCTTACTCCGTAGGTTCTAGTGTTACGCTATTGAGATGGCCTTGTAGGTTTGTGTTTGATGGATACGTGTCTGAATTAGAAAAGTAAGTGATTAGGTGAACTTAGTTAGGAAGATTTAGGGCTGTGGATTACACGATAGGTGTTTCAGCCAAACGATGTTAAATAATAGGATGAATAAGTTTGCTCTGTCGTGAGAAATTTACTAGGTGACCAAGGATTTAAGTTGAGATTCTTCAAGGGGGTGAAGACAGTGAGCATTAAGGATATGCTGTACACCATTGAGAATATAAGTGGCGTGTGCATAAGTTAAAGTCAATGGACGTATAAGTAGTGGAAATATGAAGTGTATAGTTGGGAACTTTAAATACGTGGGAATTTTGTTTCTAGTAGATAATTGAGATTGTAATTGTAGTGTAGTTTAAGTTAGCATGTCAACCCAAAAAGTTAGGAGGATAATTTTAGAGTAACTATCCCACAAATTTTTAGGACAAATTTTGTGACGGCCCCAGACCCGGTCGGGGACGAGGAGCCATCATTCCGAGACATTCCAAAACGGGGACTATTTTTTTTTTAACATTTATACTTTTAAAACCTTAACATTGAGTATAAACCTTCTCTGGAAGTGAAATTGGAAGACACATTTAAGCTGGATGACAATTAAAATCGGAATACAGAAAACAGAGAACTTTTATAAATTGATGGCGAAAGAAAACAGGAAAAACAAGAACATTTAAATTTTTGGGCGTAAACCTTCTCTGGGAGAGAAGGCTGAAAGACAAGCGAATGACGTCAGGCGGAAGATATAATTTTAAAGGCAGCGGCGGAAAATGTAAACAGTGGATAATGTGAATAAAATGGAGGAGAACAGTAGCAGCGGTGGATGTGAATAAAACAAAAGTGAACAGTAACCGGTGGATGTGAATAAGACGAAAGTGAACAGTAACCGTTGGTTGTGAATAAGACGAAAGTGAACAGTAACCGGTGGATGTGAATAAGACAAAAGTGAACAGTAACCGGTGGATGTGAATAAGAAGAAAGTGAACAGTAACCGGTAGATGTGAATAAGAAGAAAGTTAACATTAACCGGTGGATGTGAATAAGAAGAAAGTGAACAGTAACCGGTGGATGTGAATTAGACAAAAGTGGTAACTTTTAACAGGAATCCATAAAACAAAAGTCGTGAAAAGAGAAGGTATGAAAGCTTCAAACTTCATAAAACGATTCAAAACATGATTTTGGACATATCAGGGAAACACGACAGAATTTTAAGGAAACAGATTGCATGGATGGCTCTAAAATCAGAGATAATCCATGCACATCTTAAAGGAGAAAATATTCCAAACAATTCCAAAATACTTCAGAACATAAATTCAACAGTTAAATACAGAGGTTTTAAATACATCAACAACAGAACCTATACATTACAAAATTTCCAGCAGAACTTTTAAACAAAACACAGGACTATAACAGAGTTTTAGAACAAAACACCAGAATTCCAGAAGAGTTTACAAATATGAACTTTACTTTAAAGACTTAAACCTCGAGACAGAAAATTATGTATGGCTGCAGCAACCACCCCCGAGAGCTCGAACCACCAGCCACCTATTCATCAGACTGAGGCACAAAGTCCTCATTTTTCGGTTCAGTACCTACATCAGGGAGTTCACCTATGAGTCTAAAACTCAGTAAGAACATATATAAATGCAGTAATGCATATGCTATGCATGGACTTTCAAAAATACGGTGACAGTACAGTACATTACATTTCAGTGGGAGAGGGGTATAAGTGGGGCTTATAGGGGAACTGACAAGTGCACGATAGGCACAAACAGATATACAGAAACAGAACAGTAGGCCAGTCCCCGTCCCGCACTTAACCAATACATTTCAGTCAGATTTTATCTTGCTTAGCTTCAAACCGTGTACAGAAAACAATTTTGCATGAACTTTCGGGAAAAAATCGTGTATGCATGGACATTTACAGTGCTTCAACTTAAACAGCAGAGAACAGGAACATAAAACAACGGAAACATAAAAGGAAACACAGAACTTAATTCTAACCTTTCTACCCGAAACAAACCTATAGGATGTAAAACCTAGTATCTCCAGGATGTAGGGCCTTAAGGGCCAGTCCACAAACATGAACTTACCTATTTGCTGCGGTGTTGAAAGTGTTGAACGTGTTGCCTTGGTGAGGCACGAACCTGAACATGCATGTAAAGAAAATGAGCAAAGCTGCAAATGCTAACTAATAATATGTAGGGTATGCAGCAACTCCTTTCAAACCTTTGGAAAACAAACTAACGTGTTTTCATCCAAAAACAGTGAGTTTCTCTCAAAATGCCGTAACCTTAAACTTCCACAAAACTCACATTTTACTTATCCAAACTCATTAGCTTAAACAGATGCTTACCTCTACTGGAGAAAACAGGAGAATGGATGTTTTTGGAAAAATTGAAATCGCCAAAAGGAGAGAAAACCGAGAGAAATGAAAGGAAGTAGAAGGAAGCATATGAGAAAAGTGAGGGTTTCACGTAGGAGGGGAGAGAAAAGAACATGGCTTCTTCAACAAGTTGCCAGGTGTCACTCATCCATTGGCCACCTCCCACCAACCTTAATTGGCTTCCAATTTTACCCTTCAATAGGTTTTTAACTAAATTTTTATTTAGTTCGTCGAATCAGTTCTACAACCACTCTCATTCAATTGAACACGTTGGCAATTAAAAATAGTCATTGAATTAATATCAAAGTAATTCCGCTTACATATCCGGGGAATAAATACATAGGCAAAAATACCGGGTGTTACAAATTTTTTGTAAGGAGGGTGGATTGTAACACCCAAGAATTTTTCCTTATTAGAATTATCTAAATTAGAAAGGAAGAATTAGAGAGAAAATAAAATGATAAGGTGGTTGTTTAATAAATTAGTTGTTTTAATTAATTTAAAAGAAATAGCAAAAAGAAGGGAAAGTAATTGAAAGTGACTTAAATGGTTTATTAATTTATGTTCAGGTATTCCCAGTGGAGAAATTAAGCTGGGTACGGGGTGAGGGCCAATTGACGAAAGTTTATAATTTAAGAACGAGATTTAACGGATTTTTTGGAAGGGTAGAATGGTAATGTTAGTTGTATTAATGTTATTATTATTATTATTATTATTATTATTAATTAATTAAAAATAAAAATAAAACAACAGAATGGCCGAAGCCATTCTGTTGTTCGAGCGCCGAAGGCAGGGGAGAGGGGAGAGTGATGGGAGGCGATGATCGCCGACCAAAACCGCTGCCGGTTTCCAGCGATTTCTGGCCAGAAAACATCGGCGATTCCAGGGTTTTCATTTTTGGCCGTATTCGCGCGCAGGACCAAACAGTAAGTCCTCTTTTTGCCCTGTTTTCGGTTCTGTTCTTGGCTGAGGGTGACGAGCTGGTTTGAGCTCCGATCACCGGCCGATTTTGGGTGTTCTCAGCATGGATTTGCCGACCCTTGGACCAGCAATGGTCGCCGAGCTGTGAGGACCTCAATTTGAGAAAAAAACAGTGAACTCCAAATTTGGGCATTTCAATTTTTGTGTGTGTAGGCTCGAGATTTTGGTTAGATTATGCTAATTGAAGGTGTGGGTGGTCGATTGGTGAGGAATTTGGTGAAAATTGATGGAAAATCGAGAGTGGTTAAATTCCTAGTTTAGGACAGAATCGGGTTTTGCCATTTTTGACCTAGCTATAGTTGTTTGTTTTAAATTTCCTTTTGGCAGATTAAACTAGGTTATTAGAGGAGTACGTGGCCGCTAGAATCGTTTGATTCCAACATCCGACGCAAAAATTACGCGCGTTCAAAGTTTCGGGTCGGTTTTTACCGAACCCAAATTAGTGGCCCGTTTAGTTAGGTTTTAGTTGGGTTAGGCTAGAAATAGTAGTTTGAGCGTAAATTGGTGAATGTAAGCTTGATTTTAATGAAGTTTGAATATTTGTCGTAGGTCGAGCCATAGGTGACGTGATGTGCCAAACCTAGTGAGCTAGGACGCCAGGTAAGTAGTGGAGTGCTTGTTTGTTACCTTCGGGCCTACACCATAGAACGGTAGGGATTGTTTGTTTGTTTGCTGTGTTTTAATTTGTGTCATGCATCGTGTGTCATGCATCATCGTTTTTTAACTACGAAACCACGTGTTTTGCATGCTTGAGTGGTGAGAATGAATGGAAAGATAAGAAAATTGATATGCAACTTCGTCTCGAGTAGAATAGCCTCATCAGGCACGTGGCTCGCTGAGCACCCGGCGAGGGATTTTACTTGAGATGCTATGCTAATGTACGTAATGTGTCGTGAGTATGAATGCCTCGATATGTTCGTGCTTGAAGGCACAATGAGGATTCTACGATTGATTGGGGAAGATTTGGTTGGCCATCCAGGATTGTGTTAGGGCGTGTGCCTCCGGTCTTGCTCCGTGGGTCAAGGTGTGGCCGTCCAGGATTGTGTTGGGGCATGTGCCTACTTGATTCACATGAAAGTGGAAGATAAATGTAACCAGAACGAGAAGAAAACAACGGAGTGTGTAGAAACTGCATGTTAGGGTTGAGTTGAGCATCTAGTGTGTTAATGCGCATTATTTCCCTACTTGCTAAGCATTAGGCTTACTTTTGTGTTCTATGGTGTAGGTGGTGACGTGTTACATGTGAGCTCGACGAGGGAGCCAGTATTAGACGGCAGTCGGTGGCAAACGGGGCACGCCGGTGTGGGCAGTTGTCGGGGTGCCTCGACCATGGTCTTCGGGGGAATGTGGGGCTTTGTATTTTGGTAGTTTATTTTAGATGTCTGGTCGTGGAAATGATGGGAATGCGTGACTCTTTTTTGTTGATGTTTTGACAGTTATGGTATAGCTATTTGGATTTGTTGTATATAGTCATAGTTAAGGGCGATGTCGCCCTATACTGTGGACTTTCTTCACTTAGGGATGTTCGTATTTTAGTTTTCCTCTTTACTGCTATTTGGAGATTTCGTATGCTGGTTAGTTAAGTAAGAGTATTCTGAGTATTCTGGATCCGGTTGAGAATTGATTCATTTGCAGGTACCTAGCATTTTGGAGGCGCCATTTTCAGGCGTTACTTTGTCAAAATTTTCGGGGAGAATGCCGTTGTGCTTAACGGTTAGGATTAAGGGAAATTAGTGAGTCTAGGCAGCTAGGTAGGACTTAAGAGAGCTTCGGGAGACTTAGCTTTAAATTCAGCTGTGTCAATTTTCTTTTATGTTTTGGGAGTTTATGACAATTATATTAAATTATGTTTTAACGTGGGATTGATTAGCAAAGTAGCGCACCGAGCTGGGGTGGGTTCGGGGACGTTACAACGTTAAATTAAAGCTTCAAGCATATGAAATCGTTCGAAATTCATCTAAATAAAACATTATAAACATATGATAAAATAAAACCAGCATAACCACAATCGCCTAAACCGACTCGCTACTTACTTGAAAATAGTGTAGAGTTTCATGAAAACTAACGACGTGGATCCGTTTAAAAACTAATCAATTCCTATGAAACTTAAAAGAAAACTCCAAGCAGTTCCAGTAAGATTTCAAAAGCATTAACGATTAACCTATCCAATCGGAAGCTAACAATAGTACGAAGACTACTCAAAAGAGAATTTACTCATAATTCATCAAAGTACTTTCATTAACATTATAAACTCTCATACGAGCACTACATCGACCTACATGTACTATCGATACATTTTCTACTCGTCTCTAACCCAAAATACCTTTACATCGTCCCCCACGGGTCAAAAGTTGCACCGACTATGCAAGCACACTCCCACGGCACCCTTCTTCAACCTGCGTTTCCATCAAGCAGAGGAATGCCTTCCTCACCTGTCTTGAATTCACCTACACAATACAGACGCCTATGAGATAAATCTCAGTAAATTCTACGTAAATGACAATGCATGAACATGTATATGCAATTTTTGTTGATTCATTCCATTCATTTCATTTATCGTTCCGTATCAGTCGTCTTAGTTGTCTCATTTCAGTCGTCTTAGTCGTCTCATTTCAGTTGTTTTAGTCGTCTCATTTCGTTTCATTTTATTTTAGTCGTCTCATATCATTTCACTTTCTTTCATGAACTTCATGCATAAATCCATCTTTCATGACATTTTGTAAAACAATGATACATGAGCAATTTAACGCATAACATAAACATAAAGCACGTGTATACCATCAAAACATCACAAAATCATAACCTATAAAACAACTAAACCTAACTACCCAACCAAACATATAAACATAAAATGCTCCAACAATCCTCAACAACAAAACTCGGCATATGGTGTAGGCCAATCGACCATTGTAAGTCACGAGAACTTACCTCAGATCCTTAGCAATTAAATCTTGGAAATCCATTAGCTTTGTTCTTGTAAATCTCTAACAATCTAACAAAACATTCAATTCAGACACTTAACTCAAACAAAGTAGAATTTTCGAATTTACACTAAATATAGGCTAAATTTCAATTGAGCGTATCTCACTCAATTGTTATCGAAATTCCTTAATTCCAAAGCCTAAAATTTCCTTAAAGAGTCTTTTTTAAGATGGTGGAATTCATTTAAGAAAACCACAGACCAAAAATAGCAAAAAATTGAGCAAACCGAACTGCTCACTGAACTTTTCCAGTTTTTGTACATTAACTTCAAAAATTCGTAATAAATTGAATACATGTCAGAATTCGATGGTTCAAGGTGCTATACAAACCTTAAGGTATCTAGTTTTTAATGGTTAAATTCATTTGACAACATAGTATAATCAGCCTAGCCAAATGTTGCTGAAACAGGAACTGTCCTATAAATTTTCAAGTTTTTTTTTTTCTTTTTGCACAATTTAACAAGTTTCCACCCCACCTATCAACCCACATTCTCTTCCAAATCAGATTAGCATAAAATCCAAGGAACAGAGAGGGAAACCAAATTTTCGTTCATCAATATTATCTAAAACAAAACTCCATTTTTATTTTTTTTTTCTAATCAAAGCTCAATATCCATCGCGAAAACTAACTCCTATCATCAAACCAACCACCATCAATAAAAATCGATAACTCAACGAAGTTCAAAACCCTAAACCTCAAATAAAACTAAACCACAAACAACTTAAACTTACCTCTAATCTATGGATCAGAGAAGAAAAATTGAAGAATACCTTGATGAGCTCCGACCTGCAAATAGGACTCAAGAACTCGAAGAAGACCGGTTAGCTCCGGGTGACACAAATTCGAGAAAATCGAGAATGGAAAATGTAAAAGAAATATCAAACTTGCTTGAAATTTAATGAAATTTTAGGTGAATCTTGTGAAGTGAGTGAGGTGTGTGCTGGTGAAAGTCGTGGTCCAGATTCGTTAAGATGAAGGATTTATGGAATGTTTTCCGAGAATCGGCCGGTGAGTGCTTCAATGGAGCTTCCGGCAAGAGTTTCTTCCAAGTAAGGAAACTCGATTCAAGGAACCGGTTAAGGCCACTCCTTGCTGTTTTCCGCTCTCAAAAGAGTGGAGAAGGAGGTGGCAAAATCCACTTCAACTAGCTACCAAGCTAGAAGAATGGTTCGGGGGCGCAACCCCTCGGTTGTTGTCAACCGAGCTTACCTTGGAAGCTCTTTGCTCCAAGCTTCTTCTTCTATTGAGAGAGAAATCCGTGGGTGCTCATAAATCAACCAAAAAAAGTTACAAACACCAATGCCATGAATATATAGACCTAATGGTGGGCTTGGGTTTGGGCTTGGGCTTGGACTTGGACTTGGACTTGGAAGAGGAATGATGGTCACCATGTGGGCTTGAGCCATGTCTTCAACTTCAATGGGCCAAACCAAGCCACCAACTAATCCTATCATTCATCTAATCCTAACATGCATCTAATCCTAACATGCATCTAATAAAGTTTAAACAAGAAGGCCAACGTTTGCCAATAAGTTTGAAATTTCAAAAAAGCAACAAATATTAAAGCTCGGGAAGACAAACTCCCTATGTGAGCATTAAGGTGTCTCTTTAGTCTTTCCACATGAGGAGATGCTTCGGTTGGTCAACGTCTCCAGCTTTAATCTCCCACTTCAAGTCATCCATGGTGTCCTCCAAGTTTTCACACGAACCATGACCTGCAAAAGAGACAAGTGTGTTAGTAAAATTGTGGACTCGGGTCTGGGATCGTGTAATGGGCTTACGGGGCACATCATAGCTTGAAGAATCGCCGTCGGTGTGTGAAGAATCGTCGTCGGTGCACGAGGAGAATAGAGGCGAGAGAGGGGAAGGGTCTCTGGACTCTGGAGTTCGTATCGGGAGGAAAAAGAACCAGGGAAGGGTTTCTGGAGTTCTTCATGTGGGGAGGAAAAGTAACAGGGGAGGGTTTTTATTTATTTATTTATTTTAATTAATAATAATTCTAATTACCATCTCGCCCTCAACTTTTAATTTTCTAACCTAACGGTTATTTGAATCGTTCTCGGCCAGATTCTTATAAATCTAACATTCCGGTTAGCTTCAAAATAATCTCCTTGTTACCCACGTAAATTTTCAACTTTTGATTCCGACAACAACTCAACCGTTTAACGACACGTAGAGCCAGAAATTGCGTAAACAGGAATAAACTGTGTGAACGGAAAATTTCGGATGTTACATTCTACCCTCCTTACAAAAATTTTGTCCTAAAAATTTGTCTAGCGTCGAAGGTCTCCCATATCTAAACTCCTTCAAAAGATATATCATAAGTCTTTAGTCCTTAACTTCGTGGTGTTGTCATTATATTTCTCAAGCTACGTTTATCCCATACCTCCTCAAAGTCGTACCCCTCAACTATCTCCAAATCATATTCTTGTTTCAAAATTTTGGTTCCACCCTTATAAACAATGTCAGAAAAGTTAGCGACCCATTAATTAGAATTTACCTCTATGATCCCAGCTATTTACATGAAAACTTACTTTTTCTTAGATTTTCTGACCTTAATTTAAACCAAGTAAACCTTAACTTCTAAAATCATTCAATTTAGTTCCATTTCTATGTTTCCTCGAATATAGTTTGTTCGAATCCTCATTCCCCCTAATAAAACTATTCCCAAAACAACAACCATAAGCATTCCAAATCTTCTATCAATATAACTATTATAAATTATTCTAAACGATCATCTTCAACAGTTTCACAATATAAATCCTAATTATTCCTCAAAATATTTTTCAACCCACTTACTCCATCATTTGTCTTTATAACATTTTATTCATCTTATAAATTTTCTACTTATGCCTATGCACTATCTTCTTTCTATCTATCATTCTTCTCATACTAGTCTATTCACTATTCTTTACATTCTCATTCACCCACTTTTCCAACATATCTCGACTTGACTCTTTTCCATATCGACTGTCATATCTAAAGTCTTCAACGTCATTTTGATTCAACTATAATGTCAGAATAAAATATCCTCGAAACTTTGATAACTCTAACTACTTCCATCAAGTATCATCCACTTCATATGTCTTCAAATTGAACTCTTCTAAACTATCTTTTCAACACATTATCGCTCATAAATTTCTTGACTTTGGTTTACTAAACTAAATCATAATTCTCCCTTTCTGCCATCTAATTTAACTCTGTTTCCATGTTTCTTTGAATTAAGTTATTCTAATCCCAGAGTCATTAATGTAATATCCTCAATATCTTAAATGATTGCCCCGCCAGGCATAGCACTGCTAAATCTGATTAACCACAATCATTTTTATAGTAAGATTCTCATTGATAAACTATGCTCCTCAAGATTTCAATTGGGCAACACTGAATACTTAAGTAGTCAATTTTTTTTTTTCCTAAATCTCCAATGTTGAACTAATTAGTTATATTCTAATATTTGTCACCCCACGCGCATTACCAACATTATTATTGTAAACATCCCAATATTATTTCAATCATATGACCTTCAATATTTTCACTATATACCAATCGCCTTATGTCATCCGGGTTATAAGTTCTTACATTTTTCCAAAATAATGTCTATTTTCTACAGAAATGGTCAAACCCAATCAATGAATATAACTCTTTACATAATTTTTATTGACTTTTCATTAATTCCTTAAAGCCTAGAACTAATGTCTAATATTATTTCCATGTCTTCGAGTCTTATGTAACCAAGTGACCGTTAAGATATGGTTTATAAATTTCTAAACTAAGTCATACGACACACTCCAAGATCCTTGGCTTCATCAACTCTTCCTTAATTAACTTTATACATATGAATAGCTTCTTAATTCAAATTGGACTTCTAAATACCCAACTCATAATTAAGTGAATCTTCTAGGAATATAAACCCTACGACAATAGCTACAAAGAGCAGGAATTCCTTCATATGCATCAAGTTGGTCAAAGCATCCATAATTACTAGGATAGATATCTCGTATCCGACAGTTAGCAGCTATTCGTCTAGTTAATCTTTGAACTTCTCATGGATTTATGATACTCAAATCTCTGCTATATCTTCTTATTTACTTAAACATACTAATTATACCTTGACAATCTAGAGCATTCCTTCGATACGGTTTACATCTAAGCTATAAATTTCTCTCTGAAGCGTCATATTCTAAAGTCCATTTAAATCTTACATCCTATAGCTTATATCCCTCTAACAGTAACAATTCTAAGTGCACCATTCTTGTGGTTAAGCCAGGTTAATCCTATTAATGCATAACTCTCGTTCTATAAGGTCTATATCGCCCTCTATTTAACCCACTGCCTTATCGTCGAAGTTTCTACTATTCTCTTACCTCTCTATTTTCAAGGCTACTTTTATCTACCGCACAATTATTACACTCAAATCCTCACTCTACTCTACACTACACCTCTATTCTCTTGTTCTTCATTTCATTAACAGTCGACTTATAACCATACCTAGAATAGCTGAAGGTCTGGCCTCATCATCGACGTTACCCTGCTCAATGAAGGCGAACATCCTTGGGGCAACCCACTTCTGATCGGTAACCGTCTTTGGACAATTATGGGCGTAGTAGCCCACCTCGCCACATCTAAAACATCAGTCCGTCCCCAATCTACACGTGCCAAAAATGGGCCTTCTAGCACTTCCGGCATACGGGCCTCTCAGTAGATCCATGATTTGACTTTCCTTTCCCTGGCGCCCTTTTCGTTAAAGGGCATCTTAAACCACCTATGTGTGTGTTGTTATGTGCCCTTAAGAGCCCATGTAACACCACAGTTTTCTGAACCTGTTTCTTTACTCATAAACTGGAACATGACTAAGAACTTTGGACCAAATTTAAAATTTCTCTCGAAGCGTCATATTCTAAAGTCCCAAAGGTTTGTCAACTTGGTATATTCCTATCCATTTAAATCTTAAAATTTCACTATAGCTTATACCCCTCTAACAGTAACATCTAAGTGCACCATCTTGTGGTTAAGCCAGGTTAATCCTATAATGCATAACTCTCGTTCTATAAGGTCTATATCGCCTCTATTTAACCCACTGCCTATCGCGGAAGTCCTATATCTCTTACCTCGTCTGATTTCAAGGATATTTTATCTACCGCACAATTATTACACTCAAATCCTCACTCTACTCTACACTACACCTCTATTCTCTTGTTCTTCATTTCATTAACAGTCGACTTATAACCATACCTAGAATAGCTGAAGGTCTGGCCTCATCATCGACGTTACCCTGCTCAATGAAGGCGAACATCCTTGGGGCAACCCACTTCTGATCGGTAACCGTCTTTGGACAATTATGGGCGTAGTAGCCCACCTCGCCACATCTAAAACATCAGTCCGTCCCCAATCTACACGTGCCAAAATGGGCCTTCTAGCACTTCCGGCATACGGGCCTCTCAGTAGATCCCTGAATTTGCTTTCCTCTTCCCTGGTCGCCCTTTTCGTTATAAGGCCTCTTAACGCCCCTATGTTGTTGTTGTTGTTATTGTTGCCCTATCAGCTGCCAATGTAACACCCCGAGTTTTCTGAACCCGGTTTCTTACTCATAAACTGGAACATGACTAAGAAACTTTGGACCAAATTTAAAATTTCTCTCGAAAGTCAAAATTTGACATTTTCTAAAACCTCAAAACATTTAGAGACTTGCAGCAGAAATCATTTGAGCAAAAATAGAGTTAAACAAAACTATAGAACAATGTTTGAATAATCAGTTGAGATGTTAAGGAACAATCGGCCAAAAGAAATAAATGGTTAAATCGCGAAATACTTTAAAAGTTGCAAAAGTCAAACTCATCTGCCGCTGTACAAAGTCAACAAGAGGGCAGATATAAAACTGAAGGTTTCCACCGATGACGTCAGCCGGAGGAGTCATTCTTCTAGCTTCAGCCGATCGCAAAACGACAAGTTTTGCTACTGCATCTACCGATAACGTCAGCCAGATAATTCGTTCATCCCGCCTCAGCCGATCACTAGACGACAAGTCTTTTACTCACGCCTTCCGGTAGGTAAAATACTCGACATCATCCGATTACAAAACGACAAATTACATCCTACATCTTCTGATGGATTTAACACACGACATCCACCGGTGACTAGACGACAAAACTTCTACTACATCATCCAATGGATTTAACACTCGACATCCACCGATCACTAAACGACAAATTACATTCTACATCATCCGATGAATTTAACACCCGACATCCACCGGTCACAAACGACAAATTTTCTACTTATATCTTCCGATGGCTTCCACTGAAGACATCTTCCGATAGATAACAGAACAACAACTCAGCATCTGCCGATAGACATCATCTATCAATAGAGAACAGAGCGACATTTTAACTACTCCTTGCTATGCAAACACAACTCTGACTACGAAAAGAAATTTACTTACTTCACTGAAACCATTCAGAAACAATTCAAATCATTGCATTACTCAAATTCCAGTAAGAACCAACATTAAAACTCAACAAAATACTATTATCAGAAAAATCTCAAAGACGTATTCAAAATATTGAAACCACTACTGTCATGAAATCTCAACACACTTAATTGAAACATTGTCAACTAAACCTTCACACCAACAGACATCAGTTAAACCGCCTCATCAGGATACCAAAGCGTGGCATGAATGTGCTTCAACAACTTTGCCTATTCCTCAGTAAATTCAGAGAACTCGCTTAATGAGGAAAGATGTCAAATTCAAGTGGTCTGAAGCTTGTGAGGCTAGTTTTCAGACGCTTAAACAGAAATTGACCACTGCTCCTTTATTAATATTGCCGGTCGAAGACGGCAAATTTAGTGTGTATTGCGACGCGTTCAAAGATTGGCCTAGGGTGCGTATTGATGCAAGAAGGAAAAGTGGTGTCGTACGCATCCAGACAATTGAAGAATCACGAGCAAAACTACCCTACTCACGATCTGGAGTTAGCGGCAGTTGTTTATGCACTGAAGGTATGGAGACGCCACTTGTATGGGCAATCATGTGAAGTGTTTTCGGATCACAAAAGCTTGAAGTACATATTTACCCAGAAAGAGTTAAACATGAGACAAAGGTGGTGGTTAGAATTTTTGAAAGATTACGATGTTGAGATTTAATACCACCCGGGGAGAGCTAACGTGGTAGCCGATGCATTGAGCAGGATGCCAACTACTATAAAACCAGCTATGTCGGCCGTATCAATACCTTTGAGGACAGAGATTCAGAAGTTCGATATGGAGATAGTCTCTAGGCTATCGGCCATGCTAGCGGACTTGACACTATGGTCCACCATCTTGGACCGAATTAAAGAAGCCGAGAAGACCAATTCAAAGGAAGTGGCTGATATAGTAAGCAAGTTACCTATGGCCTCTTCCGAGTTCAGTTATTCGGGAGATAGTATTCTGAAGTTCAGAGATAGATGGTATGTTCTGAAAGATGAAGAGCTACGAAAGAACATCTTGTTGGAAGCCCACTCGTCTTCTTTCTCTGTGCATCCTAGAAGTACCAAGATGTATCAAGACTTGAAACTTCACTTCTGGTGGACGAATATGAAGAATGAAGTGGCCAAATATGTGGAGTCTTGCATGATATGTCAACAAGTCAAGGCTGAACATCAACGACCAGGTGGGACACTTCAGTCTCTCCTGATCCCCTAATGGAAATGGGAGAACATAACGATGGATTTTGTTGTCGGCCTTCCAAGGACAGCTAAGAGCCATAATAGCATTTGGGTCATAGTGGATAGATTGACGAAGTTGGCCCATTTTCTACCTATGAAGACGACGTACTCCATGGATCAGTATGCAGAGTTGTATATTAATGAGATTATTAAGCTGCATGGCATTCCTGTGTTGATCGTCTCAGACCAGGATCCCAGATTCACTTCCAGGTTTTGGAAAAGTTTGCAGAACTCCTTGGGTACAAAGTTGAATTTCAGCACAACTTTTCATCCACAGACTGACAGATAATCCGAGAGAACGATCCAGATACTGGAGGATATGTTAAGGTCATGCGTGCTGGAATTTCATGCTCCTTGGAGTAGATATTTGTCGCTTGTGGAGTTCGCTTACAACAATAGCTATAAGGCTACGATCGGTATGGCTCCATATGAAGCTCTTTACGGCAGGAAGTGTAGATCCCCATTGTGTTGGGATGAAATCAGAGAAGCCAAGCTTATTGGCCTGAGTTATTACAGCAGATGTCTGAGGTGATTGCTGCTATCAAACAAAGAATAAAAATTACTCAGAGTCGATAAAAGAGTTACGCGGACCATAGAAGAAGAGACTTAGAGTTCGCTGAGGGCGATGAAGTATTCTTGAAAGTGTCACCTTTAGAGCATAATGAGATTCGGTAAGAAGGGGAAGCTCAGCCCACAGTTCATTGGACCTTTTCTCATCTTGAAGCGTGTGGAAAGCATGGCTTATAGACTGCAGTTGCCAGCGTCAATGGATGGAGTTTACAATGTTTTTCAAGTTTCGATGCTGAGAAAATGTGTACGAGATTCAACCCAGATCGTGGAACATGTGGACTTTGATATCATGCCAACAGTGACATATGAAGAAAGGCCCATATAGATATTGGATACTTCACTCAAGGTGTTGCGCAACAAGGTAGTCCCATTGGTGAAAGTTCTGTGGCGCAATCATAATATGGAGGAAGCCACATGGGAAAGACAACAAGATGTTAAGGCCCAATATCCGGACCTCTTTGCTTAGGCAAATTTTAGGGACAAAATTTCTTTTAAGGTGGGTGGAATGTAACATCCGACATTTTTAGCCATGTAATTATTCCTTGAACTATCAAATGGGATGGATTGGCCATTAATAAAATGTGTGTTTTATTGGAATTCTATGATGGCTTACGGAAAGATGGATTGTTGAGAAACGAATCGATGAGTTTAATAACAATTTAAATTGGAAAGCAAACCTATGTGTAACCAAAACAAAACATTTTTGGTTAGAAAACCAATGGAAGGGCAATAAGGGGAGCCAATTAAGGTTGGTGGGAGTTGGCCATTGGTTACTTGACACTTGGCAACTTGTTGAAGAAGCCATGTTCTTCTTCTCTTTCCTCCTACGTGAAACCCTCATTTCTTCTCTGCTTCTTTCCACTCCCCTCTGTTTTCTCTCTTCCAGACAACAATCGCCCTTCGAAGCTCCTTCGATCTCCTCAGTGTTCTTCTGTTTCTCTACCTAAGGTATACATCTGCTAAAGTTAACGAGTCTGGATAAGTTAAAATGTGAGTTCTGCTGTAGTTTGGGGTTACGATAATTTGGAGAGAACTCACTGTTTTTGCATGAAAACACGTTGGTTTGTTTTCTAAATATTTGAATGGAGTTTGAAGAATATTCTACTAAGTTATTAGTTAGCATTTGCAGCTTTGTTAATTTCCCTTTTCATGCACGTCATAGGTTCGTGCATCACCGTAGTTTCACGAGCATAACTTGCTGCCTTTCGAACATCAGGTAAGTTCATGTGTGTAGAACGGCCCTTAAGGCCCTACAACACGGAGATACTAGGTTTTACTTTTGTCGAGTTGTTTCAGGTAGATAATTAGAGTTTCGTTCTGAGCCTTCTGTATTTCTTTTCTTTTCTGCCGTTTATTCCTGTTGTCTGCTGCTTTAAGTTGAAGCACTGTAAACGCCCATGCATACACGTTTTCCCGAAAGCTCATGCAAAATGTTTTCTGTACACGTTTTGAAGTTAAGAAAGATAAAATCTAAATGTAATGTATTGGTTAAGTGTGGGACGGGACTGGCCTACTGTTCTGTTCTATTCTGTTCTATATATCTGTTATGTGCCTGATAGTGCACTTGCCAGTTCCCCTATAAGCCCCACTTATACCCCTCTGCCAATGAAACGTAATATAATGTACGGTCACTGTATTCTGAAAGTTCATGTATAGCATATGCATCACTGCATTTTATTCATGTTTTTATTGAGTTTTAGACTCATAGGTGAACTCCCTGTTGTAGGTACGGATTCCGTGGATGAGGACTTTGTGCCTCAATCCGACGAATAGGTGGCTGGTGGCTAGAGTTTTCGGGGGTGGTTGCGGTAGCCAGACATATTTCTGTCCCGAGGTTTAAGTTTTTTTAAAGTAAAGTTCATGTCTGTAAACTCTACTGGGATTCTGTGTTTTTGTTTTAAAACTCTGTTTGGAATTTTGTTGGGATTTTTATAACATATAGGTTTTAGTGTTTAAGTTTTAAACCTCGGTAATTAACAATTGTATATATGTTTTGAAATATTCTGGAACTGCTTGAGTTCTTCCTTTTTAGGTTGTGCATGGATGGCCTCGAATTTTAGAGCTATCCATGCAGTTGTTTTTCTTGAATCTCTGTCATTCGTAAAGCATGTTTTACAACTTTGTTTTGAATCAGGTTTTAAGGGTCTGAAACTTTTATGCCTTCTGTTTTATGTTCTCTGTTTATACGTCTTCTTATAAAAAGTTATCAAATTTTGCCTTTAAAACTACATCTTCCGATCACATCCACCGCTGCTTTTTAAAATCACATCTACCGCTGCCCTTTAAAATCACATCCACCGCTACCCTTTTAAAATCACATCTACCGCTACCCTTTAAAATCACATCCACCGCTGCCCTTTTAAATCACATCCACCACTGCCTTTAAAATTTCATCTTCCGTCTGACGTCAGCTACATCTTCCGCCTGACGTCATCTGCCCACATCTTCCACCCAGTTTACTACATCTTCCTCCTGACGTCAGCTACATCTTTCACCAGCATCATCTGCCCGCATCTTCCGCCCAGTTCACTACATCTTCCGCCTGACGTCACCCACATCTTCTGCCCAGTTCACTACATCTTCCGCCTGACGTCATCTGCCTACTTCTTCAGCTCCAGTTTATTTACTTCTTCTGTCCAACATCACCCGATCCTGTCATTCACTGTAGCCCTTTTCTTCTGGCATGACAACCAATTTTGTTTCCCATTTTATCAGGCTTCCCACTGCATGTCAAGTCGTTCATTTCTGTCTGTTTATTTCATCGCCCATTTCTGTCTTCCTGTTTGCAATTCTCCCTGTCTCCCTGCACTCGTCCAGAGAAGGTTTACGTCCAAATCCTTAAGTGTTTCAGTCTTCCTACTTTCCCTTTTGTCATTCGTTTTGTAGTCTTATTTTAACCGTTTCTCGTTTTGCTTTTAATTCCAGAGAACGTTCTCTCTCTCTGTAAAGTTTTAAGGGTTCGTTTTAAAGGTTCAGTCTGTTTATTAAAAAAAAAATAGTCCACATTCTGTTAAATGTCCAGAGTGATGGCTCCTTGAACCCCGATCGGGTCGGGGGCCGTCACAGACACGTCACGTAGTAAAAATACAGAGAAGAAATAGTGTGTAAACATTATTTAATAAATAAAAATATAAATAACATTTTTTTATTTTTTGTTAATTTTTTTTTTTTTTCTTTTGGCAGGCATAAATATTTATTAGAAACTTAAAACTAATGTTGGGTGTGTAATAATAGAAACTTAAAATGTATTATTGTTTTTAACTTGAAACGTTTTAACTAAATATAATTTTTAAATTTTTTGATTATTTAACCCTATAAATTGCTTTTATAGAAGATTTTGATTTAAAAATTTTAAATGTAAATAAATTTATTTTTTGGACTCCTGAGAGATTGTTTAACTTGTAATTCAAGAACAATTATTAAAATTGAGGAACCTAGACAAAAGAGTATGAATTTATTTTATTTTTAAAAATTAAAACTTATTTTGTTATAACTTTATTATATAATTATTGATATACAATATTATTACAGTTTAATATTTTCTTGATAAAGCAGTTATCCATTTTTTAAAGAAATTATCCATTTTTTAAAGAAAAAATTAAGTGAAAAAAGATCAATCAAGGCTTCAATATAATTTAAATTATTTATACCAATAAATTGAGTTATTCCTAAACAAAATTTTTGGAACATACACTCCAGCTAGAACGGTGATTGTTGCACCATTTTTCGCAAGTGAATGTGTAATGTAAGGGTCCGTGCCCCAATTAAAAAAAATTCAACCTGAAACAGTTCACGAGCTAAAATGAAACGAGTCGAGCTGGCTAACGAACTCGTTTGACATCTTTAACAAACAGTCATTTGTACGGTTCAAAAAGTAGAAGTATTATATGTTAACTTTTTTTAATTAATGTTAGAATCTTTCTTACTAGAAAGAAATAAAACATAAAGATGCTATCTATGTAGCAGTTAGGTCATTCGAAATAAAACAAGTGTGAAGGCACGGTTATAAAAACAAAAGTTGTTTAATCTTTCGTTGCTTTAGAAATGTGAATGTTTCTTCAATATAATTATTTTTTCAAATTAATAAAATATTTATTTTTGTTAAAATTCAAAAATAAAATCTTATCAGCTTAGAGTCAAAAATTACTGGAGCTTTGAATTTATACAAATATTTTAGAAAAAGCTTATGTTAACACACGTGCATAAAAGAAATACGAGAACAATTTTAGGTTATCATGACGTGGATGACATATGCATGCCATGGGATCCATGCGTCTGTGCTAGCGCTTTCCATTCGGCGGGAATTAACGTGTAATCCTCGGTTGCAGTCTCTCTTCTCGTCGCACTCTCTCTTTGACCCCCTTTTCTTTTGTTAGAATGTGAAGGACGAAGTTGAAGGTAAGCTCTCTGCTCTTTCAGTTTCTGTATTCTGTGACCATGCCCTTTGTTTTTCACGTCACTCATTCTATGTTCTCTATTTTAGCTTCATTGAGTTTCGGCGAGTTAAGCTGATTCACTTTTGCAACCAGTGATTTTTTTTTTGGTAATATGCTTCTGGATTTGATTGGTCGGTGATGGAACAAAATATTTTTTCTATTGCTAATTTTGATATCAATTGATTTCGCTTTAATTTTTGTTAATAAATCTGTTTGTCCTTCACCGTCCAGTAAAGAAAGGGAAATGAGGTTTTTTAGGATTTCAAAAGCAGGGAAAACTGGAACCCCCTCAGTTTCGAACCTGAAGGATTTCGATGGCTGTGGCTGTTATTGTGATTGGTAGTGTTGATAAGAATGATGAAGAGCTATAGCACGGAGAGAGGGAGTTAGTAATGTTTTAAATTTTTAACACTTTATGGATAATGATGTATTTGTGGATATTTATATATGAAAAATATGAAAATATAAGTTGTATTGAAGAAATGATACATCAAGAGGAAAAATTTAACATACAATTTATTATAAGTACATAATATTTTATGTTAAATTATAATGGATTATTAGTAGTGAATATTGGGAAATTTTACTATTTTGTAACTAGTTTTAATAATGGAATTGAAACAGAAGTCAAAACTTGAGGAAATTATGGCATGATGTCATTGAAGGAAAACAAAAGAAGGATAACCATTAGTTAGAAATAGAAAATGAGGGTTAGGAGAAGATAAGGAGGATTTACCTTTGACTAAAAAGTTAACACCTCATTAGTTTAGTGCTAATCCATTACAAGTTCTTTTTATTGAAGAAAACTATCATTTTGAAAGCCCTAAAAACCCACGACATTCTCTCTCTTTTCTGAAGCTTTTCTCCCACAAAAATCTTTCTCTCTCTCTCTCTCTCTGAAGTTTTCCCACGGAACTCCCTCTCTCTCTCAAGTTCTTGAAGGTAAGATGAAGCTATTTTCTTGGTTTGAGGTTAAAGGTAGAAAAACATATTTAAGAAAAACTGTGTATGTTACGGTTTTAGTATTTTTAGACCCACTTCATGATTTTATCTTGATAAAATGTTTTAGTAGGATATAATAGACACTTCAACGAAATTGTAGCCTCTGAAATTGGTCAAATTGGATAAGTATATTTAATATTATGAATTTTCAAAGTTGAGGCAAAAACTGTAAAGAGTATTCTGGGCATGTTACGGTTTTAGTGTTTTTAAACTCTCTTCATGATTTAATCTTGTTAAACTATTTTAGTAGGATATAATAGATACTTTAATGAAAGTATGGACGTTGGAATTTCATGAATTAAATAAGTATTATGAAAGTTATAAGATTTTAAAGTTGGACTTAAAACTGTGAGTATGAATATTAGTATGTTCAAAATGGAAATCTGGACAGTCTCGGTTTTGGTTTTATTAGCTGTAGCAACCGGTATTGTCCACCCTAATTAATTAATAACATCATTTTGTGACTTTTATTTTTTAAGGAATTTAGTGAATTTGATTGGTTGGTTAAATAGGTTAAAGTTGGTTAGCCAAGAGCATTTGTGTAATTGTGAAGCAAGTGTTATAAATAGAGGGTTTAATGAAGGTTTAGCTGCCACTATTGTTCATTTCCTTTCTTGGCATTCAGCTCAGCTAAGCAGAGTTTCTCTTGGCGACTTTCTCTCCGATTTTTCTTCAAGCTAGGTTGAGTAAGCTCCCGAAATAGTTTGCAACCAAGCATTTTTCCAGGAGACCAGGTAAGTGGAGTATGTGTGTGCCTTCAGGCCTACATCACAAAACAATAGGTTTATACTTGTTTGAATGTTTTCTGCATTTCATGCATCACATTTTTTTTTTTTGAAAGAACACGAAAATGAATTTACATGTAATGACATGGTAAGACATGAACATATTGTAACAGACCAACTGTTAAGGGAGCTAATCCGCCCCTTAATCGATAAAGAGGATGTATGACTTTGGGAAATTTATCCGCTTCCTAATGGAATATAGGATCAGATCAGCTGTTAAGGGAACTAATCCACCCCTTAATCGATGAAGAGGATGTATGACTTTGGGAAAATTGATCCAACTCCCAATGGAACTAAGGGATCATATCAGAGAAAGAATGTGAATGCAACTGAGATGTGAAACTAGAAACGCATGACTAGGATTTATGTTTCAGCTTATCATTTCATTATTGCTCTACTTATTTACCATTAGGCTAATAGATGAGTTTTGTGATGTAGATGAGGACGTGTCAGCAGGTGTGCTCTCTGAGCTTGTTGAGGACTAGGCTGGTTGGAGGAATACATTCGTGCATCGATTCGATAAACTGATGGGGCGGTTTAATTGGTGTTAGTAGGTGTGAAAGTTTAGTGGACAATTGCTCAGTTTAACTAAGCTGTGAATTTTGATGATGGTGATGGTTTTTTTTAGTATTTCTGATACAATTTGAGATTTCTCAGATGATGATACAGTTGTTAGTTTTAATTGTGATTCTTACTGGTTTTCAAGCATTTCATTGGGTCGGATTATTTTGAATGATTTCAGTAAAATTTACAAGTTCTTTTAGCAGTCGGAGTTGTTCTTTGTTTGGAGTGTAAATGGTTGATACGTTGTTCTGTTGTCTATCGGTGGATGTGGTGTGTTACTGTTTACTAGTAGATGTTGTCTATCGGTGGATGTTGAGTATTACTATATATCGGTAGACGTTGTCTATCGGTGGATGATGAGTGTTACTGTTGAGCAGGGGATGTTGGATGCATGAGTCGTCCGGCTGACGTCATTATTAGATGTCGTCGTTTGGCAGACATGAGCGGTAGAAGTGAGCAGTAGATGTGTATTGTCGACGTGTCGAATGGCAAATGTGTAGTGGTGGATGTAAGTGGATTACTATTGAGTGGTAGACGTGAATGATTGATGTGTCGTTCTGCAGATGTTTAATGGCAGACGTCGTTCGGCAGATGCGAACAGTGGACGTGATCGGTTGATGTGTAACACCCAAGAATTTCCTATAACGCGTATAGGCCTAGGATTACACAGTTAGAGGGTTTAATGGTTAGGAATGAAGTGTGGTGGATTGGTTGAAAATGTAATGGTTGAAAAATTCAAAATGTTGAAAAGTCAAAATGCATTCAAAATGTGTGAACCAATAGGAATTAATTAAAAGCAATGGAAAGTGGTGACTTGATGAAGCTTCTCACGTTGGATTTAAAGGGGAAAAAGGAGGGTTTGAATTATAATTTTAAAGAAATTATGGAAGGAAATAAAAAGTAGGAAAAGTTTAAGTTAAAATTGGGTTTTCTTCATTTTTCTCCCTTCATCTCGACGATTCACTTCTCATCCTCCATAGCCGATTCTTCCTCTCCCTTTTCTTCAATCTTTCAAGGGATTTCAAGGTAAGAATACATGGGTTTTGGTTTTTATATCTTTAGGTGAAGTTTGTTGGAGTTTTTAGTGAGTTTTGGTTGGATTTGGTGAGGGTTTGAATGTAATAACCCAAAAAATTTACTGAATAAATTAGAAGTCCTGTTAGAATTCCCGTGAAAGATTTTAACGGCCTGTTAGCTTATTAAAACTTAGGATTTCATTTGGAAGTGGATTTCTAAAATTTCAGGTCGAGAGGACGCGAACCTAATGGAGATAAAGAATTTCAAACACTCGAGGGCAACTTAGTAAATCGGTTAAAATTATATATATATATATATATATATATATATATAAAATAATAAAAAAAAAGAGAAGAAAAACAGAATGGCTTCGCGAAGAAGCCATTATGTTTCTTTCTCTTTCTCTGCAACCCGCTTCCCTGGCGAGTGAGAGCCGAAGTCCTTCCTCCGACGAATCCACGATTCTGGCCCCCATTCCGACGAGCAAGCTCTGGCAAATTGAACCCCTCCCTTTTCCTCTTTGATTTCGTGCACAAATTTGACGGAAACAGGGTAGTTCTTCTCCCTGTTTCGTTTTTGTTGATCGGCGGGAGTGGTCTGAACGGTGAGGCTTGATTGGCCGATTGATTTGTTGTTGTTTTGTGACAAAAATAGGGGAATTAGAGGTGTGTGATCGGTGAGGTCCGGTGGGCTGGGTTGCCCCTGTTTTCAGGGAGAGAGAGCCGAGAAGGAGGGTGCTGGGATTGAATTTTCCGAATTTGAAACTTCAAATTTTTGTTAAATTATGCCCAATGGGTTAGAATGTGATAGATAAGTGAGGGATTGAGCGAATTTTGTTGAGTAACCGAGAAAGGGGAAATTTAACATTAAAAACCGGTTCTGATTTAGGGGTTTTGGCTTAGCTACGATTAATCGTTTTAAATTTCCTTTTTGCCAGATTAAACTAGGTTATTAGAAGAGTACGTGGCCACTGGAATCGTTCGATTCCGTTAGCCGACGCGAAAGTTACATGCGTCCAAAGTTTCGGGACGGTTTTTACCAAACCCAAATTAGTGGCCCGTTTAGTTGGGTTTTAGTTGGGTTAGGCTAGAAATAATAGTTTGAGAGTGGATTGATGAATGTAAGCTTGGTTTTAATGAAGTGTGAATATTTGTCGTAGGTCGAGCCGTAGGTGGACAGGGAACCGAGCATCCTCAGCGAGCTAGGACGCCAGGTAAGTAGTAGTGTAGTTGAGTGTAACATCCAAAAAACTGTACCCAATTTACCCGTACGATTTTTTTTTTTTACACTTATTATAAACTTTAAAACTAACCAGAAGCGGAAATCAAATCGGGATTGAAATCGAAAACCATGTTTTAACCATTTAATAAACTCAAAACAATTTAATTAAACAATTAAAACTAAACAATAAAAATTAAAACAGAAATAGGGAAGGGCAAAAGGGTCAAAGTCGCGACAACAGAGGAGGGCGATCAATCGCTTTGAGAATGTTTGAGAGTCGCCCAGAAGGGCCTACACCACAGTTGTTTGTATGTTGCGAGTCGTGTGAACGTCGTGTGTAGTCGTGGATGAGAAGTTGTCGTTAGTTGGGCATGTTGTGTAGGTTATGAGTAGTTTGTATGTGATGTGCACGTGTAGTGATCGTCAGTGGTATGATGTGAGTTCTGTGAGGGTTGTGGGACAGTCGTAGGTAGGTGGTGAGTCTTGTGAGGGTTGTGGGACAGTCGTACGTAGGTGGTGAGCTTTGTGAGGATTGTGGGACAGTCGTACGTAGGTGGCGAGCCTTCTGAGGGTTGTGGGACAGTCGTAGGTAGGTGGTGAGCCTTGTGAGGGTTGTGGGACAGTCGTAGGTAGGTGGTGAGCCTTGTGAGGGTTGTGGGACAGTCGTACGTAGGTGGCGAGCCTTGTGAGGGTTGTGGGACAGTCGTAGGTAGGTGGTGAACCTTGTGAGGGTTGTGGGACAGTCGTATATAGGTTGTGAGTCTTGTGCAGGTTATGGGTTAATGGTATGTATGTTATGAGTCTTGTGCAGGTCGTAGGTGAGTTGTACGTAGGTTGTGAGTATCGTGCAGGTTGTGGGCTAGTTGTGCGTAGGTTGTGAGTCTTGTGCAGGCCGTAGGTGAGTTGTACGTAGGTTGTGAGTATCGTGCAGGTTGTGGGCTAGTTGTGTGTAGGCTGTGAGTATTGTGCAGGCTATGGGTGAGTTGTACATAGGTTGTGAGTCTTGTGCAGGTTGTGGGTCAGTCGTGCGAAGGAGGTAAGTCTGGTGAGGTTGTGAGTCTTGCGTACGTGGTTGGTTGCAGATACGGATGTGGAGGTGAAGTCCTCGTTCATCAGTCATAGTATGCAGGTTGTGAGTTGTAGGTACGTGTGTGATGTGATGTAGATGTGAAGTCGTTATTAGTTGGTATGGTTAGTATGTAGCATGTTTTAAGCACTGGAGAGTAGAGGAGATGACGAACGGGGCCACCTGATTACGTGGGACGGCGGGACGTAACGCCACGTGGTCAAGGTTAAAACCGAGGGATGGCGATACATAACGCCTCGGGGACCGTTATAAAGGTAGAGTACGGGGCCACCTGATTACGTGGGACGGCGGGACGTAACGCCACGTGGTCGAGGTTAAAATCGAGGGATGGCGATACTTAACGCCTCGGGGACCGTTATAAAGGTAGAGTACGGGGCCACCTGATTACGTGGGACGGCGGGACGTAACGCCACGTGGTCGAGGTTAAAACCGAGGGATGGCGATACGTAACGCCTCAGGGACCGTTATAAAGGTAGAGTACGGGGCCACCTGATTACGTGGGACGGCGGGACGTAATGCCACGTGGTCGAGGTTAAAACCGAGGGATGGCGATACGTAACGCCTCGGGGACCGTTATAAAGGTAGAGTACAGGGCCACCTGATTACGTGGGACGGCAGGACGTAACGCCACGTGGTCGAGGTTAAAACCGCAGGATGGCGATACGTAACGCCTCGGGGACCGTTATAAACGTAAACAGTGCAGTGTGGGGGTTTGGGTGTGACTTGTTGACCCCGTTCCTAGAGGAACTGGGACCGCGGTGACGTGCCGGTAAACAGTGCGTGTACGGACTGACTGCCCGGTGCGGTTACATTCCAAACCTCGATGAGATGCGATGCGGTGAGATGATGACAACGCGTGTAGAGACCTCCATTTGCTAGGATTGCATAACCAGTTTTCATGTTTTACGTTTATTTTTCAGCATTTTACTTGCCAAGCTTTGAGCTTACGTTGTGTTCTGTGATGTAGGTAATGCTGAGCTAGTGGGTGTGCACTGAGAGTCTGACTAAGAGTAGGTGGCAGTTGGTGGCGTGCGACCATGGCCCTAGTTGATGATAGTGTTAGGGCGACCCGACCCAGGAGGAGCCGTATCATAGTGTTGATAGAGAGTATGACTTTTTGTCTTTTGTGAGGGTAGTTGTATTTGTTGTATATAGTCATAATTAAGGGTGATATGTTGCCCTATACTGTGGACTTTCTTCACTTAGGGATGTTAGTATTTTTTTAGTTTCACTCTTTACTGCTATTTTGTGATTTCGTATGCTGGATAGTTGAGTAGGAGTATTCTAGATTGGTTGGGATTTATTCGTTTGCAGGTACTTAGCATTTTAGGGGCGCCATTTTCAGGCGTTACTCTGCCGAAATTTTCGGGGAGGACGCTGTGGTGCTTAATGGTTAGGATTAAAGGAAACTAGTGAGTCGTTTAGCTCAAAGTAGTCCCTGTAGCGAACCGGGAATCCGGGTGGATTTTCGGGGCGTTACATTGAAAACCCTAGGTAGAGGATTCCGTGCTGGGTGCAACAGTTACCTGCCTCAAATTGGGGGGCTAACCGTATAACGCGAGCAGTTAACCGCTGACCTCCCACGCTGTTCTAAATGTGGTTACCTGCCTCAAATGATGCGGGTAATCGCAAAACGCAGGGGGTCAGCAGTAAACCGCTAGACCCCCCAAGTTTTATGGTTAGTCGCCCAATTTGAGGCGGGTAACTGCTGCACCCAGCGCGGGGGTAGCGATTAATCACAAAACTTTTTTTTGCACTTTAAAAAATTTAAGCTTTTTTTTGTACTTTTCCGATAGTTTAAGCTTTTTTTTGCACTTAACTCTTCAATAAATCAAAACAAGTACTTACCACCTATATTGGTGAAATGAAGCAATCATTGAGGTTGGATTTCTTACCTATGATTGCATATTCACCACCAAAATATTCTTTTTCAACATTAATTTTAGAATGATATTCTGATTTTGCTGAAATACTTTCCTCCCTCAATTTTTCCTCCAGAGAACGCAACTTCTCTGCGTTCTCTCTTCTAGGCAACGAAGCTTCACGCCAATGCCTATGATGGAGCTCCTCCTCTCCTCCATTTCTTCTATTTTCTTCGTTAAAGGTAACCCTCTATATTAGTTAAAGAGTTTAGGCTAGTTATACGTTAGTTTCGTTGAAGTTTTAGGGTTAGGGTTTTGGAGAAAACTTGTCGATTTTATGCGAATTAATGCTAGAATGTTATTTAAGGATTTGAATAGATAAAGTAAGGAAAAATTAGGCTTGTTCGATTGTAAAACGGAAAATTCGATCGAAAATTGGTGTTATTTAGGGCACTCACGAATTGGCTATTTTACTATCGATTTTGGCATGCTTTTTATAAATTATTGATTCTATGTTAAACTAGAGGTGATGAGGTTTCCGGAACATATTGAATCGTTGAAAACGGATATCGTTTGGGAGAGGAATTTGAGTATGAAAGTGTGCACAAAAGGTGTTCGACGAATTGCCTAAATGAAGTGTTAAATTGGTTTTAAGCTATTTGAATGGAAACTTGCTTGAATTCAATATATGGTTGTTTTAGGCTATTTGAATGAGCTTGGGTTGTGTTTTACTTAGTTTATTAGTTAGCTTTATGTATTTTGGATAATGACTCGATTATGTGCGTATAGGTTCGCGACTCGCCGAGGAAGTACGTTCAAGGCTTCCAAACTCTACGGACGTTAGGTAAGTTCATACGCTTAGGTTGGCCCTACATCACGGATGTACTAGACTTTAGGTTGTCGGGTTTGTCGCTTGGTAGTTAAGTCATAGAATACGTCTTAAGTTAAGTGTGATGCTTTATGTATTGTTTCGATGACTTGTCGCTTATTTATGCTTTGAGGATTGTAAAGTACGGTTAAGTGTGGGACGGGGACGAGCATATGTTCTTGTCCTTCCCTGGGACTATGTAAAACTGTCATTGCCAAGGACAATATGTATTTTATCCCTCATTGGGACCCAGAAAAACCACTAACCAAGTCCTGTATATATGTGCGCCTATTTCACTATAAGCCCCACTTATACCAAATGTCCACTAGAATGTAGTGTAAAGTAATTTTTATGTATTTCAAACGTTCATGCATAGCACGTACATCTTTCGCATTTTATGATCTTAATGAGCTTTAGGCTCATTAGTTGAACTCTATGGTGTAGGTACGGATCGTACGGATGAGGACTCAGAGTCTCAAGCCGATGTGTAGGCGGTTAGTTGCGACAGTCAGGCGCATTTTGACTCGTGGGTGACGTATCGAGGTTTACGTTAAGTTTGTATAGTTTTTGGGATTTAGTTGATGTATAGGTTTGGGTTGATGTTTTAAAACTTTTGTTTGATAGTAGCATTTTTGAAACTCATACTGAACTGTTTAGGCTTTTAGGTTTTTCATGGATACGCTCGATTTTTAGATCAATCCATGAAGTTTGATTTCTTAAACTTCTGCCATGTTTTCTAATGCGTTTTAAGCTACGTTTTTTAGTCGTGTTTTTGGGGGTTTTGATGTGTTTTTATGTTTAGAAAGGTGGGGAAAGTTTTTTGGTAAGTTTAATGTGAAGTGTAGGTGGTAGAAAGGTGAAAATGGGAAAAAGGGTCGAAGTCGGCGAAGTGGGGGCACGGGATGCGCGTACCAGCCGATCGATCGGCAGCAGTGCTGTAGTGCACGCACACACGGCAGGGAGCTTGCCAATCAATCGGCGCCCAGCGCCGATCAATCGCCCCTGCGCGCGCCGAGTGTCACGCGGCCCAAATTGTGTTTTTTTTTCAAATTTTCGTTTTCAAACACGTTTCAACCCGACGTTTCGTGATACTTCCAAAACGTATTTTTTGAACGTTTTCCCACGTATTTCAAACGATTTAAACAACCCAAAAATTGAGTCAACGTTTTACCAAAAACGACTTTAGGCATCAATTTAGAGTTTTAAAAAAAGTTGAAAATTTTCACGTCCAAAATGTCAAAATCAAAGTCAACATCAGGTCAAGTCCCATGTCGACCATGCGGGTCTGGGTCGTCACAGTCCAAGTCAACAGTCACACAGTCAATGATTACTATTCAACCCGCGGAAGTCTGCTGGTTAACTCGCGGAAGCCCGCTGGTCAACCAGCAAAACTCCGCACTCTGCGCCGCGAGACTCCACTGTGGAAGTTAGCTTTGCAACATGGGAATCCGCCTGCGAGAAAGGACTTCCAGAGGTGCCAGTGTTCGACGATTTTTCACTAAAAACATGTCATTTTCATCCATTATTACCTCCAATCACTCAAACATCTTACAAAAAACTTAAAGTTTCCGAAAAAAATCAAAATCCGACAAGAATATTCAATCTTGCTAGCTATAAAATGTCCAAGTCTTTTGTAGGGATGGGTATGATCAAGTTCCACCTTGGAACTAGAATCGTCTCCCACAGTTCCATGGTTCTGGAACTAGAACCACAACTAAACATATTTCATGATTTGGTCCTGGTTCGGTTCTAAATTTTTAAAAAAATTATTTACATTTTCTATTGTTTTTGTTTTGGGTTTTTCGGATGGATAGGGTTTGGGGCTTTTTTCTATAATGAGATGGTTTTTACGATTTTTGGGTTGGGTTTGGTTTTCACGATTCCAAAATCATTGACTAGATCATGGACTACAAGTCTTGAGAATTTGGAACCGCAACCAGTGCTTTTGGTGGGCAAAACTTGATAGAACGAGATCGAAATCGCATTTCCTATCACGACCCAAAGGTGGGCCTAGACAGAAACACAAGATTGAGCGACCTGATCCTCAGATAGAACATGACCATCCAGGCCAAGACTAGGTTTGACAGCGGAAAACTTTAAATAAAATGAGCCCTCACCTACAAAGAATGAGCCGAAATTCCCGTAGCAATCAAAGAAAAATAAATTAGTGCAGAAACTTAAATAATCCAATAAGTTACTATGCAGAAAATAAATGAGAAAATAAGGAGAGAGTTCCTCACAAAGACAAATAATGACACTCGAGAAAATAAGAAATGAGGAGGACGAAGACGGAGATCCACTCTTCAACGAGCAACAACAACATCGCCCTCTACAATTCTAACCTAGAATGGAAGGGGGGAGGGGTGAGGTGGGTGGCTAACTCAGTAAGGAACTCATACTATACTAAGATACATATGCAAAACTAGTTTTATTATTTTCTTTCAAAACCATGATCAGTTATAAAAATGCACTGCATGGATTTACATTTAAAAAGGTTTTTCTTTATTTTTTAATTGTTAAATCCTTATTACTATTTTAAAAATAGGCTTAACAAGGTATGGGTAAGGCAATTTAAAAAACATTGCTACATACATAGGTAGGTATACATAAACTAAGTCATCATCATTTTTGTTAGAAAACAATCCTTGTGAAAAAAGAGTGTTACACAAGGACCCTTTCAGCACACTATCATAAACAGACGGTGATCTGAAGAACTAGCAACGCCTCGTGAGTTAGGTAGGAGCTGAAAATTGATGGCGATTCAAAGATCCAACCACATCACCCGGGCTACCGGCGAGTAACTCATCGACGGTACGACCCGTGAATAAAATGATGGCCGGTGAACAAGATCCATCATTACAATATCTATGTAAACATCCACTGATAGTCGACAAGTGAACTCCAGCACGACATCACCCAGTGCATCAGGTAAAGCACCCTGGCCAGGTTTATGGCCTATCGGGTTCCCAAGGAGTGCATCATCACCACTCTATCACCTTTTTCGCAAATATAAAAATTAAGTAACCTTCACATAGCAGAAGGTGCATAACGATGACTTTGGTTGCTTTGGTTGCTCAAATACTGACAGAACCCAAAACAACCAATACTGATGTCAGAAAGGCTCAAACAGCTCCAAACAAGTATCAGGTCGAACTCTAGGTATTTTGGTTGCTCGGACACTCCTGCCAAAAACAACTCGAGTCCAACACCAGAAGGCTCAACTAGCCAAATAAAAAACAGCTCATCGGTAGTGCATATACAACAATATAATACCGAATACCATGCACATGAAATTTAAACATGGAAAACATATGTACATATACATAAAATTTAAACGTGGAAAAAAACTCATATGGGTTTTGATAGGTGTCAATCCACCTAAATAAGTGTTGAAAACCATGCAATGCAATGTAAAGCAATACAGTATAGAACCTCGATGATGACAACAGCTTACCGACTAGCCAACACTCGCTACCATAAGCATGCATTAGAACAGGAACATCGTTGGGACCTACAACCTATCCAACATCAGAAATCCCAACACAACACGAGATGACAAGAAGGGACTCCTAAACCGAGGTTAGGAATCCTAACTAGCAACAATTTACGATTTACTGAACAATTTGTTGATTCACACGTGCGGCACGACATAACTTGAAGATTTGATTATGCACGCTCGACCTTTAAAACTTCTTACATTTCTTTATTATTCTGAATTTATCCAATAACGACGCTAACCAGCATAACTTGGCAATTTCTAACCTAAGCACTTATTAATAAAATTTAGGGTCTCACCTCGATCTTCGTGCAAAACGATCGAAAAAGAGTTTCAACAAACAAAGACCACCATCGCTTTTTAAACGATGAAACTGGTCAGATGTTAGGAGTTAGAAAAATTTTCCAACATTGCTTGGCGGTCCAAAAAGGTGGTTAAAGTTTCTGTCAAAGTCAGTAGTCAAATAGTCAACGATCAGTAGTCAACCCGCGGAAGCCCAATGGTCAATCGACAAAACTCCACACTCTACACCGCAAGAGTCCACTGCAGAAGTTTGTTTTACGACGCGGGAGTCTGCCCGAGAGAAAGGGCTTCCGGAGACACCAGTCTGCGATGGTTTTCCGCTAAAAATCCATCATTTTCATCCATTATTCTCTCCAATTACTCAAACTGCTTACATAAAACTTAAATCTACTCAAATAATCCACAAATAACCCAACAATTAAAGATTCTGACCAAAAATCCAAATCTGACGAAAATAAAAAATCTAACCACCAAAAACGAGGTTAGAAACAGACTTACCCTTTAGAAATAGACTTGAAGACCGGGACGAGACAAACACGAGGCAAGCGTTGGAGACTCGTCGTTTCCTAAACCTCCCTTTCCTCTGCCCCCTCTCTTCCATGCGGCCGAAACTCAAAGGGAAAAGGTTTTTCCCTTTCGCTTGTAAAAAGAAATTTTAGATTAAAATTAATTTAATATATAAAATATAATATGCATTATCACATTTTATATACTAAATAAACTATCGAATTTTGATATCCCGATAATTTCTAAAATCCCACCAAAATTTCTCAACCTATTTGAAAAAAATTCCCAAACTCTAAAGACTATTTAACAACGACAATTTCATTTACTTAACCGAATTTCCAGGCCTCAATTATACGGAAAATCTTGAAATTCACCTAATGTCCCAACGCTTTAGGAATCTCCTCCTAACAAATCAAAGATAAATTATTAATCCACCGAAACTCAGATTTTGGAAATCACAAGGAGGACACAAAATTCGAGCGCTTGACTGATTTGATCAGAAAGTTGTATGTGGCCAAATACCAACGAAACAAGAAAATTCAAGTAAAACCAATCAAATTGACCTCGAATGACGCGGAAAATTTATCCAAAAACTTTAAAAATTCGCACCTATTACAATCCTGATCTTGTTTTTCCATGTGTAGTCTTTTCCCCTCAACCATTAAATAAAAATAGTAAGATGGTCATAACCTCGTTCTCCGTGATAAATGTGTATTTTACATCTTATTTGTGCTCTTTTATACTTGATTCGATACATTTTTCTCAAATATTTAAAAGGATTTGACATTTTTGGTGTAAGTGCACAGATAAATAAAATATAGCAGGTTTGGAGTTTCAACAAAGGCAATTACAGCTCAAGAGTTTATTTTGGCGATTTCTTTTAGACACTATTTGAATAAGTGAAAGATATAAACCCAAGAGGGGATCAATTGGCTGACGCGTTTAAAAAGATACAATTTTGTTGATTTTAATCTGAAAATCTTAGCCGTTGATCATAGGGATGCCGAATTTACTCCAAAATTAGGTTATAAAGGAATGAGACAGCCAAAAACAAGCAGGGGGAGGTAGAGAGGAAAAACAAGGAGATCGTTTCCGTCAAGAATTCACATTCAAAAGCATAGTTTTCTCTCTGCTTTTTCTTTGCAACTATGAACATCATCACTTTGATTCTTGTTTCTTTTCGTTATTATATCATGAACTAATTTTCTTCTCTAGAGCTAAGATGTAGTCAAATTATGATTGTTTGGTATTTTCTTTAATTCAATTTATTGATGTCGTATTCCAATTATGTGTTGAGTGAATTATTACTATTCTTATTGGTTGCGATTGCCTGATCAACAATAACATGTTCATAAGATTGTTTTGAGAATAGAAGGTGAAAAATAATTATGCAATGGATAATTCGGCATGAAAAGGATCTTAGACTAGGGATTACTAAGGCATTCATGTGGTAGTTTGATTTCTCGTTCGTAATGTATTCAATTAATTGCTAGGGTTTGAGACCAGAAGGTAATAACCTGTTAGTTGGATAAGTGTGTCATTACTTGGGAGAGATTGATACATATATTAGTGAAATAACCATCAACACATAGGAATAGATATTAATAAATTGAGTTAACATTACTAAACATGATTAATTAAGGTGAAGTCAAAAGCTCTCGATTTCTCTCTCATTAGATTCTACAACTTTATTCAATTTTAGTTTATTTAATTAAGTTATCTTGCTATTATTTTAATCAAAATTATCAAAGTTTCATCGTTCATCCATAAATAGAATTAAAGTTATTTAATAATTAGTGAAAATAGTCTTTGTGGGTTCGACACGTATTTATTCACTTTATAACTTTTGTGACACGTGCACTTGCATTCGTATTTTTCGCAACACTCTAGAACAAGCAAAGGGTCAGATCATTTTCTTTCTATCATTCGACCCCGAGTCGTGTCAGCTCGAGACAAACATGTTGATATTTAATCTGTCACATTTTAGAGGTGGGCCAATATAGAAACGTCAGGTCGAACGCTTTGATCCTAAGAAAGGACCAGGTTCAACTATGAGAGCCCAGATTCTATCGCAGGAGCCCGTTGTGGGAACCCAGGTTGCATTGTGGGACTTCGCACTCAGGCTGCAAGACTCCACTTTTGAAAGAGGGCACCTAGAGACGTCGTTCCAGCGACATTATTTATGAAAAACTAGTCATTTCCACCGATTTTTCACACCAATTAGTGTAAGACTCTACCTAGACTCTTACTCGACCGAAATACCACAATAAAACTAAGTATTTTGACTCCCCAAACTGGAAATCTGAATCTATCAATAACTAAAACCTAAATGTCAGAACAAATGATAATGAGGTTCAAGAATCGACTTACCCTTGAAAATCGTTGCTAAAACTTGAAGACCAACGTCACGGAGTAAATTGCAAATTATCCAACCTTATTTTCTTGTCTAATTTATGTTTCACGCTTACGTAAGTTTACTTCGATCGAACATCTTGAAATAATGTTTACGATTTTAGTTAGTGAAATTTCTCATTAGAATATGATTTATGTTTCTTTCTTTTTTCTTTGATAGTTCATATGTAGAAGCATGCTAAGATTTTTCTTCCGATTTTTGTAATATAATATGAAATGTCTAATCGTTTCATTTAGTATCTTGCTTAGTTTTTAAAATCGAAAAATAAAATGAATATGATTTTGTCCTTGAACGATCACAATCCAAAGTGGCCTGTGATAGAACGAGGATCGTTCTGTCCCAAAAATGAACCGAAACGTTTAGCTATTTACGATAACAATTAATAACGTAGTAGAAAACTTCAAAAAAATCAAATGTTAGACCCTAACATGTTAGGCTAAACTATAGATTTAGCAGTGATATTTAGATAGTAAAACAATATTAAACCAAATAAACTATGCAAAGTGACATACATGGAAGTCCAATCAAAAGGGAAATAATGATAAAAAATATGAGTCACATCACACCAAAATAAACTCTCGAATAACAAGTAATAACTAAAGTAGAAATCAATGTTGATGTGTCCTGCATCGACTCATGGAAATCTATCTAACTATGTCCTAAAAGAAATGTTGTAGTGGTGAGTCGATTAAATTTAGTAGGGATTTAAGCATTATACCCATATTTTTAAATAAAAATAAGTAAGCATGTTAAATGAAATCACATAGTAAAACTAAGAGTGAAAACATCTATAGAGCAAGTGTTAAAATAATCTACTATACTATGGTATGGTACATAACAAAAATATACCACTAGTGTCTCAAGATAAAATTTTAGTGAAAATAAAGTTTCTCACAGATTCTAAACACACTATGTCATAGACATATACAATAATAAAGACGATACTTGGCAATCACAAAACCAAAAATGACCATGATCAAATTTAGGATTTTGCAACCAGGAACACTGCACAATTAGATGTACGGGTGATGATGGTCTGATTTGGTCCGGTTTTAAGAGAGACTAAGACCGTACCAATATATTTTGATTTTCAATTTCTAGAACAATACCTATAAAAAAAATTTTAGGACCGGACAAGAGCCGGGCCAACAATTCTGTTCTGGTTGTAATTTTTCCCAATATGAAATTTGGTTCCGCTGTTCCGGCAATGGCATCTTCTCTTTCTACCCTACCCCTTCTTCTCTTTCTCTCCCTCTCTCCGTGCTATGGCTCTGCATCATTCTCATCAACACTATCAATCGCTGTAACAAACCTTTTTCCCAGCAAGATATTGTCCGCTCTGGGGATTGGGCCGCAGCCCAATATCCTTCCCTCACGGCTTTGTTTGGCGAGGACTTCCCAGTTGGTCACCCAACCTGGTACTACTCTCGCCGAAGCACTTTTAACTTCGGAGTTCTTATGGGATCCGTTGTCAATTGTGCTCCAAAATACGTCTTACTATTTTGGGAGGGTCTCTTTACATATGTTTCATTTCCACATACTTTCCCAAGCGATGTGGGATTGTGACGACCCCCACATTACGACCTACCCCCTTCATCGGCCTTTTTCCCACGCGGATGCACCGCCATCCGGGTCCGGATCCAGTATACGGGCCAATAGTACACATATGGGTCATTACAATCACCCCTCCTCGGGGGCCCAACGTCCTCGTTGGCCACATTTCCAGTTGGGTACAGGCTCTGATAAGTTTGGCGAGGACTTTCCAGTCGGTCACCCAACCTAGTACTACTCTCGCCGAAGCACTTTTAACTTCGGAGTTCTTATGGGATCCGTTGTCAATTGTGCTCCAAAATACGTCTTACTATTTTGGGAGGGTCTCTTTACATATGTTTCATTTCCACATACTTTTCCAAGCGATGTGGGATTGTGACGACCCCCACATTACGACCTACCCCATTCATCGGCCTTTTTCCCACGCGGATGCACCGCCATCCGGGTCCGGATCCAGTATACGGGCCAATAGTACACATATGGGTCATTACAATCACCCCTCCTCGGGGGCCCAACGTCCTCGGGGGCCCAACGTCCTCGTTGGCCACATTTCCAGTTGGGTACAGGCTCTGATACCATTTGTAACGACCCATTTTCCCAGCAAGATATTGTCCGCTCTGGGGATTGGGCCGCAGCCTAATATTCTCCCCTCACGGCTTTGTTTGGCGAGGACTTTCCAGTCGGTCACCCAACCTAGTACTACTCTCGCCGAATCACTTTTAACTTCGGAAGGCAAAGAGTAGTACCAGGTTGGGTGATCGACTGGGAAGTCCTCGCCAAACAAAGCCGTGAGGGGAGGATATTGGGCTGCGGCCCAATCTCTAGAGCAGGACAATATCTTGCTGGGAAAAGGGGTCGTTACAATCACAACAGCAGCCACAACCATCGAAATCCTTCAGATTCGAAACTGAGGGGGTTCCAATTTTTCCGGGTTTTGAAATCCTAAATATCCTCAATTCCCTTTCTTTACTGGACCAGGAAGGACAAACAGATTTATTTGCGAAAATTAAAGCGAAACCAACTGATATCAAAATTAGCAATAGAACAAATATTCCCTTCCTGCACTGGCCAATCAAATCCAGCTTGAATTACAAGTTAGACAATCTATCAGGAGTCCAAAAAATAAATTTATTTACATTTAAAATTTTTAAATCAAACTCTTCTATAAAAGCAATTTATAGGGTTAAATAATCAAAAAATTTAAAAATTATATTTAGTTAAAACGTTTCAAGTTAAAAACAATAATACATTTTAAGTTTTTATTATTACACACCCAACAAGCCAACATTAGTTTTAAGTTTCTAATAAATATTTATGCCTGCCAAAAGAAAAAAAAAGAATATTAACAAAAAATGAAAAATGTTACGCATATTTTTATTTATTAAATAATGTTTACATACTATTTCTTCTCTATATATTTACTTCGTGACGTGTCAAGTAATAATTAATGCAATTATTTATTTATTTTAACTATTTATAATTATTAAATTAACTGCATCAATTAATATTTATCACGTTAAAAAACGATAATTAGTAAATTAGAATAGAGAGTAAATGCAGTATTACTCTTATTTATTTTCTTTAATTTTCATTTGCATAATAGTAAAGTACTTATTCTAGTTTAATTTTTTTTAATTATATGATAATAAATTGTTTAATATTTAAATGTCACGTCACTAGACAAATTAAAAAGTTACTAAATAAGTGGGACTACCCATGTTATTCTAAAAAAAAGATTAGCCTACTAAATAAGTAGTCTTGCTATGACAGCCCGCCATGTGAAGGTAAGGAGAGTTCGGTAGGGCCCAGCCCATACCAGTGGGAGTGTACAATCCCACGTTGCTTGGAAGAGTGAAAAATGCATGGTTTATAAGTAGAGTTCCATTCCCTACCTAGTACAACACGTATTAAGGCTAATCTCAAGAATAAAACTGTGCGAGTTCTGGTCCAAAGCGGATAATATTGTACCGTGAAGACCAGAAGACGTTACACTTGCACTAATTAAAGAAGAATAATTTGTGTAACACCCGACATTTATTTGCCATGTAATCGTTTTCCCGAATCGTATAAGCGGGATCAATATTACTTTAATACAATGAATGTTTTAGTTGAATTGTTGGAATAATTAGTGGAGAACTAAACTAATGTGGAACCAAAATAAATCAATTTGGTTAAAAACCAATGGAATGGCATAATAGGTAAGAATTAAGGTGGTTGGGAGGATGCAAGTGGATGACTGACACTTGGCGACTTGTTGAAGAAGATATGTCTTCTCTTCCTCCTACATGAAACCCACTTCACTCTTTCCTCTGCTCTTTCCATTCTCTCCTCAGCACTCTCTCTTCCAGTCGACAAATAACCATCGAAGTTACTTCGATCTCTTCAGATTTCTTTCTGCTTCTCCGCTAAGGTAAACATCTACTAATGCCAACGAGTTTGGACAAGTTTAAGGTGAGTTTTACTGAGGTTTAGGGTTATGATATTTAGAGAGAGAACTCACTGTTTTTGGATAAAAACACGTTGGTGTGTTCTAAAGGGGTTGAAATGAGTTTGCTGCATATCCTGCCAAGTATTAGTTAGCATTTGCAGCTTGATGATTCCCATCAAACAGATAATCAAACTAAACTGAATTATGCTTTAAAGAACTCTTTTATGTTGTACCTAGTGGAAGATTTCTCATAAAGAGATCTGTCACTTATGTACGTCCCATTCTTTTTAACATCTAATTATAACAAGCCCTCAAGCTTAAAACATTACAAAAATTCATTTGCTCTCAAAGAGCCTTCTTGAGTTGCTCCTGTAATATTTGAGAGTTTTTATGTTTTGAAAATTATGAATAAATTTTTTGTATTGTTTGAAATCAATTTGTTTAGAGTTGACTTGAATTTCATTTTGTTTTGTTCATGTCGGGCCACGTGTGACTTCTTCAGTCAAGTGGTCCACCCAGACCTTTGAGAAGTTCCGTGCAGATCGGTTCCGACATTTATGTTGGGTGAATCAAGTCATCGATATTTTCCTTGCGAATTTCTAAATTCTTTGTACGTCCCATTCTTTTTAACATCTAATTATAACAAGCCCTCAAGCTTAAAACATTACAAAAATTCATTTGCTCTCAAAGAGCCTTCTTGAGTTGCTCCTGTAATATTTGAGAGTTTTTATGTTTTGAAAATTATGAATAAATTTTTGTATTGTTTGAAATCAATTTGTTTAGAGTTGACTTGAATTTCATTTTGTTTTGTTCATGTCGGGCCACGTGTGACTTCTTCAGTCAAGTGGTCCACCCAGACCTTTGAGAAGTTCCGTGCAGATCGGTTCCGACATTTATGTTGGGTGAATCAAGTCATCGATATTTTTCCTTGCGAATTTCCTAAATTCTTTGATCTCATTGATAAGTTTTATAGCTATGATCCCATAAGTTTTTGTGTGGTCTACAATCTCCGAGTTGTGAAAGTTACACCATATATTAGGGGTGATCGTGGTCCGGTTCGGTCCGATTTTTGAAAAATTTAAGACCAGACCACTAAATTTGGTTTTTTATTTTTTGCACCAATAAGCAAAAAAAAATTCCCAGAACCGGACCAAAATTCTGGTCTCGGTTCTGGTCCGGTTCAAGTCCTTCCGCTTTTTTTTTTTTTTTTTTTTTTTTTGTAAAGAGCCGCACTATATAACTAATCAAAAATCAAAATGGTTTGTGTAAAACCAGAAACAACCAATAAATTCCATGTTTTGTAAGTATACTTAACAATTGAAGGTTTCAAATTGCAAACATGTAAAGTTTCAAAGTAATCTTGCATTCAATCAAGGAAAAAAGTCTCCAAACATTCATTCATTCATGTGTCTAATCAAACAAAAGTGCCATAATGTAACGACCCGGTGAGGATCGCCACGAAATTCTTGACTTTACATAAAACTTTAACTCATATTTGAACTCTTCTCTCCTTTTTTTTTTAGTATACCTAACAGGCTTAAAGACTTCGACTTAATGGATGGAAAATTAGTCCCTCGTACCTGCTTCCAATCGACGTACAAGTTGCATGGATCTGCATGCATCAATCGATAGACATGGCACGTGCACCCCACATGACTCTTTTAGACACCTATCGGCAGATGCGAATACTCGCATCGACCGACGATCACGTGCATCTCATGTGACCAATTTAAAAACATCTATCGATGGCTTACAAGCTCTATGTCATCCGATCACTAAACGACAAAATCATTACTTACATCATCCGGTGGTTTATTACACTTTCATCATCCGATGGCTTATTTCACTACATCTGCCGATCGCTAGACGACAAAATAACACTTTCATCATCCGATGGCTTATTTCACTACATCTGCCGATCGCTAGACGACAAAATAACACTTTCATCATCCGATGGCTTATTTCACTACATCTGCGATCGCTAGACGACAAAATAACACTTTCATCATCCGATGGCTTATTTCACTACATCTGCCGATCGCTAGACGACAAAATAACACTTTCATCATCCGATGGCTTATTTCACTACATCTGCGATCGCTAGACGACAAAATAACACTTTCATCATCCGATGGCTTATTTCACTACATCTGCCGATCGCTAGACGACAAAATAACACTTTCATCATCCGATGGCTTATTTCACTACATCTGCCGATCGCTAGACGACAAAATAACACTTTCATCATCCGATGGCTTATTTCACTACATCTGCCGATCGCTAGACGACAAAATAACACTTTCATCATCCGATGGCTTATTTCACTACATCTGCCGATCGCTAGACGACAAAATAACACTTTCATCATCCGATGGCTTATTTCACTACATCTGCCGATCGCTAGACGACAAAATAACACTTTCATCATCCGATGGCTTATTTCACTACATCTGCCGATCGCTAGACGACAAAATAACACTTTCATCATCCGATGGCTTATTTCACTACATCTGCCGATCGCTAGACGACAAAATAACACTTTCATCATCCGATGGCTTATTTCACTACATCTGCGATCGCTAGACGACAAAATAACACTTTCATCATCCGATGGCTTATTTCACTACATCTGCCGATCGCTAGACGACAAAATAACACTTTCATCATCCGATGGCTTATTTCACTACATCTGCCGATCGCTAGACGACAAAATAACACTTTCATCATCCGATGGCTTATTTCACTACATCTGCCGATCGCTAGACGACAAAATAACACTTTCATCATCCGATGGCTTATTTCACTACATCTGCCGATCGCTGCCGATCGCTAGACGACAAAATAACACTTTCATCATCCGATGGCTTAATTTCACTACATCTGCCGATCGCTAGACGACAAAATAACACTTATCATCATCCATGGCCTATTCACTACTCTGGCCGATCGCTAGACGACAAAATAACACTTTCATCACATCATCCGATGGTTTATTACACTACATCTGCCGATCGCTAGACGACAAAATAACACTTTCATCATCTGATGGCTTATTTCACTACATCTACCGATCGCTAGACGACAAAATAACACTTTCATCATCCAATGGCTTATTTCACTACATCTGCCGATCGCTAGACGACAAAATAACACTTTTATCATCCGATGGCTTATTACACTACATCTGCCGATCGCTAGACGACAAAATAACATTTTTATCATCCGATGGCTAAACACTCTACTCCTACCGATAGGAGAAAAACACATCTTCCGGTAGAAACTCCTACCAAAATGATTCATTCGACTTTCACATAATACAACTTAGCTAAGAAAGGCTCTTACTGGTGTAACAAATTCATTCAGAGTATAAATAGCGGAAGACTTGCATGACATAAACCCTTTAAAAGAAAACATATTCTCATATCCAATCCCAGACTTAAAAGTTAACTCAAGCAATACTAACACCATCCTACATAATTCCAGTTCTTATATTCTTACTGACATAAGGGAGCAATAACCAGGGGTCATAATTGCCTCTCCAGTCCTGCACTATCACTTTGAGTATCCTCCAGCAACCAAGCTTAGACATCCTCATTAACCTTGAGTTCCTCACCTGAAAACTCGTCACCTACATCATAAGGTTCAAACTATAAGCCTAATGATTAGTAAGGAATGCAACACTAACATTGATGCATGAATGCATAATTTGGGAAAATCACATGCTCATAAGTCTTTTCTTGTTCATGTCTTTGCTCATAATCATCATTCATAATCATGGATCATATTCATCATTCATAATCGTTGATCATATTCCTCATTCATAGTCATTGATCATATTCATCGTTCATAGTCTTTGCTCATATTCTTTGTTTAGGTTGTGTGGATCAAGAGAGGATTTGTGCCGGTAAAGGGGGTTCGACAGTGAGTTTGATCTTGTTCCCTACTGCGGGTCGTATTCATGTGTCCTTCTTTGGACTGTGACATACGCCGAACTGCCCCCAAACCTCACTTAATCCACGTTGCATAAATCTTATATATACATATATATACATACATATCTTGTTCATAGAAAACATGCGTTAAAACATTTTTCTTATGCTTGGGAAACATTCATGATGCATGAACATGAGAACTTTTAACTCATCAAACTATGACAAGGATCATACCAGAGTAGATGACTTCACAACATACATAGATCCTTCAAGTGCATGATGCAAACTCATCATCAACTAGGATCATACCAGAGTAGATGACTTCACAACATACATAGATCCTTCAAGTGCATGATGCAAACTCATCAAACTATGACAAGGATCATACCAGAGTAGATGACTTCACAACATACATAGATCCTTCAAGTGCAGGCAAGCTCATTATCATAATGTAAACATTAGACTTCTAAACAACCTAGTACACCCACGATGTAGGGCTCTATTAGCCGGAAATCTTAATACATTCACTTACCTGGTCTCCTTAGCAATCTGAACCTCTCCTCTTCAACTTCTTCACCTAAAACATGTGCATTACAGTAGTTAAATCAAAATCCTAAACCCTACTCATAAATCATCCTAGGATCTATTAGCTAAAGTCATTCCCAAATCCTTGGTTTGATATACTGTGCAGAATCTGAAATCCAAAATAAAACAAACAGGTTCTACTATCGATTAAATCTGAGTTGGTTACTTAAATTGTCTAGAATCGATTCGGGTTGACATTACTACTTTCGGATTCTAAAATGTTCTAATACTACTCGGCCATTGATAAAATCTGAGTTCAAATGCCGAGCTGAAAACAGAGCTCCAAACACTAACAGATAACTACATTGTCCATTTCATACCTCGGGTGCGGATTCGCAAAGGAATACGGGCTAGAAACCGGTCGTCGGCGAGGAAGACACTGATAGCAGTGAGTGGGGCTTGGGAGAGAAGAAATCGCCGGAAAGGGTGGTGTCGGCTACAGTGGTTTAAATGAGGTTTGAATCCTTTCCTTTTTCTTTAAATACTGGCCTCAATCCTCCATTATTACAACTTTGCCACTCAACCTAGTTTAGATCCACATGTAATTAATTAAGCTTGGCATAAATCCTAAACTACGAAGATTAAATATTTATGACCGTTAATACAGTTAAGAAAATCACCTGGCCGTTGACTCGGGTGTTACACATAAAGTTAACAAAAGAGACAAATAAAGAGGGTATAACATAAAAACACACAGGAAAAACCTAAGCTTACTAAGAAAAAGAGGGCAACAGTTTCTTCTTTCCCATTCTCCGCTTCCTTCTCCTCACTACTTCCTTGAACATTGAAAACTTCTGTTGCGTCCAGTGTGTTTGTTGCAGGGGGAGTCACCTGCAAAATAAAAATGAAGATCACATCACGAGTGCAAATCACAGACATTTCCGTGTCTTCACACTTGACATGTCAAAAAATATAACTACGTACCACTTCTTTTACTATTTCCCTCTCGAGTCTCGACAATACTCTCCTTCAAGAAAATTATTCACCAATTATAATTGGTTCGCTACATTCACCTGCTGATGTAGTATCTGTAAAATATAAGTTACAAAGTAAGTATATAATACATAATAATTACTAAAAAGAATAAAGAAAAATTTAAAACACACCTTTTTCAAAATCATCACTCCCATCATTGAAGTGTTCTAAATCACGTATTTCCCCACGAAACCAACTTTGACTGCAAATAAGTGCCTCGACAGTCTTTGGTGATAAAGAACTATAAAAAGAATCTAATACACGTCCACCACTACTGAAAGCTAACTCCGAAGGAACTGTGGAAATAGGAATAACCAATACATCTTTTGCAATTTTACTTAATATTGGATATTTCAATTCATTCAATTTCCACCATGCCAAAATATCTTGATTGTCCGAAAAAATTTCTAACTATTTGGATAAATATTGATCGACTTCCGTCCTCTTGCCTGAATCATCTCGCACACTAAGACGGTTGCAAAATTTCAGAAATAGCTTATTGTGGATTTGTCCTGTGGATGAAGATGTCGCAACACTAGTTCTACAATAATTCTGTGACATTTCAATTCCCAAATCCGCTTTGTATTGAAGATATAATATGTTAATCACTGTCCGTACGTTAATCACCAAATCGGTTGCTTTATTATTGTCAACCAACGTTGTAAGACAAAGTTTGAAATACTCTAACTTACATCTCGGATCTAAGACAACTGCAACGTACATCAAGAAATTAATATTCTCACAATTTCCCCAGTACTTGTCAAATTTTCCAAGCATTGCAAAAGCCATTTTCCTCAATGACGGATAGTCACACTCAGCATACTCTAGAATAATCATTTTCAAATTGTATAGTTCGCTAAAATACATATTTGATGTGACATGTGAAGATGCTGAAACAGTCATAGTCGTATCATAAAATTTTTTAAAAACTTAACAAGTTCTCTACACTTTGTCCAATCTGTTGTACTGGGAGGTGTGTCCCCACTAAAATTAGCAAGATAATTACTATCAGTTATCATTAACTTGTCAAAAGCTTTTTCAAACTTTTCAGCGCTATCTAACATCAAATATGTAGAATTCTATCTTGTAGACACATTAAGAGAAACACCACTTTTGCATGAAATCTTAACATTATCGGCACAATTCTTAAAATTTTGTAACCTTGCAGGCGAAGATTGAACATACTTAATAGCTCTACGCACTCTAGCAATAGCCTCTTGATGATCTTTCAATCCATCACATACAATCAAGTTCAATATGTGTGCAAAACATCGCATATGCATGTACTCTCCATTCAAAATCAAACCATTCCAATTTCGAACACTTTTGATCAAATATGAAATTGCAACTTCATTCGAAGAAGCATTGTCAACTGTGACAGTCAACATATTTTCAATTCCCCATTCACACAAACATCTTTCTAATTCTCTACCAATTGTCTCACATTTATGATTGGAAATCAAACAAAAATTTAAAATCTTCTTATGAATAGTCCAATCACTATCAATGTAATGACCAGTTAAAACCATGTAATTTAAATTCTGAATAGAAGTCCATGTATCTGTAGTCAAACATACTCGTTGTGATGTTCTTCTAAAGTACTCTTTCAATTTCATCTTTTCCTTTTCATAAAGACTAAAAATATCACGAGAAACAGTAAATCTAGAAGGTATAGAAAACTTCGGTTGCATATATTGAGAATATTCTCTAAAACTCTCTCTTACAACAAACTTCAAAGACAATTCCTCCTTAATTACCATCTTCGCAAGTAGTTCTCGACAAGTAGCAACACTAAAACATGCAAGTTGTTGTCCCTTATTGTTCATATTCTGAAAGCTCAAAGTCTTTTGTTTCACATCTACTTTTGCCAAAAATTTGGCACAAATACGGATGTGTTTTTTCAAGCTTGATGTCCTATTTTTCAGTGTATCACATGCATATATTTTTCCACAGTGATTACATTTAGCTCTAGCAGTTTTATCCTCGCCATAGTTAACAATATTAAAATAATTCCAAACTTCAGATTTCTTTGCCCTTTCCCTTCGAACACTAACAGTAGAACTAGTACAGGAGTAATCGCTACATTTTGATTTTCATTTGTACTTTCTGTTTCCATCCTATAAAATACAATAATTTATCAAACGAAGTAACCAAATTAAACAATCTAACAAACATATTTACAAATTACACAGCAAACAAACACAGCAACTATAACACAACAGAACATGCTGAAAAACAAATTCTAACAAAGCACAAACATATAATGAACATTAAATACAAAGTGCTCTCGGTCAACAGTTCCGAAGAGTCTCCCAAAAACAAAAAATGTAATCTAAAAGTGCTCTCGGTCAACAGTTCCAAAGAGTCTCCCAAAAACAGAAAATGCAATCTATAAGTGGCATTATCATACTTAAATTTTTTGGCAATGATAATCACTAATTTTTTTACACTAACAGACTTAAATTATTGAGTCACTGATAATCACTAATGATAAATGATAATCACTAATTTTGAGTCACTAACAAAATTAATTTTTTGGCGACTGATACTCGGCTCTCACGACTCACAGAGAGAAACTGTAGCATTATTTCACTAAATTTCAATCTAACACTAACAGGGTCGGCTCTCTCTCGGTGAAGCCGAGAGAGTGCCCCAAATGCCATAACAAAATCACAAGAAATCGAGATACAGTGGGCATCGAGAGAGTAAAACCACAATAGGTATGAAAAGTGAGAGCAGAAAATACCTGTTGTGCGAACAGCAAGCCGGCGAGAGCGACTGGAAGAGACGGCGAGATACAGCTACGCACGGCGAGGGCGACTGGTGACTGGCGCGAGAGACACGGCGAGGCGAAGAAACAGGGAAGGGAGGAAGAAAAGAAACAGCGAAGGCGAAGAACTCTGTCGACTCGATTTCGAAGAAGAGAAGTCTGTCGGCGACTCGAGCAGCGAAGCGAAGAAGAAACGAAAATGAGTTCGATTTTTAGGGCTAGGGTATTTTGGGTGGACAGTGGGCCGGTCCGGTTCTACGAAAATTGTGTCACCAAACCCGAGAACCGCACCAACAACTGCGGTTCTTGAAAAAAAAACCGATACCCATTAATTTATAAGGCAAAACCGCCCAGAACCGGACCAAACCGTAGGTTTTGGTCCGGTTCTTCGGTTCTCGGTTTTTTTGCTCACCCCTACCATATATCTGGTGATATGAAGTAGAATGTAAAAGAAGAACATAAATCAAAACAATTGAGATTTTCATGTGTTTTATAAATAGTGGACCATTTATGCCATGAACTACTTATTTATTTATGCCTTGCATATATTTGATAAGGAGAATTTCAACTCGAAACGACTCACGATGCAAAGTTAAAAAAGTCGAGCTGAACGCATCGAGCCAGCCTGATTGTTTAGTGAAGTGAGAGAATTTAACCATAGATTTGACAATTTAAATAAATAAAAATGAAGGATTATATGAGCCTTGTGTTTGAAAGTTCTGTTTACAAAAAGTTAAGGTACCAGAACATTCAGTGATCAAATGAATAAATAAATTTTATTGACTACTTTTATGCTTTGATTAAATTTATGAGAATTATTTAATTTTTTTGCAATTTTAAATTTACAAACGCTCATATATACTCTACGACTCAGCTCTCGAGCTAGGCCGACCCGACTATGAGTGACTTAAATTAGGGTGGGCCTAACCATTTGGTTTGGTCCGATCCTGGTTGGTTATGTGGATTCTTGATACCGACCATGGTTCTAGGGAGCAAAAAACCGTGGTAACCATGGTTTGGTCCATAATTTTAGGAGTCAAAAATTGCCTTAACCCAGATTTTAACCCAGAAATTTTGGGTTAAATTGCCTCGAAACATGTATAACCCGGTCCATTCTCAAGCCCAACTCACTCTCGCAGCCCGCCCAAGAACCCTCTCACTCTGTTTCTTAATAATAACCAATTACGCTGGTTAGCCCAACCTAATTTACCCAAAACACGACCGAATCCATAACTCCAAAGTCTAAACCTACCTCATTAGATTTGAGATTCCTCCTCGGCTTCATAAATCGCAACCTCGACCACCGGTCCTTTGCTCCTCGGCACTCTGCTTCGCTTCGAGCGAGTCACGCGTTGTCCTCAGCAGTGCAATAGCTTATTGGCCCTCTGTTTTGGTCGTCGTGAGCATCCTGTTAGTCAGCGAAACCCTAGCCCTCGGCCCTCGCTCGCTCATTCGTCTTCGGCCGTCGACGTCCTAATATGGAAAAGTAGAAACTAAAGGGAGAAGAAAAGGAAATAGAAAAGGAAATCGTCTGTGTCCGAATCCTAGATTCGACATTCCCAAATCGGTGTCTATTTTCCTTTCAGGTTGAAGTTTTGTTCTTTCTTTGATTTATTTCCATTTATTTTTCACATATTTATTTATTTTTATTTCAAAATTTTTTAAAAATATACAATTGAAACCGAACCGGGACCGAACCGTAGTTCACGGATTGGTTTGGGACCTCACAGTTCCGGGTTTTGATTCCCAAACTTGGGAATCGTGGGCCACTGTTCGATCTCAGTTGCAGGGTAGAAATGGGCTGAACTGGCCCGTGCCCCCTCTGACTTAAATACAAACAAATAAATTTAAGAGGCACAACTATGTGGCTATTAGTAACTTGTTAAATGTTTTAATATTTTATGTTCCGACAATGTTCAAACTCAAGAGGAAGTAAAAGATGCACTTCGAAATAGTGCATGGTCTAAGTCTCAAAAGAGAAAGATAAAGACTCGAGAGGAAGTAAGTCGAGAATTAAGATTAAATGATGGTCGTGCATGTCTATTTAGATGTTAGTTTAAGGGCCACACTGTACTTTATTTTTTTAAACCTAATGACAATTTTAATTATTATGTGACTGAATATCTAGGGAAGAAGACAAATGCAATTAACTTGTTTTTTTGTGTGCTTGATTGATAAATCTAATTAGTCTAGTACTAATCTTATAATTTCATTTGTTATAACTAAGATCAAATTAAAAAAATCAATGGGGCAATCTGACACCAACCCAACAAAGAAATTGGTCGAGATAGGCTATCGAGTTCTACTCTAGTCCTGCTCGAACTTACCCAGAGCCCGAACGAGCAGGTGAATGACCTACTTCACCGAGCTCTTGGGGTAAAACCTTCCCTATTTCAGTAACAAAGAGTGTAATGGAATCTTTAAAAAAATCAATGGGGCAATTTGACACCAACCCAACAAAGAAATTGGTCGAGATAGGCTATCGAGTTCTACTCTAGTCCTGCTCGAACTTACCCAGAGCCCGAACGAGCAGGTGAATGACCTACTTCACCGAGCTCTTGGGGTAAAACCTTCCCTATTTCAGTAACAAAGAGTGTAATGGAATCTGTAAAACCATCATGTTGATAAACAGTTGAATGATATTTGTAAATTTTGATTCTTGAGATTAAAATTGTTACAACGTATTTTGCACTTTTCGAAATTGAAAGAAATTATTTAATTAATAATATATTTTGGAAGAAATCAGTGTGAAATTATTAAAATCATCAAAATAATGAAACAAAATATTAATAAATTACGAGCATTCAAGCCACAACAATATCTGATCAATTATATCGTGCAACTCGTTTTTTTAATGGACAAAATTTATTAAAATTCATCAAATATAAACTGTTTATTTTATTTTAAATTTTAAATTTTTCTTATGTTTAACATTTTTGAAGAAAAAAAAATCTTTTTCTTTGCCCTTTCAACTTATAACTTTGTGTAGCGGGTTAAATGAGCAGGCAAACATGACATAATAGCAAACTCAACTCGTTTAACTTTGGCTCGCCAGACGGTTCAGGTTGAATTTTTTTTGACGAGCTCTGGTGCGTGTCAAAAACACCAAAGATAATTCTTGCTAAACAATATGTTTGACACCAAGATAATTCTTGCTAAACAATATGAATTTGTAGATTGGTAAACAATGTTGAATTCACAGATAATACTAAATAAATTTACTTCTATAAAATTATAATACAAAGAAATTAAAGGTTTTAAGTTTTGAGAATTAGAAATAAGCAATAAACAATAAATAAAATTTCAATGGAGAATGATTATCTAGCCAATGAGTGATTTCAGTTTTGATTTGATGAACTGATAATTGTAACATAAATTGATTTATAATTTTCTCTAATAAATTAATTATAGTTACCGAGACGCTCTAATAACCTAATCTCTCCTTAATTTCTCGATAACCAAGAGTCAGTTTATGATTAAGTTTAAATATGTTTTTGATGATGTGTTTTGTATGATCAGTGATGTAATTTGATTATGTTTAATATTTGAGAATAATGAGCTATGCATTTGAAATTATTCGGTTTGAAATGCCCTTGAAAAGGGTATTTTTGTAGTCTAACAACTCTGGTTAAGTATACAGTGCTGAATAGTAAAACATGGCTGAAAATTGATAATCAAAATGTACATCAACCGGTGAAGTAGAAAAGAGGACTTCATCCGATAGGAAAACGACAAAATGTACATCAACCGGTGATTTCTAAAGTAGACTTACACCGATCACTAAAACGACAAGAGCGGAGTCGTTCAAAGAGTAAATCATCTGATTGCTTACACCGATCGCTAAACGACAAAATCGAAGTCGTTCCAAGAGGCGGAGTATTTTAAAGAGTGCATCATCCGATAGCGGTTCAACAAATTAAAGCTGCATCATCCGATAGCGGTTCAACTTGTTAAAGCTGCATCATCCGATAGCGGTTCAACTTATTAAAGCTGCATGCATCATCCGATGGCGGTTCAACATTTCAAAGTTGCATATACCTGATGTCGGTTCAATATTTCAAAGTTGCATCTACCGACAGCGGTTCAAGTTTTTAAAGCTGCTTCATCCGATGGCGTTTAATAATACATCTGCCGATACCCGTTGTAACACCTGGCATTTTTCGTGTAATTATTTTTCCCGAATAAATAAGCGAGATTACTCTAATATTAATGCAATGACTATTTTTAATGAAATTGTCGGAGTGTTCAATTGAATGAGAGTGATTGTAGAACCAATTCGACGAACTAAATAGAAGTTTAGTCAAAAACCAATGGAAGGGCAAATTAGGAAGAAATTAAGGTTGGTGGGAGAAATCAAATGGATGATTGACACTTGGCAAACTTGTGGAAGAAGACAAGCCATGTATTCCATTTCCTTCTCTTCCTCCTACGTGAGACTTTTCCCTCTCTGCTTTCTCTCAATTCCTTCTCTGCTTCTCTCTTTTGGTTGAAGAAAACCGACGCAAGGAGTTTTTTCCTTCTCTGATTTTCCTCCTGCTTTTCGGTCTAAGGTAATCATCTTAGATAGAAAACGATTTTTAGCTTATTTATTTGCTAGTTTCGTGATGTTTAGGGTTAATGTCCGTTTATGCATGCTATAGGTTCGTGAACCACAGTGCTCGTGCGTTCAAGCTTGCTGCATTTCGGACCACAGGTAAGTTCATACTCGTAGGTTGGCCCTTAAGGCCCTACATCACGGAGGTACTAGGTATTTCTGTTCTGTCGGGTTTTTTTCGGGTAGAAAGATTAGAGTTATGTTCTGTGTTTCCCCTGTTATGTTTCTGTTGTCTTAATTGTTGTTATCTGCTGTTTAAGTTGAAGAACTGTACTCGATCATGCATACACGTTTTTCCCGAAAGTTCATGCAAAACCATTTTCTGTACACTATTTGAAACTAAACAAGATAAAATATGACTGAAATGTACTAGTTAAGTGCAGGACGGGGACTGGCCTCCAGATCTGTTTCTGTACTGTACTGTATTACTGTTTGTGCCTGATAGTGCACCCACTGTTTGCCAGTTCCCCTATAAGCCCCACTTATACCCCTCTGCCACTGAAACGAAATGTAATGTTCTGTCACTGTATTCTGAAAACCGCATGCATAGCATTTTGCATCACTGCATACTTGTTATGTTCTTACTGAGTTTTAGACTCATAGGTGATGCAGCGATCAGTCCTTGCAATGCTGCAGCGACTGTTCGCTGCCACTTTGGTCACGGGCTGGACAGTTTTGCCCTCCCTTAATTACTTGTTTTCTTTAATTGATTATATAGTTTTTAATTAATTTATTTAATTTGTTTAAGTTGTTTTAAATGTTTCAAAACATAGATTTTAAATTCCGATTTCGATTCTGGTTTCGATTTCGGTTAGGGTCCCGCCTAGAATTTATTTAAAGTATTTATGGGATAAAAAAAATAGTACGGTAATTGGGTACAGTATTAGGGTCGTTACAGGTGAACTCTCCGATGTTAGGTACTGAACCCGAAATGAGGACTTTGTGCCTCAATCTGAGGGAATAAGTGGCTGGTGGTTCGAGCTCTCGGGGTGGTTGCTGCAGCCAGACATGTTTCTGTTCAGGAGGTTTAAGTTTTGAAAGTGAAATTTATGTCTGTGAATTCTACTTAGATTCTGGTTGTTTTGGTTTAAAAAAAAACACTCTCGTTTTGCATCTACCGATCACTGTTCACGTTTTGCATCTACCGATCACTGTTCACGTTTTGCATCTACCGATCACTGTTCACGTTTTGCATCTACCGATCACTGTTCACGTTTTGCATCCACCGATCACTGTTCACGTTTTGCATCTACCGATCACTGTTCACGTTTTGCATCTACCGATCACTGTTCACGTTTTGCATCTACCGATCACTGTTCACGTTTTGCATCTACCGATCACTGTTCACGTTTTGCATCTACCGATCACTGTTCACGTTTTGCATCTACCGATCACTGTTCACGTTTTGCATCTACCGATCACTGTTCACGTTTTGCATCTACCGATCACTGTTCACGTTTTGCATCTACCGATCACTGTTCACGTTTTGCATCTACCGATCACTGTTCACGTTTTGCATCTACCGATCACTGTTCACGTTTTGCATCTACCGATCACTGTTCACGTTTTGCATCTACCGATCACTGTTCACGTTTTGCATCTACCGATCACTGTTCACGTTTTGCATCTACCGATCACTGTTCACGTTTTGCATCTACCGATCACTGTTCACGTTTTGCATCTACCGATCACTGTTCACGTTTTGCATCTACCGATCACTGTTCACGTTTTGCATCTACCGATCACTGTTCACGTTTTGCATCTACCGATCACTGTTCACGTTTTGCATCTACCGATCACTGTTCACGTTTTGCATCTACCGATCACTGTTCACGTTTTGCATCTACCGATCACTGTTCACGTTTTGCATCTACCGATCACTGTTCACGTTTTGCATCTACCGATCACTGTTCACGTTTTGCATCTACCGATCACTGTTCACGTTTTGCATCTACCGATCACTGTTCACGTTTTGCATCTACCGATCACTGTTCACGTTTTGCATCTACCGATCACTGTTCACGTTTTGCATCTACCGATCACTGTTCACGTTTTGCATCTACCGATCACTGTTCACGTTTTGCATCTACCGATCACTGTTCACGTTTTGCATCTACCGATCACTGTTCACGTTTTGCATCTACCGATCACTGTTCACGTTTTGCATCTACCGATCACTGTTCACGTTTTGCATCTACCGATCACTGTTCACGTTTTGCATCCACCGATCACTGTTCACGTTTTGCATCTACCGATCACTGTTCACGTTTTGCATCTACCGATCACTGTTCACGTTTTGCATCTACCGATCACTGTTCACGTTTTGCATCTACCGATCACTGTTCACGTTTTGCATCTACCGATCACTGTTCACGTTTTGCATCTACCGATCACTGTTCACGTTTTGCATCTACCGATCACTGTTCACGTTTTGCATCTACCGATCACTGTTCACGTTTTGCATCTACCGATCACTGTTCACGTTTTGCATCTACCGATCACTGTTCACGTTTTGCATCTACCGATCACTGTTCACGTTTTGCATCTACCGATCACTGTTCACGTTTTGCATCTACCGATCACTGTTCACGTTTTGCATCTACCGATCACTGTTCACGTTTTGCATCTACCGATCACTGTTCACGTTTTGCATCTACCGATCACTGTTCACGTTTTGCATCTACCGATCACTGTTCACGTTTTGCATCTACCGATCACTGTTCACGTTTTGCATCTACCGATCACTGTTCACGTTTTGCATCTACCGATCACTGTTCACGTTTTGCATCTACCGATCACTGTTCACGTTTTGCATCTACCGATCACTGTTCACGTTTTGCATCTACCGATCACTGTTCACGTTTTGCATCTACCGATCACTGTTCACGTTTTGCATCTACCGATCACTGTTCACGTTTTGCATCTACCGATCACTGTTCACGTTTTGCATCAACCGATCACTGTTAACGTTTTGCATCTACCGATCACTGTTAACGTTTTGCATCTACCGATCACTGTTCACATTTTGCATCTACCGATCATGTTCACGTTTTGCATCTACCGATCATGTTCACGTTTTGCATCTACAGATCACTGTTCACGTTTTGCATCTACCGATCACTGTTCACATTTTGCATCTACCGATCATGTTCACGTTTTGCATCTACCGATCATGTTCACGTTTTGCATCCACGATCACTGTTCACGTTTTGCATCTACCGATCATGTTCACGTTTTGCATCTACAGATCACTGTTCACGTTTTGCATCTACCGATCACTGTTCACGTTTTGCATCTACCGATCACTGTTCACGTTTTGCATCCACGATCACTGTTCACGTTTCGCATCTACCGATCATGTTCACGTTTTGCATCCACGATCACTGTTCACGTTTTGCATCTACCGATCATGTTCACGTTTTGCATCTACCGATCATGTTCACGTTTTGCATCTACCGATCATGTTCACGTTTTGCATCTACCGATCATGTTCACGTTTTGCATCTACCGATCATGTTCACGTTTTGCATCCACGATCACTGTTCACATTTTGCATCTACCGATCATGTTCACGTTTTGCATCCACGATCACTGTTCACATTTTGCATCTACCGATCACTGTTAACGTTTTGCATCTACCGATCATGTTCACGTTTTGCATCAACCGATCACTGTTCACGTTTTGCATCCACCGATCACTGTTCACATTTTGCATCTACCGATCATGTTCACGTTTTGCATCCACCGATCACTGTTCACGTTTTGCATCTACCGATCACTGTTCACGTTTTGCATCTACCAATCACTGTTCACGTTTTGCATCTACCGATCACTATTCACATTTTGGATCTACCGATCACTGTTCACGTTTTGCATCCACCGATCACTGTTCACGTTTTGCATCTACCGATCACTGTTAACGTTTTGCATCTACCGATCACTGTTCACGTTTTGCATCTACCGATCACTGTTCACATTTTGCATCTACCGATCATTGTTCAGGTTTTGCATCTACCTATCACTGTTCACGTTTTGCATCTACCGATCACTGTTCACGTTTTGCATCAACCGATCACTATTTTCGCATCTACCGATCACTGTTCACGTTTCGCATCTACCGATCACTGTTCACGTTTCGCATCTACCGATCACTGTTCACGTTTTGCTTCTACCGATCACTGTTCACGTTTTGCATCCATCGATCACTGTTCACGTTTTGCATCTACCGATCACTGTTCACGTTTTGCATCCACCGATCACTGTTCACTTTTGTCTTATTATATCCACCATTGTATTGTTCACATTTACATCTTCCGCCCCGGTTTATTTACTTTTGTTTTCATTTGTTGCTGCTTTTCTTCTGTTATCCAGTGTCATCTGTTTTCTTCTGTCATTTATTCTGCCTCCCGACTTTAACTACTTTTCGTTTTACTATCGAATCCAGAGAACGTCTTCTCCCTCTGAAAAGTTTTAAGGGTTTGTTTTTTTTAAGCCTGGTCTGTTATGTTCTGTTAAAAAAAAATATGTGCCCGTTTTCTGTTAAATGTCCCGGAGTGACGGCTCTCGGACCCCGATCCGGTCTGGGGCTGTCACAGTTATGGTATCAGAGAGACAAGGTTTTAAAACCGATTATGTGAAATGTCTGACTGCGCAACCCGCCACGTGATATCGCTCCACCAACTGTAAGTGTCTAATGTTCTGTAAAAAGTTTCTGTTTATTAAATTAGGTTATTCTGTTTATAGGGTTTATTAGAAATGGTGAGAGGACGTCAGGAAGAGTCAAGTGAAAGCTCTCGTGCCATAGACCGACTAACCGAACTGGTGGGTGCGCAGTCACGCATGGTTGAACGCATGATGGCCCGAGAAGATGATAGAAACAATAACCATGGGAATAACAATTGTGATAATGCGCCGCGAGACAACAATGGAGAAAGATTTTGGCGACTCCATCCGCCTTCATTTGATGGCTATCTACAGACCCGACCTGCGCAGAGATTTGGATTCGAACAATAGAGAAGATGTTCAGTTATGCAGAAGTAGAAGACAACAAGAAAGTTGTTTGTGCCACATTCTATCTCACCGAAAGTGCTGGATTTTGGTGGGACACAGTGCAGTCGACTACCGTGGCATTGAGCTGGGAAGGGTTCAAGAGAATCTTCTACGAGAAATACTTTGACCGTGGAGTGAGGAAGGAGAAATTGCTTGAATTCTCTCGGCTGCGACAGTATGGATCAGTGGCTGAATATGTTCAGAAATTTGAGTCATTATCCTGATATGCAACACACCTGGTGGCCACCGATGAGAACAAGATACACCAGTTCATTCAAGGGTTAAAGATGGACCTTCTACGAGGAATCACAATCGGAGGGTTTGATGAGGCACCATATGTGAAGGTGGTGGCCAAGGCTTATCAGTTAGAGGCCTTAGAAATGAAGTCCCAGAGACAGAGAGATCCACCAAGAGGGATTATTAGAAATGTTCCTCAACAACAGCAACAGCAAAGAGGCCAAAATTTTCAACCTCAGCAGCAACAAAACAGGGGCATTAAGAGGCCCAATGAGACCATCACTTACCCAGACAAAGGGAAGAGACCGATGGGAGATCCTCAGCTCACCGTATGCCCACGATGTCAGAAAAGTCACAAGGGTGAATGCAGGCTTCTTACGGGTGGCTGCTTCCGATGTGGCAAAGGAGGCCATCACGTCCGTGATTGCCCGATACCCGACACGAGACAAAATCAGGTCGTGCCAAGAGTCTTTGCAATGATGGAGGACGTTGATGATGCTGATCTGCACACAGCAATTACAGGTACAATTTTGGTGTGTAACATACCTGCATATACTTTGTTAGACACGGGGGCCACTCATTCATTTGTGGCCATGGACTTTGCGGGTAGGGAGAACTTGTGCCTTGCATCGTCAGATCAGCCCTACAGTGTTATGCTACCATCCGGAGAGTTTATGCACTCCGAGCAGGCAGTGCAGGGTGATATAGTGTCAGTTGGAGACCAGAAATTGTATGCCAATCTTATCGTCATCGGTATGAAAGGATACGAAGTGATTCTGGGGATGGACTGGCTATTTAGACATCATGCCACCATCGACTGTAGGTCCGGGCTCGTGACTTTTAAGCGTCCGAATGAAGTAGAGTTCTCCTATCAGGCAATATCAAAGAAACATAGTATGCCTGTTATATCCACCTTGAAAGCTCAACAGTTGATGAGGTCAGGAGGTGTCGGATTCCTTGCCCACGTAGTAGATGTTCAAAGACAAGGTGAGGTGGAACTTCAAAATATTCTGGTAGTTCGAGACTTCTCAGAGGTCTTCCTGGATGACTTACCGAGATTGCCACCTGATCGTGAGATCGAGTTCGAGATCGATGTGTATCCTGGTACTGAACCAGTATCGAAGAATCCGTACCGTATGACACCAATCGAGCTGAGGGAGTTGAAGGCTCAGCTAAAGGAATTGGTGGATAAGGGTTTTGTGCGCCCTAGTTTTTCTCAGTGGGGTGCTCCCGTCTTGTTTGTTAAGAAGAAGGATGGGTCCCTACGGATGTGTATTGACTACCGTGAGCTGATTAAGTTGACGATCAAGAATAAGTACCCGTTGCCGAGAATCGATGATTTATTTGACCAACTACAAGGGGCTCGGGTATTCTCTAAGATCGATTTGCGCTCCGGTTATTACCAGTTGAAGGTCAGGGTTGATGATATTCCAAAGACCGCCTTCAGGACCCGGTAGGGGCATTACGAGTTCTTGGTGATGTCGTTCGGGTTAACTAATGCTCCGGCAGCATTTATGGACCTAATGAACAGGATATTCCAAGATGTCTTGGATAAATTTGTGATCGTTTTCATCGACGACATTCTGGTTTATTCCATGAGTGAGGCCGAACATGAAAAGCACTTGGCTATTGTACTGTCAATCCTAAAGCAGCATCAATTATATGTCAAGCTATCAAAGTGTGAATTCTGGCTGAGTAGGATTAATTTCCTAGGCCACGTGGTGTCTGCTGAAGGAGTGTCTGTAGATCCAGCCAAAATTCTGGCAGTGAAGGAATGGCCAAGACCATGAAGTGCCAGTGAGGTACGGAGTTTTATCAGATTAGCTGGTTATTACAGAAAGTTCATCAAGGGATTCTCTGTGATAGCAAAGCATATGACCAGCTTAACGAGGAAGGATATCAAATTCAGGTGGTCTGAAGCTTGCGAGATGAGTTTTCAGACACTTAAGCAAAAGTTGACCACTGCTCCTCTATTAGTATTGCCAGTTGAAGACGGCAAATTCAGCGTATACTGTGATGCTTCCAAGATTGGATTGGGGTGTGTGCTAATGCAGGAAGGGAAAGTAGTGGCATACGCATCCCAAAAATTGAAGAACCATGAGCAAAACTACCATACACATGACCTCGAGCTAGCGGCAGTAGTATTTGCGCTGAAAGTATGGAGACACCACTTGTACGGACAATCCTGTGAGGTGTTTTCTGATCACAAGAGTCTGAAGTACATATTTACCCAGAAAGAGCTAAATATGAGACAGAGGCGGTGGTTAGAATTTGTAAAAGACTACGATGTTGAGATCAAATACCATCCTGGTAAAGCTAATGTGGTAGCTGATGCGCTAAGCAGGATGCCAGCTACTATGCAACCAGTAATGTCGGCCCTATCAATGTCTTTGAGGACAGAGATACAAAAGTTTGATATGGAGATAGTTTCTGGGCTATCGGCCATACTAGCAGACTTAACACTACGACCCTCCGTCGTGGACCGAATTAAGGAAGCCCAGAAGACCAATTCAAAGGAGATGGCTGATATGGTGGGCAAGGTACCAATGGCCTCTTCCGATTTCAGTTATTCGGGAGATGGAATTCTGAAGTTCAAAAACAGATGGTATGTTCCGAAAGACGAAGAGCTACGGAAGCACATCTTGTCGGAAGCCCATTCATCTTCTTTCTCTGTGCATCCTGGAAGCACGAAGATGTATCAAGACTTGAAACTTCACTTCTGGTGGCCGAATATGAAGAATGAAGTGGCCAAATATGTGGAGTCTTGTATGATATGTCAACAGGTCAAAGCTGAACATCAACGACCGAGTGGAATGCTTCAACCTCTCCCGATCCCCGAATGGAAATGGGAGAATATAACGATGGATTTTGTTGTTGGCCTACCAAGAACAGCTAAGGGACATAATAGCATTTGGGTCATAGTGGACAGATTGACGAAGTCGGCCCACTTTCTACTTGTGAAGACGACGTACTCCATGGATTAGTATGCAGAGCTGTATATTAGCGAGATTATTAAACTGCATGGCGTTCCTGTGTCGATCGTCTCAGACCGTGATCCCAGATTCACTTCCAGGTTTTGGAAAAGTTTGCAGAACTCTTTGGGAACGAAGTTGAATTTCAGCACGGCATTTCATCCACAGACTGACGGACAATCTTAGAGAACAATCCAAATACTAGAGGATATGCTAAGGTCGTGCGTGCTGGAATTTCATACTCCTTGGAGTAGATATTTACTACTTGTGGAGTTTGCATACAACAACAGCTACCAGGCTACAATCGGTATGGCTCCTTATGAAGCTCTCTATGGTAGGAAGTGTAGATCCCCATTGTGTTGGGATGAGGTCGGGAAAACCAAGCTTATCGGCCCTGAGATATTACAGCAGATGTCCGAGGTGATAGCTGCTATCAAACAACGAATAAGGATTGCTCAGAGTCGATAGAAGAGTTATGCGAACAATAGAAGAAGAGACTTAGAGTTCGCTGTGGGCGATGAGGTATTCCTGAAAGTGTCACCTTTCAAAGGCGTAATGAGATTCGGTAAGAAAGGAAAGCTCAGCCCATGGTTCATTGGCCCTTTTCCCATCCTGAAGCAGTGTGGGAAACATGGCTTACGGACTACAGTTGCCAGCGTCAATGGATGGAGTTCACAATGTCTTCCATGTTTCGATGCTGAGAAAATGTGTGCGAGATCCAACTCAGATCGTAAAACAGGTGGACTTTGATATCATGCCGACGTTGACATATGAAGAAAGGCCTATACAGATATTGGATATGTCACTCAAAGTGTTGCGAAACAAGGTGGTTCCACTGGTAAAAGTATTATGGTGCAACCACAACGTAGAGGAGGCCACGTGGGAAAGACAAGCAGATGTTAGAGCACAGTATCCGGACCTTTTCGCTTAGGCAAATTTTGAGGACAAAATTTCTGTTAAGGTGGGTGGAATGTAACACCCGGCATTTTCCAGGTAATTATTTTCCCTGAATAATTAAGCGGGATTACTCTAATATTAATGCAATGACTATTTTTAATGAAATTGTCGGAGTGTTCAATTGAATGAGAGTGATTGTAGAACCAATTCGACGAACTAAATAGAAGTTTAGTCAAAAACCAATGGAAGGGCAAATTAGGAAGAAATTAAGGTTGGTGGGAGAAATCAAATGGATGATTGACACTTGGCAAACTTGTGGAAGAAGACAAGCCATGTATTCCATTTCCTTCTCTTCCTCCTACGTGAGACTTTTCCCTCTCTGCTTTCTCTCATTTCCCTCTCTACTTCTCTCTTTTGGTTGAAGAAAACCAACGCAAGGAGTTTCTTCCGTCTCTGATTTTCCTCCTGCTTTTCGGTCTAAGGTAATCATCTTAGATAGAAAATGATTTTTAGCTTATTTATTTGCTAGTTTCGTGATGTTTAGGGTTAATGTCCGTTTATGCATGCTATAGGTTCATGAACCACAGTGCTCGTGCGTTCAAGCTTGCTGCATTTCGGACCACAGGTAAGTTCATACCCGTAGGTTGGCCCTTAAGGCCCTACATAACGGAGGTACTAGGTATTTCTGTTCTGTCGGGTTGTTTTCGGGTAGAAGGATTAGAGTTATGTTCTGTGTTTCCCCTGTTATGTTTCTGTTGTCTTAATTGTTGTTATCTGCTGTTTAAGTTAAAGAACTGTACTCGATCATGCGTACACATTTTTCTCGAAAGTTCATGCAAAATCGTTTTCTGTACACTATTTGAAACTAAACAAGATAAAATCTGACTGAAATGTACTGGTTAAGTGCGGGACGGGGACTGGCCTCCAGATCTGTTTCTGTACTGTACTGTATTACTGTTTGTGCCTGATAGTGCACCCACTATTCGCCAGTTCCCCTATAAGCCCCACTTATACCCCTCTGCCACTGAAACGAAATGTAATGTTCTGTCACTTTATTCTGAAAACCGCATGCATAGCATTTTGCATCACTGCATACTTGTTATGTTCTTACTGAGTTTTAGACTCATAGGTGAACTCTCTGATGTAGGTACTGAACCCGAAAATGAGGACTTTGTGCCTCAATCTGATGAATAAGTGGCTGGTGGTTCGAGCTCTCGGGGGTGGTTGTTGCAGCTAGACATGTTTCTGTTCAGAGGTTTAAGTTTTTGAAAGTGAAATTTATGTCTGTGAATTCTACTTAGATTCTGGTGTTTTGGTTTTAAAAAAAACTCTGTTAGGAATTCTGGAAATGTATCTCAAGCTCTGCTTAACTTCTGAAATTTTAAAATAATGCACTAACTCTGTATTGGGGTATTCTGAAATAGTTTTTAAAAACATTTGGAATGCAGGTTCAGTTCTGTAGGTTCTGTTCTGTATTGCTGATTAAAACCTCTGTATTTGACAGATGAATTCATGTTCTGAAGTATTCTGGAATTGTTTGGAATATTTTCTGTTGGTCTGTGCATGGATGGTTTCTGGTTTTAGAGTTGTCCATGCAGCTTGATTTTTTCTTCAGTTACTGTCGCTTTTTCAGACATGCTTGAAATCATGTGTTTTTTATTCTGTTTTGAAGTTTGAAATTATTGTATCTTCTGCTTCATGCTTTCTGTTTAAATATGTCTTCCTGTTAAATGTTTGTATAATTCTGTCTTTAAAACTATGTCTTCCGATTGCATCCTCCGTTGTCTTAAAATCACATCTACTGTTGTTGTTTTTATTGCATCCACCGATCACTGTTCACGTTTTGCATCTACAGATCACTGTTCACGTTTTGCATCTACCGATCACTGTTCACGTTTTGCATCTACCGATCACTGTTCACGTTTTGCATCTACCGATCACTGTTCACGTTTTGCATCCACCGATCACTGTTCACGTTTCGCATCTACCGATCACTGTTCACGTTTTGCTTCTACCGATCACTGTTCACGTTTTGCATCTACCGATCACTGTTCACGTTTTGCATCCACCGATCACTGTTCACGTTTTGCATCCACCGATCACTGTTCACGTTTTGCATCCACCGATCACTGTTCACGTTTTGCATCCACCGATCACTGTTCACTTTTGTCTTATTATATCCACCATTGTCTTGTTCACATTTACATCTTCCGCTCCGGTTTATTTACTTTTGTTTTCATTTGTTTCTACTTTTCTTCTGTTATCCAGTGTCATCTGTTTTCTTCTGTCTTTTATTCTGCCTTCCGACTTTAACTACTTTTCGTTTTACTTTCGAATCCAGAGAACGTCTTCTCCCTCTGAAAAGTTTTAAGGGTTTGTTTTTTTTAAGCCCGGTCTGTTATGTTCTATTAAAAAAAAATATGTGCCCGTTTTCTGTTAAATGTCCCGGAGTGACGGCTCTCGGACCCCGATCCGGTCTGGGGCTGTCACACCGGTTCAAGCAATTAATGTCGCATCATCCGATGGCGTTTCAAGGTGCTTCTGCCGATAGTATTTTAAATACTTCCACCGGTGATCTTCCGCTAGAATTCAAAATAACCGCGAAGCTACAGTGACGTCGTCCAAAGCCTTTACTCCAGACCATTAATGGCCGACGAGCGAAAGCGACTCTAGAACGCAACGGCTAGCTGTCTAAGTACGGAAGCTTTCCAACGGTAATATATTTCTTTATCCAGTAAGAAGCATTAAATGAAGATAGCCGATTAGCAGACAAAGTATTTAAGCATAGAAGATAGCCCGAAGAAACAACTTTTGCAAAAATCTACTACTGAGCCCTAACGAGCAAAATTGTTGAATACTCTGTATTTTTTCTTCTACACCTCTCGATTCAAGAACTTGAGATTTAATCTTTGAGAGAGTGTAGTTTGTGCAAACAATTTACAAACTCGCAAATCTTTACAAGGCAGTTTTTTGTCGCCCGTGAAGAACAATCCAGATCCATGTAAGGCAGTAGATCGACGACCAGAAAGTTCGATCTTGTTTTCTCGGGAGGAGAAGGTTAAGAATCTTCAAGGGGGTACCTTGAAGCGTGGATGTAGGCAAGTTTAGTCGAACCACGTTAAAAATCATGGTGTCAATTTCTCTCTCTCTCACTTTACTTTATTTGATTGCTTGCTGTTAGCTTAGAAGTTTTAGACAAGAGAGAAATTGATTAGATTAATAAATTAAGTTTAAAAGTCTAATTCACCCCCCTCTTAGACAATCTCGATCCTTCAATTGGTATCAGAGCAAGGTAAATATTGTCTAAGACACTATTACAATGGCATTCAACACAAACTCCACACACCTAGAAGGTCAAGCTATTAATAGACCCCCTTTCTTTGATGGTAGTGATTATGTGTACTCGAAAGCTTGAATGAAAATTTTTGTTCAAGCTATGGACTATGAGATATGGGGCATAATAGAAAACGTTCCTTTCCAGGCTGTAAAAGTTGAAAATGGATTTAGAACTCCTAAACCAGTAGCTGAGTTAACAGATTCTGCTAAAAGAAATCTGAGTCTTAATGCCAATGTAATAAACACTCTGTACTGTGCTCTAAATAGAGATGAGTTTAATAGAGTACAAGGGTGTGAAAGCGCACAAGAGATTTGACACTTATTAGAAGTTACGCATGAGGGAACAAACCAAGTTAAAGAAAGTAAATTAAGCATGCTTGTACATGAGTACGAACTATTCTCAATGGAAAAGGATGAATCTATCTCCTCTATGTTTACTCGTTTTACTAATATTACTAATGACTGAAAAGGTCTTGGTAAGATTTACTCATGAGAAGAACTAGTAAGAAAGATTCTTTGATGTTTACCAAGAGTCTGGCAACCCAAAGTAACAGCAATCCAGGAGGCTAAAGATCTCAAGGCAATGACGCTTGAGGAGCTCATTGGTTCACTCATGACGCATGAGATAACCATGAAAGCAAATGAAAAGGAAGATCTCAAGGAAAAGAAGATCTCCAAGAGAAAGGACATAGCTCTTAAAGCCTCTTCGAGCAGACAAGATGAATTTGAGGAAGAAGAAGATGATGAGGACATTGCTCTCATCACTAGAAGATTTAGTAAGTTCCTCCAGAGAAAAAGGATGCATGGGAGGAAATTCTCGAGATGAGAAAAGTCTCAAAAAGAGAAGGAGATCACTTGTTTTGAATGTGGCAAGCCTGGCCATATGGAGGCAGACTGTCCACAAGCCAAGAATAATCCCAAGAAGTTTAAGAAGAAGGCTATGAAGGCAACTTGGGATGACAGTGAAGGAGACACTTCTTCTGAAGAGGAAGAGGTTGCCAACCTGTGTTTCATGGCACACGAGGATAAGCTTAGTTCTTCTTCCAGTATTTTGAGTGATAGTGAGAGTCATAATGATGAAGGTAATTTAATTGATGCCTTCAATGATTTAGTAAAACAATACAGCATACTTAAGTCCAAATACAACCTATTGAAAAAGGAAAATGTGAACTTAATTGAGAAGCATGCAAATGATCTGCAGAAAAAGGACATGACTGAACTAAAAAGCAAAAATATGTATTTAAATAACATTGTCTTGAAATTTACTAATGGCGGTAAAAATCTGAACATGTTGTTAGGAAGCTAGAGAGTTACGTTTGATAAAGCTGGCTTAGGATATGATAGATTTAGCAAAAAAAAAGTATATGAGAACTTCTTTGTTAAATCTTCTACCTGTCATGCTTGCAATGAAGTAGGGCATAAATCATATGAATGTCCTCTGAAATTTAATAAAAAATCAAGTAGTAAATTACAGTGGGTTCCCAAAGGAACCAAAACTAACACTAGGACTCAAAAGATTTGGGTATCTAAGAAGACTACTTGAACACTGTTTTGCAGGTTGAGTGCTCTCCTGGAAAGAACCAGTGGTACCTCGACAGTGGGTGCTCGAGGCATATGACAGAAGACTCAACCATGTTTGTTGTTGTCAACAAGAAGAAAGGAAGTGTTACTTTTGGTGGAAACCAAAATGGCAAAATTATTGGCATCGGCAATATAGGTAACAGTTTTAATCCTATTATTGAAAATGTGCTGTTGGTTGAAAGATTAAAGCATAATTTGCTTAGTATTAGCCAGTTATGTGATAAAAGATATGAGGTGATCTTTAAATCAAACTGCTGTATAATTAAGGATGCATCTAATGGCAAAACTCTGTTTACTGGCTATAGGAAAGAAAATATTTATATCATTGACTTAGATAATATTGGTTGCAATGATGAAAAATGTTTTGCTGTTAATTCCTCTAATGATTGCTGGACTTGGCATAGGTGATTAAGTCACGTAGGGATGGATACCTTAGCTAAGATTACTAAGGATAATTTAGTTAGAGGGATCTCTAAGATATCCTTTGAGAAGAATAAGGTTTGTGATGCCTGTCAAATGGGTAAGCAGATCAAAAGTTTCCTTTGCATCAAAGAATGCAATCATTACTTCTAAGCCTCTCCAACTTCTTCACATTGACCTTTTTGGTCCTTCTAATATAGCCAGCTTAGGAGGAAAATTCTATGCTTTTGTCATTGTTGACAACTTCTCTAGATTCACTTGGGTATTCTTTCTGAAGTCAAAGGATGAGACTTTTGATATCTTCTCTAGTTTTAGTAAAAGAGTTCAAAATGAAAAAAAGCTCACCATAGTTGCTATTCGTAGTGATCATGGTGGAGAATTTGAGAATGAAAAAATTGAGCTCTTGTGTCTCAAGTATGGAATTGAGCACAATTTTTCCTCCCCTAGAACCCCTCAGCAAAATGGTGTTGTTGAGAGGAAAAATAGGTCTCTCCAAGAGCTAGCACGAACTATGCTCAATGAGAATTCTCTTCCTAAGTATTTCTGGGCTGAAGCTGTGTCAACAGCTTGTTATGTGCTTAATCGGGTCTCTATAAAACCTATTCTAGAGAAAACTCCCTATGAGCTTTGGAATGGCAAAACCCCTTCTGTCAAATATTTTAGAGCCTTTGGTTGTAAGTACTTCATTTTGAACACTAAGGATAACTTAGGAAAGTTCGATTCCAAATCTGATCTTGGAATTTTTCTGGGTTATTCTCTTTCCAGTAAAGTATATATGGTGTTCAATAGGAGAACTCTGGTTGTTGAGGAATCTGTTCATGTTAACTTTGATGAGTCCCCTCAACTCACAATCAATGTAGATGAGGATGACTCTTTAGAAAAGTATCTAGATTCCCTCTCTTTAGACCGGCCTACTGATCCTCATCTAGGTGATAAATCCTTAGAACCCTCTTCAAATTCTTTAGAAATTGTTCCTGTGAAGGATGAAATTCTTGCTCTTCCTAGGGATTGGAAATATGTCAAAGATCGTCCCTTAGATGAAGTCTTAGGTGATCCTTCCTTAGGTGTAAAGACTACATCCTCTCTAAGGAACCTCTGTGCCAATGTAGCATTCATTTCTCAAGTAGAGCCTAAGAAATTTGAAGAGGCCGAGAATGATAAAAATTGAATTATGGCTATGTAGGAAGAATTAAATCAATTTGAAAGCAGCAAGGTATGAGAACTTGTTCCACGGTCTAAGGATCATCCTATTATTGGAACTAAATGGGTTTACAAGAATAAATTGGATGAAAATGGGATTGTTGTAAGAAATAAAGCTAGACTAGTTGCTAAGGGATACTCTCAAGAAGAAGGTATTGATTTTGAGGAATCCTTTGCCCCTGTAGCTATACTAGAGTCAATTAGAATGCTCTTAGCTTTTATTTGCTACAAAAACTTCACACTCTTTCAAATGGATGTAAAGAGTGCATTCTTAAATGGTTACATCACAGAAGAAGTTTATGTTGAGCAACCCTTAGGTTTTGAAGCCTTTGATAAACCCGACCATGTATACAAACTCAGAAAAGCTCTTTATGGTCTTAAGCAGGCTCCTAGAGCTTGGTATGATAGATTGAAGAATTTCCTTGAGGAAAGGAATTTCAAAAAAGGTAACACCGATTCAACTCTATTTACCATGCAAAAGGATGAAGACATTCTGTTAGTTCAGATCTATGTCGATGACATTATATTTGGTTCAACTAATGTCACAATTTGTAATGAATTTTCCTCCCTCATGCAAAGTGAATTTTAAATGAGTATGATGGGGGAGTTAAAATTCTTCTTAGGATTCCAGATCTGTCAATTTCCTGATGGTATTTTCTTCTGTCAAGAAAAATACATCAAGGAACTCTTAAAGAAATTTGGTTTAGAATCTGTTAAATCTTCTAGAACTCCCATGAGTACCACAACCAAGTTGGACAAAGATTAAAATGGAACAAGTGTTGATATTAAAAAATATCGTGATATGATTGGATCTTTGTTATATCTGACTGCTAGCAGGCCAGATATTCTCTTTAGTGCTTGTCTCTGTGCTAGATTTCAAGCTGCTCCTAAGGAGTCTCATTTAACTGCTGTCAAAAGAATTTTTAAATATTTGAGTGGGACTTATGATTTAGGTTTATGGTATCTGAAGGGCACTTCTTTTGATCTCATAGGATACTCAGATTCTGACTATGCTGGTAGTCTAGTTGATAGGAAAAGCACCAGTGGAACATGTGAATTCCTTGGTGAATCTTTAGTTTCCTGGTATTCTAAGAAACAGAACTCTGTTGCATTGTCAACTGCAGAAAGTGAATATATTGCTGCTGGCAGTTGTTGTGCACAAATGTTGTGGATGAAACAGACATTGGAGGACTATAATCTATTTTATAATAGGATTCCTATTCGGTGTGACAACACCAGTGCTATCAATATTTCCAAGAATCCAATTCAGCATTCTAGAACCAAACATATCGATGTTAGGTATCACTTCATTAAAGATCATATTCAAAGAGGTGATATTTCTTTAGAATTTGTCAACTCTGTAGATCAATTGACTGATATCTTCACCAAGCCTTTGGATGAAAAGACCTTCAATAATATTAGAATAAGGCTAGGTCTCATTCGGGTTGAGAAAATCTAAGATTCTTCTTCTGTTGGTAAATTTTGTGTGATAGAGAAGTTTGGTCTCTGAAGGCACCGGAAGATGTATGTCTTCTACTAGGCATCAGATTGAGTATATCTACCGATAGGCATCGGAAGATATATTCTTCAATCTGCCGACACATGTCACCAGATTTACACGTGTGTCGTCTTTCAGCCGGGCGATGCTTTAAGGTTTTAAACTCAGTTTTATGTTTGAGTTGCTTCATCCTTTTGCGCTCTTTCAGAAAACCCCTGCCCTACTAATCTTCTCTTCATTCCCTAAATTTCTTCTCTTTCGAGTTTCACTTTCCTGTCGATCAAATGGCTTCTTCGTCTCACGCTATTCCCAAACCGGCCAAGAAGAAGGCTAAAATCTCTGCTCGTCAGCCACGAGAGCTTCCTCATGCAACCCAGTGGACATCGTTCTATTTTCTCACTCAAGCCTCTGAAGCAAGGTACCATGATGACTTTAAACATAAAACCCTGATTCCATGTAGAGGTCTTATTCCTGATGATTTAGTTGGATTAGACATTGTTGAACCTTTGAGAAAATCTTGGTATTCTGGAATTATTTGACGTCAAATCCTTCTATTACCCTGAGGCAATAAAAATGTTTTATGCAAATCTTAGCTCTCCCTCAGATCTCTCTACCCTTTCTAGCTATGTGTATGAAAAACACATAGTTATTACCTCGAAAACCATCAATGCCCTTCTGGGGAGTCCACACCTAGATAGCCGTCCCAAATTTTATGAGTCAGGTCATGAGCCCCCTTTTCTTAACTCTCTTGAGGGACAACTTTTTTTGAAGGCTATTACTTTGGACCCGAATCACATCCCTGATATCTTAAAGAGCAAGCATCTCAACATCAAGGCTCGGCTCTTTCACCAGATGATAGGGTACAATATAATTCCTAAGGGTGGTCACCATGATGAAGTCAGTGGTATGGATTTATTTGTTCTGAATGCCCTTTTTCAAAAGATCCCTTTCGGTATGGGCTACATTGTTTTAAGGAGAATGATGCAGAGTGTCTCCTTCAGGTCTACTTCCCTTCCTTATAATCTCCTACTCATGCGGCTCTTTGAGCAGTTTGAAGTAGAATTCCTAGAGGAAGAAGATCCCCTCCGCCTACAACCCTCAAGCTATTATTCAAAAACCACTCTAAATAGAATGAGGATTAAGAAGACAAGGAAAGGAGATTTTATCTTGGATGAGACTAAGAGAAAGGCCTCTAAGGCAGCCTCTGTCAGGCTTGGGAAAAGGAAGCTTATTTTGCCAGAGGAATCTATTCAGGAAGGTGGGGATGACTCTGAGATCCCAGCTTTTGCAACTTCACCTTCCAACTCTCAGGTGTCTCGCACCTATCCTCTTTCTCCAGCACCAAGATATTCTACTCCATCATCACTGCCTCCTCCAATACTAGAGAGCCCTCCTTCTCCTCCACCTCCTCTTTTGCCTGCTCCAGCTCCTATCTCTCCAAGTCCAACTGCTCCTCCAAGTCCAATTGCTCCTCCAGTCCAAACTACTCTGCAAGTCCAAGTTGCCTCACCACTCCCGACCAATGCTACTGCAACTCCTTAAACATATCAGAGGAGATCTTTCATGAGTGAGGCACAATTCAATGAGTTCATATCACGCCTAGACAGCTTCCAAACTTCTCTCTCTTCTGTTCAGGACCAGTACACTGATTTGAAGTCCTGTGTCGCTAGTCTAGGAACAGCACTCAGCTCTGTTAAGCCCCAGATTGATATGTCTGTCGATGAACGGCTCAAAAAGACTAAATCGGACTTGAGTCAGGATCTTGATGTGGTTCAAGATCAGCTTTCCAAGAAAATGGATCGGCATAGGGAGATTTTGTCACTGGATCTTAGGTCTCTCCGGTCTCATTTTGAAGCCCTTCGCCCTGAACCTCCCAGCCCTCCTTCATATCCAGAGGCGTGTTCTGAAGACCTCCTCCATCCATTCATAAGCCCTGAGGTTGTGGAAGTTGCTCGCCTCATGCCTTTGGATCTTCAGGAGGCTGAACTGAAATTTCATAATCCTGTTGCTTCTCCTGTTCTCGAGCCTTCACCAGCACCAACCAGTCCCATGGATGCTTCTCCAGCTAGTCCATCTGTCGAGCATTCATCATGTATAGATTTGGTGGTCTATCAAGGACCCTCTCCATCTGCTGCTCCTCAGCCAGAGCCTACTCCATGTTTGGATATGTTGGTCTATCAAGCACCACTCCCTCATGATTTTGAATCCCTTCAAGACATCGTGGATGCTTACTTCTCACCACAACTTAACGTGCATTCGTGGATTATCCATGCTTTTTGGACGAAATTTTTAGATTTCTTTAAATAGGCGCTATTTTTTTTTACAATGTTTTCTGATATTCACCTGTTTTGGTACTCTGATGTTTCTATGAATTGTTGAATGCATTGTTTCTTTTGTTTCTCTGCTCATTTTTTTTTATAATGTCAATGGAAGAGACCGTATTTGATTTAGACTGGTTATGACAGTACTGGTATGCATGGTTATGACAGTACTGGTATGCATGTTTGAAAATGTTTTAAATTGGTTAGAATGCATATACTGTGGGGGAGCTAGAATTATAGGGGCGAGAACACTAATCAAATTTATAAATTGTCATCATAAAAAAGGGAGAGATTGTTGACTTAAATAGTGTTTAAGTTTAAATATGTTTTTGATGATGTGTTTTGTATGATCAATGATGTAATTTGATTATGTTTAATATTTGAGAATAATGAGTTATGCATTTGAAATTATTCGGTTGGAAATGCCCTTAAAAAGGGTATTTTTGTAGTCTAACAACTGTGGTTAAGTATACAGGGCTGAATAGTAAAACATGGCTAAAAATTGATAATCAAAATGTACATCAACCGGTGAAGTAGAAAAGAGGACTTCATCCGATAGGAAAACGACAAAATGTACATCAACCGGCGATTTCTAAAGTAGACTTACACCGATCGCTAAAACGACAAGAGCGGAGTCGTTCAAATGAGTAAATCATCTGATTGCTTACACCGATCGCTAAACGACAAAATCGAAGTCGTTCGAAGAGGCGGAGTATTTTAAAGAGTGCATCATCCGATAGCGGTTCAACTAATTAAAGCTGCATCATCCGATAGCGGTTCAACTTGTTAAAGCTGCATCATCCCATAGCGGTTCAACTTATTAAAGCTGCATCATCTGATAGCGGTTCAACTTATTAAAGCTGCATCATCCGATGGCGGTTCAACATTTCAAAGTTGCATATACCGATGTCGGTTCAATATTTCAAAGTTGCATCTACCAACAGCGGTTCAAGTTTTTAAAGCTGCTTCATCCGATGGCAGTTTAATGATACATCTGCTAATACCGGTTTAAGCAATTAATGTCGCATCATCCGATGGCGTTTCAAGGTGCTTCTGCCGATAGTATTTTAAAGACTTCCACCGGTGATCTTCCGCTAGAATTCAAAAGAACCGCGAAGCTACAGTGACGTCGTCCAAAGCCTTAACTCCAGACCATTAATGGCCGACGAGCGAAAGCGACTCCAGAACGCAACGGCTAGCTGTCTAAGTACAGAAGCTTCTCCAACGGTAATATATTTCCTTATCCAGTAAGAAGCATTAAATGAAGATAGTCGATTAGCAGACAAAGTATTTAAGCATAGAAGATAGCTCGAAGAAACAACTTTTGCAAAAATCTACTACTGAGCCCTAACGAGCAAAATTGTTGAATACTCTGTATTTTTTCTTCTACACCTCTCGATTCTAGAACTTGAGATTTAATCTTTGAGAGAGTGTAGTTTGTGCAAACAATTTACAAACTCACAAATCTGTACAAGGTAGTGGATTGTCGCCCGTGAAGAACAATCCAGATCCGTGTAAGGTAGTAGATCGATGCCAAGAAAGTTTGATCTTGTTTTCTCGCGAGGAGAAGGTTAAGAATCTTCAAGGGGGTGCCTTGAAGCGTGGACGTAGGAAAGTTTAGCCGAACCACGTTAAAAATCACGGTGTCAATTTCTCTCTCTCTCTCTCACTCTACTTTATTTGATTGCTTGCTGTTAGCTTAGAAATTTTAGACAAGAGAGAAATTGATTAGATTAATAAATTAAGTTTAAAAGTCTAATTCACCCCCCTCTTAGACAATCTCGATCCTTCACATATATCAGACTAGGAAATGGGAGGGCTAACCGTTCATTCTTTCCATCTTCGTGCTTCATAATTTGATCAAAAAGATGCTTTCCAAAATCAAAAGAAATTGAGTTTCCGATTTTGAGTAGTAAGGTTGTCATTTCCTTGTTCACTCCTGTTCCATGAGATGTAGGCATCCAGTTTCTCATGGCAATTTTATGCAGAATCTCATACTTAACAATAAGTTATGAAGCTGGAAAGTCTTTACCATAGGGCCAGCTGCGTCTGACACCCCCAGTGACATCAAAAAAATTATCTTGTTGTAATCCGGCACAAACTTGTCAGAATCAAACATCTTTAAGCACAAATATTCATTAATAACAGAAGTGGTTAAATTAAATGTATGTCCTCTAACATATACTCGGCCAAAACTAGGATGAGCTGGATTTTTCACATCAGAATCAGAATTGTAATAGAATTCGAGAATAACTTTCCAGACAAAAAGTTTAATATCTCTAAAAGTTTTTTCCAATCCAATACTAATCAGATGGTATACAATAGCTTCACACTGTGAAAAATCAACTTCATGGATTTTTCTTTCAGGCCAAATATGTCTTTGTGAAAAACTTGGCCAACGGCTAGCATGCAATTTGGATTTAAAATCTTCAATAGAGACTTTAACAGAAGACTTACTTGGGTTGGAACTTGACTCACCCCGTTGTGAAGATTTGGATGTATCAAAGCATTTAGGAGCAGGACCTTCACTGGTCTTCATTCTTTTCGATCTTGGAGCTTTTGAAGGACTTGATATAGGAGGTTTGACAGTAGCAGGCTTTTGAATTTTTTCAACAGAGGGCTTCCCAGTCTTTGAAACAGTGGGCTTGGACGATTTTGGAGCATTAGATTTTGTGGATTTCGGAGCAGTGGGTTTCGAAGATTTGGGAGCAGAGTACTTGGAAGAGTTGGAAGCAACTAATCTGGAGGATTTTCTGCTGGAAATCGACTGAATGTGTCGGGTTGATTTCTTTGGAGTTATTTAAATAAACTCGTCTTCACTTTCTGTATCAATTTCAACGACGTCTTCTTGCATCTAGGAGCTGTCAGATGAAGTTTCTCGTTCAACTCTCGGCCTTTTTCCTTTTGATGCCGCGGTAACTTTGGATTCTTTGGTGCCTTGGGAGGTACTGATCTTGTTTTAAACATATCTTTGTTGGTTTTTTGAAATCTTCATTTAATCCCCGAAGAATCTATCTGAGTAATAAGAACAACGGATTCAGTGATTTTTGATTTTTCCTTTTCGAAAACAGAATGATTTGCAGACCGCGAGGGCAAAGAATACACCACCATTTCCGATTTTGTGCTCGATAACTTCTCTGCAACAGGCACTGGAACACTGCCTATAAACTGCTCAGTCTGAAACTTCTTCGATGATCACCATTGCGAGGAGAACAATAGAAAGCCCTAGAAAAGCTGATTGTAGAAGAAGAAGTAGAAAGAGAGTATGCTGGAAAAACATTCAATTTGAAATATATCAAACAACTTCCATAATTAGCCGTCAAATCCCAGAATAAAGAGAAAATCCCATATATTTTTGGATATTTTTGGAAAATAAATCCGAAAGTTACCATAAATCACATATTCAATCTCTCATAAATCTTTGAAAAATAATTCTGATTGCTACAAAATGGGAAATAAACCCAATAGAATAATGTTACTCTAATTTTTCATTGAATATGAACACCCGATTTTTCATAAGAATAGTCAGAATTTCTCATGTCACACACGGTGTTGTTTTATAGAATCAGCATAGTATCAAAAATAATTATTTTTAGCATACGGTGAGCATAGACACAATAGATTGCCCCAATAAAAATAAAAACAAACGCCTAATGCAAGTGGCGATTTTTTTTAAATATATGAAAACAATAACCAACTTACATAACACAGAGGCCTAGGGCAGACCTCAACTCTTCGAATTTTACACCATCCAACGCCTTGGTGAAAATATCAGCAATTTGTTTTTTGGTCACCATATGCTCCAAATTAATAATTTTGTCCTCCATTAGAGATCGAATAAAATGATGTCGTATATCAATATGCTTTGTCCGTGAATGCTGAACATGATTTTTTGAAATGTTGATAGCACTCAAATTATCACAATAGAGTGTCATGACACCCTGTGTGACACCATAGTCTTTCATCATTTGTTTCATCTAAAGAAGCTGAGTACAACTGCTACCTGCAGCAATATATTCTGCCTCGACAGTAGACAAATAAATAGAATTTTGCTTCTTGCTGAACCATGACACCAAGTTATGTCCCACATAAAAACATCCTCCCGAAAAGCTTTTTCGATCATCAGAACTTCCTGCCCAGTCTGCATCACAATAACCCACTAGATTTGCATTAGAGTCAAATGAATACCATATACCATAGTCGGTTGTTCCGCTAACATATTTTAGAATACGCTTGACTGACACGAGGTGTGACTCCCTCGGATTTGCTTGAAATCGAGCGCATAGACCCACACTATAACTAATATCTAGTCGACTAGCAGTTAGATATAGGAGACTTTCAATCATACTTCTATATAAACGTGGATCAACAGCAATTCCCTTTTCATCTTTAGCGAGTTTCTCATGTGTCTCAATGGGTGTTCTACTCGGTCGTGCATTTTCAAGTTGAAACTTTTTCAATAAATTCTTGGCATATTTGACTTTAGAAATAAAAATACCATTCTTTTCTTGCTGAATTTGGAGTCCTAAGGAAATAATTGAGTTCCCCTACCATACTCATCTCGAATTCTCCAGTCATTTGAGCTACAAATTCATCCATCATCACCTGTGACACCGAGTCAAACCCTATGTCATCAACATAAATTTGAGCAAGTAAAAACTGACCTTTGTCACGGCGAACAAAAAGGGTTTTATCTACTCCCCCTCGCTCATATCCCTTAGTTAATAGATATTGCGTGAGTCGTTCATACCACGCACGAGGGGCTTGTTTAAGCCCATATAACGCCTTCTTCAATTTATAAACATACTCGGGATGATGAGGGTCTTCAAAACTCTTTGGTTGAGCAACATAAACTTCTTCATTAAGAAAACCATTGAGAAATGCACTCTTCACATCCATTTGATATAGCTTGAACTGCTTAACATAAGTAATAGCCAATAAATACCGAATAGATTCAAGACGAGCAACCAGAGCGAATGTTTCATCAAAATCAATTCCTTCAATTTGTGAATACCCATGAGCAACCAGTTGAGCTTTTTTGCAAGTGATGTTGCCATGCTCATCGCTCTTGTTCTTGTAGATCCACTTAGTACCAATAACATTTACATCAGGAGGACACGGTACTAAGTCTCAAACTTGATTTCGGGAAAATTGACTGAGTTCTTCTTGCATAGCTCCTGTCTTGAATTCATCTAGTAATGCTTCTGTCATATTCTTGGGCTCGATAGTTGATGTAAAGCATGCCATTTGAATCATTTCTCGATAATTCACCCTCGGCTTATCTCTGGTTCGTATACCATCATTCAGACCACCAATAACCTCATCTGGAGGATTATTCTTCTGAACACGTGTGGATGGTTGCCTGTTGTGTGAGGTGGTCACTTCTACTTCATCAACTATCTCTGTTTGATCTGTGACACCGCCTGAGATACCATCTGTGGCACCGGTTGAAACACTAGTGCCTTCATTATTTGAAATCTAGTTTGCATCTTCTTTTGGATTATATGCTGTGTCCAGAGAGTCGTCAACTTGAACATTTGCAGATTCGATGACAGTTCGATTTTTTTTGTTGTAAACTCGATAAGCACAGCTATTTGCAGCATAACCGAGAAAGATAGCCTCATCACTCTTGGGATCAAGTTTCCCCCTGTGTTCCGTATCATTCAACACAAAGCAAATGCTGCCAAACAGATGAAAATAAGTAAGATTCAGAGTCTTACCTTTCCATATCTCATAAGATGTCATAGAAGTTTTGCCACGGAGATACACCCGATTTATGCTATAACAAGCTTTATTCATAGCTTCAGCCAGAATTTTTGAGGAACATCCCTTTCATGTAACATTACGCGAGTCATCTATGCCAATGTACGGTTCTTTCTTTCAACGACTCCATTTTGTTAAGGAGTCTTAGGTGTCAAGAATTTGCGAGCAATCTCTAGTTGTTTACAGAAATCTGAGAATTCAAAATTTTCAAATTCTCTCCCATGGTCACTGCGGATGCGAATGATTTTCATGATAACACAATCTTTTTCACGTTGGAGTCGAGTACACATTGATTTGAAAGCTTTGAAAGTGTCGAACTTTTCTCTAAGAAACTCCACTGATGTGTAGCATGAGAAATCATCAACAGTAACGAAGACATATCATTTTCCTCTAATACTTTCAACAGGCATTGGACCCATTAGATCCATGTGAAGCAATTCAAATACACGGGTAGTTGTAGATGACTGTGACATCGGGTGTGACACCTTGATTTGCTTTCCAATTTGACATAGTCTACATAATTTGTCTTCGTCAAACTTTAATGTAGGAATTCCTCGGACAGCACCTTTTGATACAATCTTTTTCAGCATTTTGAAATTTACATGTCCCAACTTTTTATGCCATAGAACAATGTCCTCCATACTCGATCGAAAACAGGTAGATGAGGAAGAAATAAGATAGCAATTGTCTGATGATCTAACTCCTTCAATAACACACTTGTTGTTTTGATTGGACACCACACATTTTTCACGTGTGAATTTCACATTCAGATCTTGATCACACAGCTAGCTAATACTGATTAGATTAGATTTCAGATAATTTACCAAAAGAACATTACTCAACTTTGGTAGACCAGGAACATTTAGCGTTCCCCTTCCAATGACATCCGTTGAGACACCGTTGCCGAATGTTACTTTTCCCACGGTTTCAGGTATGATATCCTTCAAATATCTCTATTCACCTATCATGTGTCTAGAACATCCGCTATCAAAATAACATGCATTCGTTGCGATTGCCTTTAGTGAAAGATGTGTAACATTACACTTCAAACTTGATTTCTTCACACATTTTTCATAAGGAAATTTGTAAGAAGAAGCATTTCTAACGGTACCTAGTCTTAGGTCAGCAAGATAAGTGAAGCATTTAGGGCGAATATGACCACAACGATTGCAATAATGACACACAGAAACATATTTCTTACCTTTATTGCTTGAAGCATGATAGGAGTCACAGGAATGTGATTTTCTATCAGTTGTTGGAATTCTTTTCGCAACTTGCTTTCCTTTATAATCAAATCCATTGGCTGAAACTGGCTGTGACACTGAGCTTTCCCTTACAAATTTCATCACAAAACGATCTTCCTTCACAGTCTGTGAAACTGAACTTTCACCTAACCCCAATCCAGACCGATTTACACTTGATTTGCTGACGTTTAGAATATCATTCAGTTTAGAAGAACCCAAATTTAACATTTTGACATTCTTCTTCATGAGACTTTTCTCATTGGTAAGATCATTAACTTCATCATGACTCGTTTTCAGCTTGGTCTCCAAATTAACAATAATATTTTGAAGATTGTTCTTCTCATCTTTCAACTTTCTAATCTAGATGTGTAGATGCCGATTTACTATAACAAGCTTGCTCCATTTTTCATGAAGAAACTTGTATTCTCCAATAAGGTCTTCTTCTGTGACTGCTTCTTCGTCTTCATCACTACTATTGGAAATGTTGTCTGTGATACCGTGTATAACACCACCATTTTCTTCACGTCCTGTCTTTCCAACAAGCGCCACATGGTTGCTCTGAAATTTGTCTTCCTTCTCTGACTCATCCTCACTCCAAGTTGCGTTCAGAGAATTCTTCTTTTTCTTCAAGGTATTAGCACATTCTGCTTGTATATGCCCCAAAACCTTCACACTGTCTGCACTGAATGCCTTTGTTCTTGAATGGTTGATCAGACACATAAGTTTCTTCCCTGTGCTTCTTGTTTCTTGACGAACCATTTTTGAAGTTAGTGACACCGTGCTTGACACCGTGAGTATTTTTTCCAAATCTCTTCATAACTCTGCTGAAATTGTTTGAAAAGAGGGCTAGAGACTCCTCTAAGTCATCCTCATCATGTTCGTTGAAGTTCTGTACCTCGGTTTTTAGAGCAACTCCTTTTGCCTTTTTTGCTTCCGTGTCTCCTCCAAGATTCATCTCGAAGGTTCTAAGAGATCCCATCAATTCTTCTAACTTCATTTTAGAGACATCTTTGGCTTCTTCTATAGCGGTGACTTTATAGGCAAATCGTTGTGCCAAGGACCGTAGCGTTTTTCTTAGAAGTTTTTCTTCGGAAAAACATCTCACCGAGAGCAAACACTTCATTTGCAATGTCACGTAGTTTGGCATTGAGCTCATTAATACTCTCATCTTCGTGCATATTCAAATTCTCAAATGTAGTAGTTAGCATTTGCATCTTGGACAACTTTACGGTTGATGTTCCTTCATAGGTGGTATGAAGAATCTCCCATGCCCTATTTGCTGATTCACAAGTGGAGATGAGTCTGAACTAAAGAGGATCAACGCCATTGAAGATAGCATTAAGCATCTTCATTTACGAACCAATTTTCTTCGGGTTTTAGAGATGTGATACCTTCTGCATTAGTGTCCATAGGATGATTCCATCCTGTTAAAATAGATCTCCAGGCTTTCTCGTCAATAGCTTTAATGAATGCTCTCATCCTTGCCTTCCAATAAGCATAATTACTTCCATCCAATAATGGTGGACGCATTGTAGAGCCTCTTTCTTTCGTAGAGTCCACCAAGAATTGTGATCTTGTCTCGCGGATCCCACTTAAGAAACAAAAATGGCCCGCTCTGATACCAATTGAAAGATTAAGATTAGTTATGCAATGTCACATAGAGTGTTTCGTGTGACAACAATAATGGACAAATATAAATATGCAGAAATTAACGAGACAGGATGTTGGTAACGCAGTTCAGCAAATCGCCTACGTTTGCGGGGCCACGCCCAGATATAAAAACATTTCACGAGTTCACAAAGTTATAAGACAATCGGACTTAAACAAATAAAGACTCCCTCTTATCTTTGTTGTCGCCTCTTCCTAACTTCCCCAATAAAACTATTTTTGCGAGCTCCCCTCGACTTGAGATCGATCTCTCCTAAGATCTAAAAAGCAACAAAATCCCCTTGTTGTAGATGACTCCTCTCAGAATCCAGTGTTATAGCAAGATCCCCTTGCCCACGATCAAATTGACAAGCTCCCCTTGTCGATAAACTGAACTCCTCCCGAGTTCTAATGCAGCCTCCTCCCGAGACTGAGCTTCAATGAAGAATAATAAAGATTGCCTCCTATGACACCGTCTGGAACACCAAGTCGTTGTCTTCAGACGTAATAAATCAACACACTCGTATAATTGATGAAATCCACAGCATAAGCAGAGTGTGTATAATAATCACAAACCCATACGCAGAAGCGTAGGGAAAGAAAGAAAAGTGACGGCTTACAAAACTGAATAAAAACTTCTCTCGTGAACAATAAAAAATCCGTCATTCGTTTCCATAGAGACGAAGGCTTAAATATGATTGGTAATTGCCATATCTCAGATTTAATTTAGTTACCAAATCAGATTTAACGCCGCAAGGAATAAGGAAACCAAATCTCAATAAATCGGTCGAGCGACACCTCATGTGACATTTTAGGAAAGTTCCTCCAACTACTTGGATATGGATCCAAAAACTTAGGAAAGCATCCCATGATTAATGTGATCTCGAAGCCTAATATATTTCAACATATCTTTATCGAATCGGCTTACCAAAATAAAGTTTACCAAAAAACCAGTGCCTTTAGATTTTTCAACAACTTTCCTTATATTCAAGTTTCCTTATTTTTCTCTTCCACAATATCTTCATGATCTTCAATATTCATCCATCCAATAATCTGAATAGATTATTTCTTGATTATCAAAAAATAAACTACCAATGTAGAAAATAGTGGAATAAAATATTATTGCCATAAGTATAATTTGCCAAAAAATCAATGCCAACATATTTGCAATATATTTGCATTTACAGTAGAAATTAAGAATTTAGCAATCTATTGCAAGGTAGAGAAAACCATAAATAGAAGAAGAAAAAAAAAACGAGAGAGAACCTTCTCTGCGAATTTTTCCCATTTAAAATCTCCTTTATGGAATCTCATAATCTCTCTATTCACGAATTTTCATATCAAAAGTAGATCTCGTTCCTTTTAAAAATTATTAAACGAGTCTTTCTCTCTCCTTATCTATATTTATTGTCTTAAAATTCATATGCTTAATTACCAAATATAACTCCCATAGCATAATGAAAGATTTATTTTTGAATTTTCTTTTTCATAGCATTTTTGTGGTGTGACCATAAGGCGTGGTCACGTATTATTATAGGACCTGTTTTGCCCAGTTTTGCACTTTCTTGAGAATTTATCCAAAGCCTGTTTTTGGCTTCTAGACCTTCAAATTGGTTCGCGATTGATCCAAACATTTTTCCTGACCTACAAAATATGAAATTCAATCAAAAGCCAAGATTTCAAACATTTCAACAGATAAAAATACGACAAAAACCACATCAAATGAATAATATTTTGTGTTTTATCATGCTTGTTAGGCTCAACTCGTTGGACTTGCTAGACTCAGCTCTTTTAACTCGTTAGGCTCGATGAGCTGGACTTTTTTTTGGTCAGCTCGGCTTGGCTTAGTCAGCTCGTTTGTCACCCCTAATGACAAATAATTGATAATTAGATAGATGCTAATTTAGTTATTATTGTGTATTATTTGTAATGATACAACTGTCAAATATTTATAATGATATTCATGTGATATTTTTTTATTAGATTATCTCAAATAATGTTTTTTCCTAAATACACGTCATTTTATATATTAGTAAAATAATTTTGTTATATAAACGACTAACTATTATATTTTTATATTATAATGATAAATAATCATTTTAATTTAATAACTAAATTTTTCTAAAAATATACATTATATTTATATAAATTAAAACTATTTATGTATGTTTGATTTGTTAAGCTCGTTCAGTCTCCTTATCGGGTTGTACTCCGATGCTTTGTTAGGCGCGCCTCTATGACGTTAGAGTTAAGTTGACTAGTAGTTAAATTGAGAAAAGCATTTGATAGTAGTTTTCCCATTAGGTGGATCTCCAAAATGCACGTCTTTCTGGTACAGAGAAACGTGTTTATTTATGTAACTTAGTGGTGGCCTTCTTTGGAACATATCACAGAGTTTGGAGTAGAAAAATTTGGACAAAGCTGCTTTTGACTTTCTAGAGAGAGAGAAAGAGAGAGATGGAAGGCGTTTTAGGAGTGAGAAAAGGTGCATGGACTAAGTGTAAAATCTGCCAAATTTTAGTGAATAAAATTTTCTAAATTTTTCGAGATTTTGGAAGCGTGCGAGGTACAAACTTTTGGTCACGTGTGGCACGTACGTAAGATTTACGAAATTAAATTAAGTATTAGACGTTGACGTTCGTGCAATTTAAGTGGATTAAATTCACGAGGGTAGAACATTCGAAAATTGTCGAGCAAAGTTATTCGAGAGTTTTAATATAGAAATTGAAAATCTATTAAATGGGTATAATAGATTTAATGTATAACTTAACAGAATTAAAGTAAAATTAAATTAAATTAAATTAATTGAAATAAAAGAAAAGAAGAAAATAAGGTTAAGAAACCTTGACCTTATTTTCGTTTTGCAGAAGCGAAACAGAGAGCGAGAGAGAGGGAAACGGCCGCAAAGAGGAAAATCGGCCGACAAGATTTTGACCTCCGTTCGGTGCGATCTTTGTGACAGCCCCCGACCCGATCGGGGTCCGAGGAGCCATCACTCTAGACAATTAACAGAAAACGAGACATTTTTTTTTTTGTTAAACAGAGCAAACTGGACCTTTAAAAACAAACCCTTAAAACTTTACAGAGAGAGGGAACGCTCTCTGGAATTAAAATCGAAATGGGGAAACGGATAAAATCAGACTACAGAACGAATGACAGAAGGGAAAGCAGGGAAACTGGAACACTTAAGGATTTGGACGTAAACCTTCGCTAGACGAGTGCAGGGAGACGGGGAGAATTGCAAATGGGGAGATAGAAATGAACGACTTGACAAGCAGCGGGGAAACCAATAAAATGGGAAAACAAAACTGGAAGTCATGCCGGAAGAAAGGCTACAGTGAATGACGGGGTCGGGTGATGTAAGGCAAAAGAATTGAATAAACTGGGCGGAAGACGTAAACCACAAGCAGAAGTGGACTGTTCACCGGTAGAGGTGAACTGGGCGGAAGATGTGGGTGACGTCAAGCGGAAGACGTAGGCAGAAAATGTAAGTAAACTGGGCGGGCGATATAGACTAGCGGTGGATGTGAATAAGACAAAACAGATGACGTCAGGCGGAAGATGTAATTTTAAAGGCAGCAGTGGATACAAGCAGAAATGTACTATTCACCGGTGGATGTGAACTAAAGATAGAAATGAGTTCACTGTTCACTGGTGGATGTGAACTACAGACAGAAATGAGTTCACTATTCACCGGTGGATGTGAACTACAGACAGAAATGAGTTCACCGGTGGAGGTGAACTACAGACAGAAATGAGTTCACCGGTGGATGTGAACTACAAGCAGAAATGAGTTCACCGGTAGATGTGAACTACAGACAGAAATGAGTTCACCGGTGGATGTGAACTACACACAGAAATGAGTTCACCGGTGGATGTGAACTACAGACAAAATTTGACAACTTTTAACAGGAAGACATACGAACAGGGAGCATAAAAGTTTCAAATTCTAAAAAGAACGATTCAGAATATGATTTTCGGACATAACAGAAACCATGACAGAAGTTTAAGAAATCAAACTGCATGGATAACTCCAAAACCAGAGACCATCCATGCACAGACCAATAGAGAGAACTCAAGGCAGTTCCAGAATATTTCAAAATATATATACAACTGTCAAATACAGAGGTTTAAAAAAACTTAAACATCAAAACCTATACATTATCCAAATTTCCAACAGAATCCTAATAGAGTTTTAAAACAAAACCAGCAGAATCCTAGTAGAGTTTACAGACATGAACTTTACTTTAAAAACTTAAACCTCGGGACATAAATATGTCTGGCTGCAGCAACCAACCTGTGAGCTCATCCCGCCAACTACATCAACTCATCATCTTGAGGCACAATGTCATCATCTGGAGGATCCATACCTACAACAAGGAGTTCAACTATGAGCCTAGAGCTCAGTAAGAACATACAATGCAAAGTGATGCACGTGCTATGCATGAACATTTTCAAATACATGAACATTACATTACATTTCACTGGACAGGAAGGTATAAGTTGGAGGAAGAGCTGGCGCAACAGGAGTACATGCCACAACAGGACATAACAGAAGTACATGACAGGATGCCAGTCCTCGTCCACACTTAACCATACATTTCATTATAGGTTTTATCTTACTTAACTTCAAACCGTGTGCAGAAAACATTTTCATGACTTTCATAGAGAAAACATATATGCATGAACATTCATAGACAGACGACAGAATAACAAGCAAGAAATAAAACAAAACACACTTAACCTAAAACATAACATATGGTTTAACTACCCAAAAGAAATCCCGACAACATAAAACCTAGTACCTCCGTATTGTAGGGCCTTGAAGGCCAAACCTATATGTATGAACTTACCTGTTTGCTGCGGAGTTGAGAGTTTTGAACGTGTTGCCTTGTGATGCACGGACCTATGACGTGCACGAAGAGGGAAATTAACAAGCTGCAAATGATAACTAATAACTTAGTAGAATAAGCTTCATGCCCTATTCAAACCTTTAGAAAACAAACTACGTGTTTTCATTCCAAAAACAGTGAGTTTTCTCAAAATATCGTAACATTTAACTCCAACAAAACTCAAATTTTAACTTATTCAAACTCGTTAGCATTAGTAGATGTTTACCTTAGGCAGAGAAATAGAAGAAAACTAAGGAGATCGAAGGAGCTTCGAAGGGTGTTTGTCGCCTGGAAGAGAGAAAACAAAGGGGAGTGGAAAGAAGCAGATGAGAAATGAGGGTTTCACGTAGGAGGGAAGAGAAGAAGAACATGGCTTCCTCAACCAGTTGCTAGGTGTCACTCAACCATTGGCCTCCTCCCACCAACCTTAATTGGCTCCCTATTTTGCCCTTCCATTGGTTTTTAACTAAATTACTATTTAGCTCGACAAATCAGTTTTACGAATCACACATATTCAATTGAAAACATCGGCAAATTCGTAAATACACGCATTGTATAAATATTCTCATTAATCTTGTTTAATAATTCAAGGAATATATACATGACAAAATTGCTGGGTGTTACAATCTTAGTGTCTAAACATTCGTCTCGAAGCGTAGATCAACGTTGGCGAAGGGCGATTTTGAAGGAAAGCTCTCTATCTCTCGATTTTCACCTGAGAAAGATCAGGTTTTTGGGGTTTTCTTGATCTGTGTTTTGGGTTCGATTCTTTGGTGTTTTAGGCATGATTTTGACGGAAAGGAGATGAAAAACGTGTTGAAATCAAGTTTCGGCAAAAACTAGGTTAGAAAATGCGATTTTTCAGGCATCGGGAGGTCGTCGCCGTGTAGCTGGCGATATGCTGTCGACGGCCGAGTCAACTCGGGTACTGGACCGAGTTGACTCAGGCCTAAGACCGAGTTGGGCGCTGGGCTAGGTTCAGGTCGAGCTCGACCCGGGTTCTGGCCAGGACCAGCTTTATTCAGGCCGGGTCCAACCAAGACCCAGCCCGAACCTGCTGGCTCTGAACTGAACCAGTTGGGCCGGATTTGTCCGGATCGGACAACTCTGACTCAAACCGACTCGACCCGATCTGGTCCGAATTGAACCGCTCTGGACCCGAACCGAACCGGTCCAACCCAACTGGTCAAACCTTTACCGTTGACCCATCCAAGTCAACAATTGATCGTTGACTTTTTTACTATTGACCAATCAAAGTCAACGGCTGATTTGATCGTTGACTTTGACTGATCGTTGACTTTGACCAAATGTTAACTTTTGGTCAAAAGTCAACTCGAGCCGTTTGGGCCCGTTTTCGCCCCCGGTTCGCAGTTTATATCGTTTATAACCCCAATTAGATTTTAACGGGGTTCTTTTCTTGTGTTGACTCCCAGATTTGGAGGACTTTGCAAACCTCGAGACGATCCTCGAGGAGACACAGACCAGTGAAGTTAGGAGGACTCGCCTTGGTGGTATGGGTTATTATATTTTCTGCGATATACCTACATAACATGCATATATGTATTATTGTGGTGGATTACTCCTGATATTGATGTCGGTTGTTTTAAAAACACGAGCATATTGCATTAAATATACATGTATACTTTTGACTTGATTTGACTGCCTACTACCATGTTTGCTTGTCTTGCCGACAAGTTTGAGTTGAGATTGATCATCATACTATGCTGTTGTGTTTTATTGTGGACTGGTTTTCTGATGCATTGCATAGTTTTATGTATTGCGAATTAGAGTTGATTCTGGAGGTAATCGTTTGACACTCTTAGCGGGGCCCAGCTAAGAGTATCAAGGGATTTTGCCCAGATGCACCCGTGATTGAGGGTTGCCGTGGTACTCCCCACAATCGTTTGGATAGGGCTCCAGTTTTGCTATTCATCCGGGCAGTAAAAAGATGTATCATGATCTGAAGCTGCCAGTATTGGTGGGTTGGCATGAAGAGAAAGGTAGTCGAGTTTGTGGCTCGGTGTATGACATGCCAGCGAGTCAAAGCTAAACACCAACGGCCAGCAGGGTTGCTCCAGCCATTGCCTATTCCAGAGTGGAAGTGGAAGGGAGTCACCATTGACTTCGTTACTCATCTTCCGATGACTCCACAGCGTCTGGATGCCATTTGGGTTATTGTAGATCGGCTGACGAAGTCGGCACATTTCATTCCTAGTTCGAATGAATTTCTCAGTTGCCAAGCTCAGCCGATTATATGTGCAGCACATTGTTCGTCTTCATGGGGTACCTTTGAGTATTGTGTCTGATCGTGATCCTCGCTTTGCTTCGGGGTTGTGGAGAGGATTGCAGAAGGAGCTTGGTACGAAGACTAAGTACAGCGCTGCACATCACCCCCTAAACAGATGGGCAGTCAGAGAGGACCATTCAAATATTAGATGACATGCTGAGGTCTTGTGTTCTGGATTTTGGTAACAGTTGGATCAAGCACTTGCCATTGGTAGAGTTTGTGTACAACAACAGTTTCCAAACCAACATCGGAGTCTCTCCGTTTGAGGCATTGTATGGCCGGCCATGTCGTTCTCCTTTGTGTTGGGCAGAAAAGGAGGAACAACTTTCGCTTGGGCTTGATATCATCCGAGAGACCACTGAGAAAATCCACCAGATTCGCGATAGACTAAAGATTGTGCAGAGCAGGCAGAAAGCTATGCCGACCTTAAAAGACGTGAGGTGGAATTTGATGTTAGGGACTTTGTCTTTCTGAAGGTTCATCCTACCCGTGGTGTTAGCAGGTTTGGGGTGAAAGGGAAGTTAGCCCCGAGATATGTTGGGCCATTTTAGATTACTGAGAGGATTGGAGTGGTTGCTTACAGGTTGGATTTGCCGCCTCAGTTGGGACATGTGCACGACGTATTCCACATATCGCAACTGAGAAAGTACATTCCAGATCTGTCTCACAGTGTTTCATGGGGTGAGGTGCCCGTCCAGGCTGACACGACAGTATGATAAGGAGCCAGAGCGGATTTTGGGACGTGAGCTTCGGTTGCTACGTCGTCGAGAGGTTCCATACGTGAGGGTGTTGTGGAGGAACCACACAGAGAGGGAGGATACTTTGGAGCTGGAGTCCGAGATGGCGGAGAGATACCCTGATTTGTTTTATGATTAGTAGTTGACGCGAATTTCGACGACGAAATTCATAAAAAGGGTGAAAAGATGTAAAATCCGCCAAATTTTAGTGAATGAAATTTTCTGAATAAATTTTTCACGATTTTTAAGTGGAAATTTAGGCTCGAACGCTCAATCTTTTAAAAGCGTGCGAGGTACAAGTTTTTAGCCACGTGTGGCACGTACGTAAGATTTACGGAATTAAATTAAGTATTAGACGTTGACGTTCGCGCAATTTAAGTGGATTAAATTCATAAGGGTAGAACATTCGAAAATTGTCGAGCAAAGTTATTCGAAAGTTTTAATATAGAAATTGAAAATCTATTAAATGGGTATAATAGATTTAATGTATAACTTAAAAGAATTAAAGTAAAATTTAATTAAATTAAATTAATTGAGATAAAAGAAAAGAAGAAAATAAGGTTAAGAAATTTTAACCTTATTTTCGTTTAGCAGAAGCGAAACAGAAAGCGAGAGAGAGGGAAACGGCCGCAAAGAGGAAAATTGGCCGACGAGATTTTGACCTCCGTTCGGCGCAATCTTAGTGTCAAAACGTTCATCTCGAAGCGTAGATCAACGTTAGCGAAGGGCGATTTTGAAGGTAAGCCCTCTATCTCTTGATTTTCACCCGAGAAAATCGGGTTTTTGGGGTTTTCTTGATCTGTGTTTTAAGGTTCGATTCTTTGGTGTTTTAGGCATGATTTTGACGGAAAGGTGATAAAAAACTTGTTGGAATCAAGTTTCGGCGAAAACCAGGTTAGAAAACGCGATTTTTTGGCATCGAGATGTCGTCGGCGATATGCTGTCGACGGCTGAGTCAACTCGGGCACTGGACCGAGTTGACTCAGGCCCAAGACCGAGTTGGGCGCTGGGCTAGGTTCAGGCCGAGCTCGACTCAGGTTCGGGCCAGGACCAGCTTTATTCGGGCCGAGTCCGACCAAGACCCAGCCCGAACCTGCTGGCTCTGAACCGAACCAGTTGGGCCGGTTTTGTCCGGATCGGACCTGCTCTGACTCGAACCGACTCGACCCGATCTGGTTCGAACTGAACCGGTCTGGACCCGAACCAAACCGATCCAACCCAACCGGTCAAACCTTTACCGTTGACCAGTCAAAGTCAACAATTGATCGTTGACTTTTTGACTGTTGACAGTCAAAGTCAACTGTTGACTTTGATAGATCGTTGACTTTGATCAAATGTTGACTTTTGACCAAAAGTCAACTCGAGCTGTTTGGGTCCCTTTTTGCCCCAGTTCGCAATTTATATTGTTTAAAACCCCAATTAGATTTTAACGGGGTTCTTTTCTTGTGTTGACTCCCAGATTCGGAGGACTTTGCAAACCTCGAGACGATCCCCGATGAGACAAGGACCACTGAAGTTAGGAGGACTCCCCTCGGTGGTATGGGTTATTATATTTCCTACGATATACCTACATAACATGCATATATGTATTATTGTGGTGGATTACTCCTGATATTGATGTCGGTTGTTTTAAAAACACGAGCATATTGCATTAAATAGACATGTATAATTTTGACTTGATTTGACTGCCTACTGCCATGTTTGCTTGTCTTGACGACGAGTTTGAGTTGAGATTGATCAGTATACTATGCTGTTTTGTTTTATTGTAGACTGGTTTTCTGATACATTGCATAGTTTTCTGCATTGCCAGTTGGAGTTGATTCTGGAGGTAATCGTTTGACACTCTTAGCGGGGCCCAGCTAAGAGTATCAAGGGATTTTGCCCAGATGCACCCGTGATTGAGGGTTGTCGTGGTACTCCCCACAATCGTTTGGATAGGGCTCCGTGATGAGTGGTTGTTGTTCCCTCCGAGTTGAGTTCCCTCTTATTAAACTCCTTACATGTGGTTATGGGCTCGGAGCTTTGGCTAGTCCTGGGTTTTGATCTATGCTAGCCCTGTTACCGGACCTAATTAGTGTTTGTTTGTTATTACCCTGGTATGATAACTCCCTTGTGCGGTGTTCCCGAGGGCTCAGGGTAGAGTGATCGTTGATTCCCTCCTAGTGAGCTACCGTGTGATCTTCGAGGCCCAAGGTATGCCGACCGATCGAGAGTGATCGTTGTTTCCCTCCTGGCGACCTATCGTGTCATCCACGAGGCCCAAGGTATGCCGACCGTGATTCCCCTGGTGGTTGACTATATCCATTTTCATTATGAGGTTTTGTCTAATGTTATTGCTGCCTTGCTGTGTGGTGTGTTTCGGAGGATCCTTGTGTGGTCTTCTTTTTCACGGTGCACTTGACTATGTAGTACGGTATGGATAGTGAGGGCATAGTTAGTATACACTTTACTTTAAAAGTTAGCCCGATTGATCTATCTAAAAATGAGAAGAGATTTAATAACATAGAATTTGTTTTAAGAGTTGTTACTCATTCATTGATATTATAGCTGGCTTGCATTATAACATGAGTGGTAGGTATAACATCCCATACTGAGTTTCTCACTCACCCTAACTGTGACGACCCTAACACTGTACCCGATTTTCCCGTACTATTTTTTTTATCCTTAAATACTTAATAAATTTAATTACGTGCGAAATTTAACTCTTTGGAGATCATTTGAAATCAAAGTTGAAAATCATTCAAGAAAACCATTGAAACAATAAAATAAAACAATTAACATAATTTTATAAAACCATTAAAACCAACCAAAAACGTCGGCCACTATTAAAGGGGCAAAAGGGACATCTGTCCCATAAATGGCAGGGGCGATCGATCGCCCCTATGGCAGGCGATCGATCGCCCATTGTAAAAATTGAGGGGTGATCGATCACCCCTCATTGTGGCGATCGATCGCCCATTTACAAATGGGGGGGCGATCAATCGCCCCACATATAGGCGATCGATCGCTCCGCTCTCTGGAAAATCCAGAGAGCGGCGATCACCCTGCCGATCGACGGCGATCGATCGGCAGGTTCTCTGCCTCTTCTTTTTTTTCTTTTCTTCGACTTCTTTATTTCTTCCCCTGCACACAACACAACTCATACATACACTTCAACACACCTAAAGACACTTAGACACTTTGTCATAAATCATTCTAAACCTCACCCCATTCACACCTCGTCAATCACCCAAACAAAGCGACTCAAAACGTAATTAAAACGAAGCACATTTTCATGAAAAAGAACTACGTGGTTCGGTTTAAAAACTAAACAATTCCTCCTGTTTCAAAACAAAATACCAAGCAGTTCTATTAAACTTTTAAACAAAAACCTTAATAAAACGTTTTATAAACAGTTTGCCAAAACATTCGTACATCAATCTATCAACTAACCAGAACCAAACATCCTGTTATGCTTTCTATACAATTTTATCTAACTAATCCATCATTAACCCAAAATACCCCAATATCCTCAAAACACATACGTGTTGACTTAAATAGAGTTTAAATCTAAATATGTTTTTGATGATGTATTTGAATGATAAGTAAGTAATTTGATTATGTTTATAAAATGAGAATATTGAATTATGCATTGATTTTAATCTTGTGGAAATACCCTTGAAAAGGGTATTTTGGTTGTCTAATGAATCGGGGTAAGTGTACAGGGCTAAATAATTTACTCAAAGGTTACATCTGCCGATGAGTTTCAAAGTACTTCTGCCAATGGGATTTGAAGCAACACATACCGATGGCAATCACTAAACGACAAAGAAGAGTTCCTTAAACCGATCGCTAAACGACAAAGAAAAGAATGCTTCTGCCGATGGCATCCAAAGCCTGCATCTGCTGATGACATATCAACTTGCATCTGCCGATGGACTTCAAAGATTGCTTCTGCCGATGGAATAGTCAAGCTACTCATACCGATGGCGTTTTTGAAGTTGCACATACCGATAATGGTTCAGCGCTAATGCTTGTGCCGATAGAATTCAAGTTTCATCTGCCGATAGCGTCAAGGCGTGCATCTGCCAATGGCGTTTCAAGCTGCATCTGCCGATGGCTTACAAGTTGCATCTGCCGATGGAATTCAAAGCATGCATCTGCCGATTGAATTCAAAGCTTCCTTCTGCCGATGACTTATCATGTTGGTTCTACCGATGGCGTTTTGAAGATACTCATGCCGATAGCTGTTTTAAAGCTGCTTCTATCGACGATCTTCCGCCAGAATTCAAAATAGCCGCGAAGCTACAGTGACGTCGTTTTTAGCATTAACTCCAGAACTTTAATGGCGACGACAACTTGCAACTACAGACGGTAACAGCTACCTGATCTAGTACAGATGCTTCCCAACGGTAATATTTTCCATTTGAAGAAAGAAGCATTCAATTCTGAGCTGAAAGTAAGACAGAGTATTTAAGCCGAGGTTAGAGCACGAAGATCCAACTTTTTGCAAATTTTATTCTTGAGCCCTAATCTGCAAAATATTCATACTCTGTATTTCATCTACTCCTCTCGAACCTAAACTTGAGATTTAACCTTTGAGGGAGTTTAGATTGTTTGATTATTACAAACTCAAATCTGTATAGGCAGTGGATTATCGCCCGTGAAGAATAATCCAGAATTGTAAAGGCAGTGATCGGAGCCCGGAATTCCGATCTGTTTTTCTCACTGAGGAGAAGGTTAAGGATCTTCAAGGGGTGAACCTTGAAGCGTGGATGTAGGCAAGCTTTGGCCGAACCACGTAAAATCTGTGTGTTGATTTTCTCTCTATCTCTCTATTTATTTACTGGTTGACTGCTTGTAGTTAGTAATCAAGAAAATTTAAAAAAGGTCTATTCACCCCCCCCCCTCTATAAACACATCTCGATCAATACAACGGGACAAAGCAAGAGTCCTTCTAACGATCGCTAAACGACAAAGAAAAGAATGCTTCTGCCGATGGCATCCAAACCGCATTGCTGAGACATATCAATTGCATCTGCGATGGACTTCAAAGATTGCTTCTGCCGATGGAATAGTCAAGCTACTCATACCGATGGCGTTTTTGAAGTTGCACATACCGATAATGGTTCAGCGCTAATGCTTGTGCCGATAGAGTTCAAGTTTCATCTGCCGATAGCGTCAAGGCGTGCATCTGCCAATGGCGTTTCAAGCTGCATCTGCCGATGGCTTACAAGTTGCATCTGCCGATGGAATTCAAAGCATGCATCTGCCGATTGAATTCAAAGCTTCCTTCTGCCGATGACTTATCATGTTGGTTCTACCGATGGCGTTTTGAAGATACTCATGCCGATAGCTGTTTTAAAGCTGCTTCTATCGACGATCTTCTGCCAGAATTCAAAATAGCCGCGAAGCTACAGTGACGTCGTTTTCAGCATTAACTCCAGAACTTTAATGGCGACGACAACTTGCAACTACAGACGGTAACAGCTACCTGATCTAGTACAGATGCTTCCCAACGGTAATATTTTCCATTTGAAGAAAGAAGCATTCAATTCTGAGCTGAAAGTAAGACAGAGTATTTAAGCCGAGGTTAGAGCACGAAGATCCAACTTTTTGCAAATTTTATTCTTGAGCCCTAATCTGCAAAATATTCATACTCTGTATTTCATCTACTCCTCTCGAACCTAAACTTGAGATTTAACCTTTGAGGGAGTTTAGATTGTTTTGATTATTACAAACTCAAATCTGTATAAGGCAGTGGATTATCGCCCGTGAAGAATAATCCAGAATTGTAAAGGCAGTTGATCGGAGCCCGGAATTCCGATCTGTTTTTCTCACTGAGGAGAAGGTTAAGGATCTTCAAGGGGTGAACCTTGAAGCGTGGATGTAGGCAAGCTTTGGCCGAACCACGTAAAAATCTGTGTTGATTTTTCTCTCTATCTCTCTATTTATATTTACTGGTTGACTGCTTGTAGTTAGTAATCAAGAAAATTTAAAAAGGTCTAATTCACCCCCCCCCCTCTTAGACAATCTCGATCCTACAATTGGTATCAGAGCAAGGTTTGTCACTGTCTAAGTTTGGGCTTAAACACTCTGTGAAATATATATATCTACAATGACATTCAACCTTAACTTCACACACATAGAAGGTCAAGCTACAAATAGACCTCCTTTCTTTGATGGGAGTGATTATGTTTATTGGAAGGCTAGAATGAAAATATTCGTTCAAGCCATGGACTACGAGACTTCGTGTATTATAGAGAATGGCCCTTTTAAGGCCATGAAAACTGTAGATGGGAAAAGTATCCCTAAGGACTCTACTGAATTATCTGAGTCCGATAAGAGAAATCTGAGCCTTAATGCCAAGGCGGTAAAGACCATGTACTGTGCTCTAAATAGAGACGAATTTAATAGAGTACAAGGGTGTGAGAGTGCCCAAGAGATTTGGCACCTATTAGAGGTCACACACGAGGGCACAAATCAATTAAAAGAGAGTAAATTAAATATGCTCATACACGAGTATGAACTATTCTCTATGCCTAAGGATGAGTCGATTTCTTCCATGTTTACAAGATTTACTAACATTACTAATGGGTTAAAAGCTCTTGGTAAATCTTATTCTAGTGAAGAACAGGTCAGGAAGATCCTCAGATGTCTTCCAAGAAGCTGGCAGCCAAATGTGACTGCAATTCAGGAAGCAAAGGATCTCAACGCTTTAAAGCTAGAGGAACTCATTGGATCTCTCATGACACATGAGATCACAATGAGGTCGAACGAGAAGGAAGATCTTAAGGAAAAAGAGACAACAAAAAGAAAAGATATTGCTATGAAAGCCTCTTCAAGTAAACATGAAGTCTCTAAGGATGAAGAAGAAGAAGATGATGAAGACATTGCACTCATCACTAGGAGATTTAGCAAGTTTCTTCGAAGGAAGAAGCTGCAAGGGAGAAGCTTTCCCAAGAATGAAAGGCAACCCAAAGACAAGGAGATTACTTGCTTTGGATGTGGAAAGCCTGGCCACATGAAGGCAGATTGTCCTCAGACCAAGAAGAATCCCAAGAAATTTAAGAAGAAGTCTATGAAGGCCACTTGGGATGACAGTGAAGGTGACACATCCTCTTCAGAAGATGAGGAAGTAGCTAACCTCTGCTTCATGGCTCACGATAATGAGGTTAGCATTCCTTCTTGTGAGAGTGAGTCTGATGATGATGGGGATATGGTTGATGCCTTTAACGATTTAGTTAAACAGTTTGGCATGTTAAAGGCTAAATACAATACATTGAAAAAGGAAAATGCAAGTCTAATTGAGAAGCATGTTAAGGAAGTGAACTTGCATGAAAAAGAAATCACTGAACTTAAGAAGACAAATGAATCTTTAAATAAACTTGTTCTTTGGTTCTCAAATGGTAGCAAGAACTTAACATTGCTAATAGGGAATCATAGAGCTACTCATGATAAAGCAGGTTTAGGCTATGATAAGTTCAATAAGAGAAAAGTTTTTAAGAATTTCTTTGTCAAACCGACTACTTGTCATACCTGTAATGAAGTAGGACATAAGTCCTTTGTATGTCCTTTAAAAACAAATAATATGAAAACTGGCAGTAAGTTGCAATGGGTTCCCAAAGGAACCAAAACTAACACTAGGACCCAAAAGAATTGGGTACCTAAGAAGACTATTTGATCACTGTTTTGCAGGTTGACTGCTCTCCCGGAAAGAATCAGTGGTACCTTGACAGTGGTTGTTCAAGACATATGACGGGAGACTCAACCAAGTTTGCTAGTGTCAACAAGAAGAAGGGCAGTGTTACTTTTGGGGGAAACCAAAAGGGCAAGATTGTTGGCATAGGCAATATAGGTAACAGTATTAATTCTGTTATTGAGAATGTGTTATTAGTTGATGGATTGAAACATAATTTACTTAGTATTAGCCAGTTATGTGATAAAGGATATAAGGTGACTTTTAAGTCAAATTCCTGCATAATTAAAGATGCTGCAAGTGGTAAAATTCTGTTTACTGGCTTTAGGAAAGAAAATATCTATATCATTGACTTAGATAATATTGTTTGTGATAATGAGAAATGTTTTGCTGTTAATTCCTCTAATGAGAGCTGGATTTGGCATAGGAGATTAGGACATATAGGAATGGATACCTTAGCTAAGATTACTAAGGATAATATAGTTAGAGGGATTCCTAAGATATCCTTTGAAAATGATAAGGTCTGTGAAGCCTGCCAAATGGGTAAGCAGATCAAAAGTTCCTTTGCATCGAAAAATGCAATTTCAACTTCCAAGCCTTTCCAACTTCTCCACATGGACCTCTTCGGTCCTTCCAATATAGCTAGTCTAGGTGGAAAATTCTATGCTTATGTCATTGTTGACGACTTCTCTAGATTCACCTGGGTATTCTTTCTGAAGTCTAAGGATGAGACTTTTGATACATTTTCTAGCTTTAGGAAAAGAGTTCAAAATGAAAAGGAACTCACCATTGTTGCTATTCGTAGTGATCATGGTGGAGAATTTGAAAATGAGAGATTTGAACTCTTGTGTCTCAAGTATGGAATTGAGCACAATTTCTCTTCTCCTAGAATCCCTCAGCAAAATGGTGTTGTTGAGAGGAAAAATAGGTCTCTCCAAGAGCTTGCCCGAACCATGCTTAATGAAAATTCCCTTCCTAAGTATTTCTGGGCTGAAGCTGTTGCTACTGCTTGTTATGTGCTCAATCGGGTCTCCATAAGACCTATTCTTAAGAAAAATCCATATGAGCTCTAGAGTGGAAAAACACCTTCTGTTAAATATTTTAGAGCCTTTGGTAGCAAGTGTTTTATTCTCAACACTAAGGATAACTTAGGAAAATTCGATTCCAAATCTGACCTTGGAATTTTTCTTATTTATTCACTTTCCAGTAAAGCATATAGAGTATTCAATAGAAGAACTCTAGTGGTAGAAGAATCAGTTCATGTTAACTTTGATGAGTCCCCTCAACCCACAATCAATGTGGATGAGGATGTCACTTTGGAAAATCATTTGGACTCTCTTTCCTTAGAAAAACCCTTAGATTCACTTCAAGTAGAAAAATCCTTAGAACCCTCCTCTACTTCTCTAGATATTGTTCCTGTCAAGGATGAAAATCCTACTCTCCCTAGAGATTGGAAATATGTCAGAAACCATCAATAGATGAAGTCTTAGGTGATCCTTCATTAAGAGTAAAGACTAGATCCTCTCTTAGGAATCTCTGTGCCAATGTGGCATTTATTTCTCAACTAGAGCCTAAGAAGTTTGAAGAGGCCGAGAATGATGAGTATTGGATTTTAGCTATGCAAGAAGAGCTAAATCAATTTGAAAGGAGCAAGGTATAGGAACTTGTTCCACGGCCTAAGGATCATCCCATTATTGGAACTAAATGGGTTTATAAGAACAAATTGGATGAAAATGGGATTGTTGTGAGAAACAAGGCTAAACTAGTTGCTAAGGGATACTCTCAAGAAGAGGGTATTGATTTTGAGGAATTTTTTGCCCCTGTAGCTAGATTAGAGTCAATTAGGATGCTCCTTGCTTTTGCTTGCTACAAAAACTTCACACTCTTTCAAATGGATGTAAAGAGTGCATTCTTAAATGGTTATATTACAGAAGAAGTGTATGTTGAGCAACCCTTAGGTTTTGAATCTTTTGAGAAACCCGACCATGTCCATAAATTAAGGAAAGCTCTCTATGGTCTTAAACAGGCTCCTAGAGCTTGGTATGATAGGTTAAGGAACTTCCTTGAGGAAAGGAATTTCAAAAAGGGTAACACCGACTCAACTCTATTTACCATGCAAAAGGATAAGGATATTCTGTTAGTTCAAATTTATGTCGATGACATTATTTTTGGATCAACTAATGTCAATATGTGTAATGAGTTTTCCTCTCTCATGCAAAGTGAATTTGAGATGAGTATGATGGGGGAGTTAAAATTCTTCTTAGGATTTCAGATTAGCCAATCTCCTGATGGAATTTACTTCTGTTAAGAAAAGTACATTAAGGAACTTCTTAAGAAATTATGTTTAGAATCTGTCAAATCTGCTAGAACTCCCATGAGTACCACAACCAAATTGGACAAAGATGAAAACGGTATAAGTGTGGACATTAAGAAATATCGTGGTATGATTGGTTCTTTGTTATATCTGACTGCTAGTAGGCCAGATATTCTATTTAGTGTTTGTCTTTGTGCTAGATTTCAAGCTGCCCCTAAGGAGTCTCATTTAACTGCTGTAAAAAGGATTTTCAAATATTTGAGTGGGACTTATGATTTAGGATTATGGTATCCAAAGGGCACTTCTTTTAATCTGATTGGATATTCAGATTTTGATTATGCAGGTAGTGTTGTTGATAGAAAAAGTACTAGTGGCCCCTGTCAGTTCTTAGGTGAATCTTTAGTCTCCTAGTATTCTAAGAAACAGAATTCTGTTGCATTATCAACTGCTGAGAGTGAATATATTGCTGCTGGCAGTTGCTGTGCACAAATGCTTTGGATGAAACAAACTCTAGAATACTATAATCTATTCTATGATAGGATTCCTATTCGGTGTGACAACACCAGTGCTATCAACATTTCTAAGAATCCAATTCAGCATTCTAGAACTAAGCATATAGAGGTCAGATCAAAAAGGTGATATTTCCTTAGAATTTGTTAATTCTGTTGATCAATTAGCTGATATCTTTACCAAGTCTTTGAATGAAAAGACCTTCAATAATATTAGAATAAGGCTAGGTCTCATTCGGTTTGAGAAAAACTAAGGTTATTTCTCTGTTGGTGAATTTTGTGTAATAGAGCTGTTTTAGCTGTGAGGGCATCGGTAGATGCAATGTTTTCCAATAGGCATCGGAAGATGCATTTCTATCGGTAGGAATCGGAAGATGTTCTCTTTATCTGCCGACACGTGTGACCCATCGGGTTAATCGGTTTTACACGTGCGTCTTCATCTCGTCGGGCGATGCCCTATTCTCTTTTAAACTCTGTTTCTTCTCAAAGACGCTTCACATTTCGCGCTCTTTCTGAAAAACCCTTCCCTACCAGTTCTCTCTCTCGAGTCCTATTCCTCCAATGGATTTTCCAGGTTCATCTTCTCGCGCTGCTAAGGAACCTGCCAAGAAAAAGACCAAAGTATCAGCTCGTCCTCCACGAGAGATTCCTCGTGCCAAAGAATGGCCATCTCTCTTCTTTCTCTCTAAGGCTGCTGAGTTAAGGTACCATGACGACTATAGGTACAAAACTTTAATCCCCAGTCGAGGGATTTACTTTGATAACTTAGCAGGAATGGATATTATAGAACCCTTGAAGGATCTTGGGTTGTTAGGATTATTTGAAGTAGAATCGTACTATTTCCCAGAGGCAATCAGAATGTTCTATGCAAATATGAGTTTTACTTCGGATTTCTCTATTATTAAGAGCTATGTGTATAGCAAACATATAGAGATTACCCCCCAGTTCATAAATGCCCTATTGGAGTGCCCCCATTTAGATAGCCGCCCTTACTAGTATATGACCGGCTCGGAGCCTCCTTTCTTTGGTACCTCTGAGGGTCTCAGTTTTCTACAGCTTATAGTTCTTGACCCAAACCATACCCCAGATCCTCTTAGAGGCAAACACCTGACTGCAAGAGCCAGGTTGTTTCATCAGATGATAGGATACAATATTATTCCTAAGGGTGGTCACCATGATGAGGTGAGTGCAATGGAGCTTTTTGTTCTGTTTGCACTGTATCAAAAGGCCCCCTTCAATCTTGGATATGTTGTGGTTAGAAGGATGATTCAGGCTGTGACATCCAGAGCTACCTCCTTTCCTTATAATCTGCTGCTCATGAAGATCTTTATGCATCTTGAGGTTGTCTTTCCAGAGGATGAAGACCTCTTTCGTCTTCAACCCACAAGTTTCTATTCCAAAACCACTTTGGCCAAAATGGGAATAAAGAGAACCAGAACTGGGGAGCTTGTTGTGAATGCTCCTAAGAGAAATACTGCTAATGCAGCAGTTGCCAAAAAGGGAACGAGAAAACTTATCTTGCTAGAGGAATCAACTGCTGAAGGAGGGGATGACTCTGAGATACCAACATTTAATAATTCCCCTTCTCAATCTCAGGCTTCTAGCTTCCAACCTCCTCTTGTGCGAAGGCGTCCTGCCCCTTTCTCACGGGCACTTATTTCAGAGGCAATCTCTACACCCTCTTCTGTGCCCCTACCCCTTCCAGAGAATCCTCCATCTCCTCCACCTGCACTTCCTTTGCCGGTTCTGCTTCCTCCAGCTCCTCCCTATCCAGTCCAACAGACTATGTCTCCTCCATCACCAGTGCAATCACCTCCTACAATCCAATTACCTCCTCCAAGTCCACCTGCTTCTCAAGTCCCAATCCCTTCACCTCCTTCACCTGCACTTTTGATGCCTACACTACCTGTCCTTCAACCTATCCCCCTCACTCCTCAAGTACCAGTATTCTCACCCATTCCCTCAGTACCACCTGCCACTCCTCTAACTTATCAGAGGAGATTTTCGATGAGTGAGACTCAGTATAATGAGCTGAAGGTCTCTATTGCCCGCATCGAGTCAGCTCTCAGTTCCATTGAAAGTAGGATTGAACAGTCTCTTGATGCCAAGCTAGCCAAGAATCAAAAAGACATCCGCACAGATTTAGATACCGGTCTTGGTTTGTTGTCTCAAAAACTGGATGCTGATAAGCGCATGGTTGTCAGGGAACTTGAGTCACTCAAATCCTCAATTGACAATCTACATCCCGAACCAGAACCTGAACCATCTAGCTCTGACAGTGTTCCAGAGAACTGCTTTGAAGATTGGTTTCTTCCTTTTTCTAGGCCTGTAGTTGCTGATGATGTGCGCTTGATATCATTGGATCTTCAGGAGGCTGAACTAGCTTTTTCCTCTCCTGCTGTTCCTACTGCTGGTCTGTCTGTCGAGTCTCCTCCATGTATGGACATGGTGGTGTATCAAGGTCCCTCTACCTCTGTTGCTCCTCAGCCAGAGACTACTCCATGCCTGGAACTCGTGCCTTATCAACCACCTCTCTCTGTTGATATTCACTCACTTCCAGCACTTATAGATGCTTATCTCAATTCGAACTGTGAAGTGCCCGCTTGGATTAGCCAAGCTTTTTGGACACACTTTGTAGCCTTCTTTAAATAAATTACTTGATTTAATGTGTACACATTTCTTGATTTTCTAATGCCATTACTCTGATGGTTTTTTAAATTGTGTTGAATCCATTATTTCTGTTGTCTCTCTGATTGTTTTTGATAATATCAATGGGGGAGAATATATATTTGATTGATATTGGATATGCTGTGGAATATGTTACTATGATTTGTGTTTGCATATTTTGGAAAAATCTGAAAATCTAGATATATGCATGTTTTTGAAACTCTGGTATGCTTCGTGTTTGCTTTTAAGAATATATGCATTTGCTATGGGGGAGCTAGGATTATGGGGGAGAGTAACATTTAATCAAATTGATGCTAATATTTTGTCATCATCAAAAAGGGGGAGATTGTTGACTTAAATAGAGTTTAAGTCTAAATATGTTTTTGATGATGTATTTGAATGATAAGTAAGTAATTTGATTATGTTTATAAAATGAGAATATTGAATTATGCATTGATTTTAATCCTGTGGAAATACCCTTGAAAAGGGTATTTTGGTTGTCTAATAAATCGGGGTAAGTGTACAGGGCTAAATAATTTATTCAAAGGTTACATCTGCCGATGAGTTTCAAAGTGCTTTTGCCGATGGGATTTGAAGCAACCCATACCGATGGCAATCACTAAACGACAAAGAAGAGTTCCTTAAACCGATCGCTAAACGACAAAGAAAAGAATGCTTCTGCCAATGGCATCCAAAGCCTGCATCTGCCGATGACATATCAACTTGCATCTGCCGATGGACTTCAAAGATTGCTTCTGCCGATAGAATAGTCAAGCTACTCATACCGATGGCGTTTTGAAGTTGCACATACCGATAATGGTTCAGCGCTAATGCTTGTGCCGATAGAGTTCAAGTTTCATCTGCCGATAGTGTCAAGGCGTGCATCTGCCGATGGCGTTTCAAGCTGCATCTGCCGATGGCTTACAAGTTGCATCTGCCGATGGAATTCAAAGCATGCATCTGCCGATTGAATTCAAAGCTTGCTTCTGCCGATGACTTATCATGTTGGTTCTACCGATGGCGTTTTGAAGATACTCATGCCGATAGCTAATTTAAAGCTGCTTCTACCGACGATCTTCCGCCAGAATTCAAAATAGCCACGAAGCTACAGTGACGTCGTTTTCAGCATTAACTCCAGAACTTTAATGGCGACGACGACTTGCAACTACAGACGGCAACGGCTACCTGATCTAGTACGGATGCTTCCCAACGGTAACATTTTCCATTTGAAGAAAGAAGCATTCAATTCTGAGCTGAAAGTAAGACAGAGTATTTAAGCCGAGGTTAGAGCACGAAGATCCAACTTTTTGCGAATTTTATTCTTGAGCCCTAATCTGCAAAATATTCATACTCTGTATTTCATCTACTCCTCTCGAACCTAAACTTGAGATTTAAACTTTGAGGGAGTTTAGATTGTTTTGATTATTACAAACTCAAATCTGTATAAGGCAGTGGATTATCGCCCGTGAAGAATAATCCAGAATTGTAAAGGTAGTTGATCGGAGCCCGGAATTCGGATCTGTTTTTCTCACTGAGGAGAAGGTTAAGGATCTTCAAGGGGTGAACCTTGAAGCGTGGATGTAGGCAAGCTTTGGCCGAACCACGTAAAAATCTGTGTGTTGATTTTTTTCTCTATCTTTCTATTTATATTTACTGGTTGACTGCTTGTAGTTAGTAATCAAGAAAATTTAAAAAGGTCTAATTCACCCCCCCTCTTAGACAATCTCAATCCTACAATACGTACGTCCCCACGGGTCAGGTTAAGCTTCGACTGCGCCAGCACACCCCCGCGAGCTGTCCTTCATCAACTGCATCATTCCTCAGGTGGAGGGATCTCGTCCTCACCTATATCGAGGTCACCTATACCATACAGACACACTATGAGATAAAAATCTCAGTAAGCTCTACGTAAATGCAATGCGTGCTGTGCATATGAGTTTGTAAATCATGCATCATCTTCATTATCTTTACTCTGGTTGTCACCGAGATCTCATCCCCCTAAATGGAGATGGCACATCCAGCGGTCGGACTACCCTTTCCACTTAGAGGAGGGGGGTACACGCTTACAACACGTACAGCCATGTCTGAGCCCCATCTCGCATGACCTATAACTGTATGAGTACATATTAGATGCGGTATTGTGACAGACCCCTTCGTGCCTACACAATAGATCAATAGCCCCTCTCCAGGTCACATCGCCATTTTCTTTAAAACATTGTGCAGAAATTCATTTTCTATGCATAAAAACCGTGATGCATGAACAGTTACGTACTTAAAGTAAACAAACAACATACATACCATCAAGACAATAAAAGCTATTAAAAGCATATCCTATCTAACTACCCAACCATAACAATTTAAACCAAAATCGTCACCAAAATTCCTCGAGACGACCTCGACGTACGGTGTAGGCCAATCAGCCAGAGAAGATCACGAGAACTTACCTCGTACCCATTGCAATCCAAGCTCCGTCCACGAGCGTTGTTTACCTAAGCAATTTCACCAAATTGTCGTTAAAACGAGCTTAAACAATTTAATGCCCAAACTATTAAAATCCTTAATTAAGGAAACTCCTAAAATTCTAACTTAACTAATCGAGGCATTTAAACAAACAATTAATGCTCGATAGTTCAAAACCACCATTAACGAGTTTTTCCAAAAACCCGAAATTCACCAAAGTTTTTAACATTTCTCACAAATCAATTTAACTTCGTCAAATAACATTCAATACGTCCTTTATATCTACAAACACGGTAAACTTACCAATTTCGAACCCTAAATCGCATTTTTAACAAAACCCTAAATGAAACCCTAACTGTTAAACGCTCCAAAAAATACGAATAATCTTTCTAAAATCACTGGAACTTTACCTATAATCGAGTTTGAGGAAGAAAACGTGAAGAACGGAGAACGAACGGAGGGCGGATCATCGTTGGAGAGGAGGGAGCCGTGAGTCACCGTAGAGAGGAAGGAGAAATCGCAGGGGAGAAGGCGTGGAGTGAGGGAGAAGAAGAAGAAATAGGTTTTAAATTAAAACTTTGACTATGAAAATTACTATTTTGCCCTTCCTTTGATTTTCTATTTGTTTCGTCCTTTGTTTCGTTAATTAACCAACGATTTGGCTTCTCCAAATTTTCTTAATTTACCAATGACCTCAACTCATTACCAAGGTTCTTTTAAAACTGTCTGTTTGCAATTCGGACCCCGTTTACTATTTTTACTAAAACATTCTTTCTGTTACGAGAAATGAAATTCTCGTATAATTAGCATTAAACTCCTAAAATTCCTGAAATTTTCTTAAAATCCTTATTAACTATTAGGATCGTAATAACGCTAATCTTTTCGCAAAATGGACTTGATTTGACGAAATAACAAAATGCTATTATATTCTGAAATTACGAAATCCCGAAATTCCTGGTGTTACACTAACGACTTCCCCCCTCCTCTACAGGTAAAGGAAGATGGCAGCAGAAGTGAGCTAGATCGGCACCAATCGATTAAGAGTCGTGTTTATTTCTATTTTTTCGGCATTTCGTGAAATGTAAGAACATAATCTGGATATTGCTACATATTTGGGTTTGTAACTATCTTTATTATTTCAGTTTTTCTATTATTGCTCGTTTTTCATATTTGTTGCATTGAGGAGTCTTGGATTATTGCAAAAACTTCTGCACTCAGCCTTAGACTAGATGGTGGACCTTCCCGAAGTTGATCGTTTAGCCTAACATTTCTGTACGGCCCTCTATCGGGTCGTGACACTAAGGAAGAAAATATTATTCTCAGGCCGTGCGTTGCTACTTATGGCGAAGGAAAATGGCATCAAATCCCACACAGAGCAGGCTATCTCTCTCTCTCTCTCTCTCTCTCTCTCTAGCCTAAAGTAAGATATCATGACAGAATGAATATCGACAGATATCTACACTCAAAGTCTCAATCCCATGAGTAGTTGGATTCAAATGAACATTTAAACTAACTGAAAGCATGATCGATGTGAAATTTCATATGAATTAAATTTGCAAAGAGCCAGTATGTTGCTTCGTGTCCAGGTACCTAGTAATGACATTTAAGATCGTTCCGAGACGAACTGAAGGTGTGACGGCCCGTATCCGGATCCCGATCAGCAGGATCCGAGAGCCAAGTCGTCACTCAGGACGGTTAACGAAAAACGGTAAACGGTGACTATTTACAGAAAACAGGACTTATTATATATTTTTTTTAACGTTATACTTTTAAAACATTTACAGTGGGAGAGAAAGTTCTCTGGATTTGAAATCAAACTGGAAAACAGTGAAAAGAGATTCGGGATAACAGTTATAAATGGAAGCAGGAAACAGGAAATATTGGCGGAAGACTTAGTTTTTCAAAAGCAAAATACTATTGGGCGGAAGATGTGAGCTGACGTCAGGCGGAAGATGCATTTGTAAAGACAGAAGTAAAGATGATGTCATCAGAATAGGTGATGACGTCATCAGAATAGGTGATGACGTCATCAGAATAGGTGATGACGTCATCAGAATAGGTGATGACGTCATCAGAATAGGTGATGACGTCATCAGAATAGGTGATGACGTCATCAGAATAGGTGATGACGTCATCAGAATAGGTGATGACGTCATCAGAATAGGTGATGACGTCATCAGAATAGGTGATGACGTCATCAGAATAGGTGATGACGTCATCGGAAGATGAAGGCAGCAGATGGAATCGGAAGGTATGATGACGTCATCAGAATAGGTGATGACGTCATCAGAATAGGTGATGACGTCATCAGAATAGGTGATGACGTCATCAGAATAGGTGATGACGTCATCAGAATAGGTGATGACGTCATCAGAATAGGTGATGACGTCATCAGAATAGGTGATGACGTCATCAGAATAGGTGATGACGTCATCAGAATAGGTGATGACGTCATCAGAATAGGTGATGACGTCATCAGAATAGGTGATGACGTCATCAGAATAGGTGATGACGTCATCAGAATAGGTGATGACGTCATCAGAATAGGTGATGACGTCATCAGAATAGGTGATGACGTCATCAGAATAGGTGATGACGTCATCAGAATAGGTGATGACGTCATCAGAATAGGTGATGACGTCATCAGAATAGGTGATGACGTCATCAGAATAGGTGATGACGTCATCAGAATAGGTGATGACGTCATCAGAATAGGTGATGACGTCATCAGAATAGGTGATGACGTCATCAGAATAGGTGATGACGTCATCAGAATAGGTGATGACGTCATCAGAATAGGTGATGACGTCATCAGAATAGGTGATGACGTCATCAGAATAGGTGATGACGTCATCAGAATAGGTGATGACGTCATCAGAATAGGTGATGACGTCATCAGAATAGGTGATGACGTCATCAGAATAGGTGATGACGTCATCAGAATAGGTGATGACGTCATCAGAATAGGTGATGACGTCATCAGAATAGGTGATGACGTCATCAGAATAGGTGATGACGTCATCAGAATAGGTGATGACGTCATCAGAATAGGTGATGACGTCATCAGAATAGGTGATGACGTCATCAGAATAGGTGATGACGTCATCAGAATAGGTGATGACGTCATCAGAATAGGTGATGACGTCATCAGAATAGGTGATGACGTCATCAGAATAGGTGATGACGTCATCAGAATAGGTGATGACGTCATCAGAATAGGTGATGACGTCATCAGAATAGGTGATGACGTCATCAGAATAGGTGATGACGTCATCAGAATAGGTGATGACGTCATCAGAATAGGTGATGACGTCATCAGAATAGGTGATGACGTCATCAGAATAGGTGATGACGTCATCAGAATAGGTGATGACGTCATCAGAATAGGTGATGACGTCATCAGAATAGGTGATGACGTCATCAGAATAGGTGATGACGTCATCAGAATAGGTGATGACGTCATCAGAATAGGTGATGACGTCATCAGAATAGGTGATGACGTCATCGAAATAGGTGATGACGTCATCAGAATAGGTGATGACGTCATCAGAATAGGTGATGACGTCATCAGAATAGGTGATGACGTCATCAGAATAGGTGATGACGTCATCAGAATAGGTGATGACGTCATCAGAATAGGTGATGACGTCATCAGAATAGGTGATGACGTCATCAGAATAGGTGATGACGTCATCAGAATAGGTGATGACGTCATCAGAATAGGTGATGACGTCATCGGAAGATGAAGGCAGCAGATGGAATCGGAAGGTATGATGACGTCATCAGAATAGGTGATGACGTCATCAGAATAGGTGATGACGTCATCAGAATAGGTGATGACGTCATCAGAATAGGTGATGACGTCATCGGAAGATGAAGGCAGCAGATGGAATCGGAAGGTATGATGACGTCATCGGAAGATGAAGGCAGCAGATGGAATCGGAAGGTATGATGACGTCATCGGAAGATGAAGGCAGCAGATGGAATCGGAAGGTATGATGACGTCATCAGAATAGGTGATGACGTCATCAGAATAGGTGATGACGTCATCAGAATAGGTGATGACGTCATCAGAAGATGAAGGCAGCAGATGAAATCGGAAGGTATGATGACGTCATCAGAATAGGTGATGACGTCATCAGAAGATGAAGGCAACAGATGGAATCGGAAGGTATGATGACGTCATCGAAATAGGTGATGATGTCATCGAAAGATGAAGGCAGCAGATGGAATCGGAAGGTATGATGACGTCATCAGAATAGGTGATGACGTCATCAGAAAATGAAGGCAGCAGATGGAATCGAAAGGTATGATGACGTCATCGAAATAGGTGATGATGTCATCGAAAGATGAAGGCAGCAGATGGAATCGGAAGGTATGATGACGTCATCGAAATAGGTGATGATGTCATCGAAAGATGAAGGCAGCAGATGGAATCGGAAGGTATGATGACGTCATCAGAATAGGTGATGACGTCATCAGAATAGGTGATGACGTCATCAGAAAATGAAGGCAGCAGATGGAATCGAAAGGTATGATGACGTCATCAGAATAGGTGATGACGTCATCGGAAGATGCAGTTAAACTGAGGGACAGATGAAACCGGCAGAAGTAACTAAAACTGAGATGAAATCTACTGTTCACCGGTGGATGAGATAAGACAAAATGTGAACAGTGACTATCAGTGGATGTACACTTAAAACAGCAGTGAACGTGATCGGAAGATGCAGTTTTTAAGGCAGGACTTGACAATTTTAACAGGAAGACATACGAACAGAGGGCATAAAACAGAAGGCAGTAAAAGTTTCAGATTCTCAAACCACTTCAAAACATGGTTCTTGAGCACAACAGAAGGTATAACAGAAACTTCAGGATACAGAAAATATTCCAAACCATTTCAGAATACTTCAGAATTTAATCTAACTGTCAAATACAGCACAAACAGAAGGCATGAAAGTTGTAGACCTTCAATACCCAATTCTAAACAAGGTTGTAGGACATCCTTTACAATTGACAGATTCAAAGAAACAGACTGCATGGATAGTCCTAAAACCAGAAGTCATCCATGCACAAACTAACAGAAAATATCTCCAACAATTCCCAGAACATTCAGAATATGAATTAAACTGTCAAATACAGTAGTTTTTGAAACTTAGACATCAAAATCTGTGCATTGTTTTAAAATCTGAGGATCAGTACAGAACCTAACATATATTTGCAGAATATCCAACACAAAAGTTTTAAGTACATAAACAGAACATGGTTTAGAATTTCACTCTCTCAGTCGGGAATTTGTCTGACAGCCACAACCAACCCGAGAGCTCGAACTACCAGCCACCTATTCATCAGACTGAGGCACAAAGTCCTCATTTTCGGGTTCAGTACCTACATCAGGAAGTTCACCTATGAGTCTAAAACTCAGTAAGAACATATAAAATAATGCAGTGATGCATATGCTATGCATGAACTTTCAGAAATACAGTGACAGTACAAAACATTACGTTTCAGTGGCAGAGGGGTATAAGTGGGGCTTATAGGGGAACTGGCGAACAGTGGGTGCACTATCAGGCACAAACAGTAATACAGAACAGAACAGAAACAGATCTGGGGGCCAGTCCCCGTCCCGCACTTAACCAGTACATTTCAGTCAGATTTTTATCTTGCTTAACTTCAAAACTGTGTACAGAAAACAGTTTTGCATGAACTTTCAGAAAATCGTGTATGCATGGACATTTACAGTGCTTACAGTTAATACAGCAGAGAACAAGAAGATAAAACAACAGGAACTTGAAAAGAAACCACAGAACTTAACTCTAACCCTTCTACCCGAAACCAGCCGACAGAATGTAAAACCTAGTACCTCCGAGATGTAGGGCCTTAAGGGCCAACCTACGGATATGAACTTACCTGTTATCCACGATGCAGTTAGCTGGAAAGTCTCAGAAATGCACAGATCTGTAGCATGCACGTAGAGAAATAAACAATGCTGCAAATGCTAACTAATAAGTTAGAAGAATTAGCAGCAACACGTTTCAAATCTTTAGAAAACGCACCAATGTGTTTTTATCCAAAGACAGTGAGTTTTCTCTAAATACCATAACCCTAAACTTTGGTAAAAACCCACATTAAACTTGTCCAAACTTGTTAGCGTGAGTAGATGCTTACCTTTTTGCTGAAGGAAACAGAAAAATGCAAGAGAAACAAGGTTTGGTACTTTGTTTCAGTCGCCTGGAAGAGAGAAAGCCAAGAGGGAAGGGGAGAAGTAGAGAGGTGAAGTGAAGATTTCACGTAGTAGGAAGAACTTAACTTCCTCAACAAGCTGCCATGTGTCGACTATCCATTGGCTATCTCCCACCAACCTTAATTTCTCTCCAATTTACCCTTCCATGCATTTTAAACTTAGTGTTTTGTTTAGTTAGCCATTAGTTCGGTTCTCCCCTCACTAAATGCTCCAAAATTTACAATAAAATAGTTACTGTATTTATGGCAATTTAAATTCATACAATAATTCAACAGATTATTACACGGCCAAAATGTCGGGTGTTACAGAAGGAGCTGTCAGTTTGGAAGGAACCATTGCGGGAATTTTGGCTTCGTTTGCTCTTTCCTTCATCGCTTTTCTAATGGGTGAGGTACAGTTCTTCACAAATCCCTTTCTTCGACCGTGAAAATGAATGCTTTGTGGAATTAGAGCTCTTGTTTTTCGGAATCATACATTTGTGAATTGAATAACTTGCTTATCACACAAATACGGTATCTTTGAGAAAATATAAATCACTTGCTCTTGTAATGTTATGAAAAACCCCTTTTTGAAAAAATCAAAATGTTATGAAAATTCTGTAAGTAACAAATTTCACGTCTAAATAAGAATAATACTACATATACATTTTTATTTTATTCTATTAAAAAATTTACTGACGTGTTCAATATTTATTGATGTAATTAAAATATAATTAATATAATAAATTATAAAATTTATTGTCAAATCCATGAAAACTGAAGATTTTTCATCAAACATCTTCAGCGATTTTATTATACACCAAAGTAATACACGAATTTGACTAACTCTAAATTTAGAGCCAAAAGAATATCTTCCAACTGCATTTTTATCATAAATGATAATTATTGTATTTTAAAATGAGTTGTACTTTGAAAGTCAACATCATTTTAGTATCGATTAGATTGTTTTGACATATTTTTTAACTACTTAATATGTTCATAGATCTTCTTCTATAAATAAAATATATGAATAACATTATCAAATTATTGAACAGACTTCTCGCTAACTTTATAATTTACAGGTTTAATATGATAAAAGTGAAAAATATAATAATTAAATTAATAAATAAAGTAGTTGCGAAACGATCCAGGTGGTCACTCATCGCCGGAAGACTTCCGGGAAGAACAGCAAACGACGTGGAGAACTACTGGCACACCCATTTACGCGAGAAGGAAGAAACTTCTAGAGAGAGAAAAACTTCAAAATTCTCCAAATCTCTCTCTAGACCCGAGGTGATAAGGCCCCAACCTCTGACCTTCTCCAAAAGCTTCATTCTGAGATGCCAGAAAGCTCGACTGGAAGAATTCAACAGGAGAAAACCACCATTTCCTGTCCATCTCCATCTCCGTCTCAGTCTCAAGTTGTAGCTGCAGTTACACGGTCACCGGCGAACGAGAAAGAGTGGTGGTAAACTGTGTTAGCGGAGGTCGTTGAAGACGAAGGAGAAGGAATCAATAACAATGAAATGATCTCCGTTGGTGGGTCTGATCTGGAGCAGCCATTGAAGACTTTAGGTGAAGTGGGAGGCTGTGTTCTTGTAGAAACAAGGTGGAATTGGTGGAGAGAGATGGAGTTCGATGTTGGACTTGATCTTCTTTAATTAATGATTAATAAGAAATTAGAAACCGTATCAATAAACTTAGTCTATTCCCGATGATTACTTGGAGTTAGTTTATTTTGTTTTTTTCTTCAATTATTTTATGGAGAAAGTAAAGAAATGCAAAAAATGGAGAAATCTGCAAGGGATGAAGGAGGACGGGCAGAGAATATTTGTAGACAATTTTTGTTTTGTATTGTGTAATAAAAGACTTACATTTAAAAAGAAGACTTTACATATATACTAAAACATAAAGTGATTAAAAATCTAATTAATCAACAAATAAAGAAAGTTGCTAACATCCCCACAAGAGCAAGGCCGAAGATTGAAGATCTTGGAACTAAAATTTGAAAAACTTGAGGAGGAAGTGACTTTGTAAGAGCGTCTGCGAGTTAATGTTCTAAAAGTGTATATACTAAAATATAAAGTGATTAAGAAATCTAATTAATCAACAAATAAAGAAAGTTGCTAAAATAACCAAAAAAACAAGGCCGAATGTTGAAGATCTTGGAACTAAAAATTGAAAAACTTGAGGAGGAAGCGACTTTGTAAGAGCGTCCTGCAAGTTAATGTTCTGAAGGTGTAAATTTGACAATCAAAGATTGATCGATCACTTTCTCCTTAACGATATGGTAGTTAATTTCTACATACTTAGATTTTGAATGTAATAACGGATTTGACACTAAGATATGTAGTACTCAAATTATCACAAAAGATAACAAGTATCGTTGATGAAACAATACCATCTTCTTTGAGAAGGGATTAAAGCCAAAGAACTTTTGCTGCTCCAATATCAATACTACAATATTCGAATTCAATACTAGAGTGGGAAATAACCTTTTGTTTAGTTGATGATAAAAAAATAAGGTTACTACCTAAAAATATGCAAAAACCACTTATTCTTTTGTGATCATCAGGACACGAAGCCCAATCCACTTTTTTATAACATGTCAAGTTAAAACATGACAAAGGGGAGAAGAGATCCTTAAAGATGGAGTGCTTTGAAGACAACGTATAATTCTCTTAAAAAACTTTATTTACTGCAAAAGCTATGTCTTGTCTCGTAAAACAATAATATTGAAGACCACCAACAGTGCTACGATAAATAGAACTATCAGGTAGTGGTGTTCTTGAAGTTTTTGATAAAACTAGACCCGATATCATAAGAGTGGGAACCAGCTTGCATGAGGCTATATTAGCCTTTTGATAAATTAGATATATACAGTGATTGAAAAAGGTGAATACATGTAGGAGTTCGTGTAACTTAAATCTCGAGGAAGAGTTGAAAGTATAACGCCCCCGAACTAGCCCCGGCTCGGTGCGCTACTTTGCTCATACTTACCAAGTTTAAAACGACTTTTAAAATAAATTTTGATAAAATTTTGACTCGATTTTTGGGTTTTTTGAACCCTCAAAATTTGTTGGAAAATGTTCTCACTTCTCTTCACATTTTTCCCAACCAAAACTCCTAAAACTTACCCCAAACTTTTTCCGACATCCTCGCCTCCATGACACGTAAAAATCTTAGAAAACCGACTCCAACACGGCATCAAAAACGTGAAAACATGTGAAAACCACAGCCGTTTACTCTACCAAAAATCGAGTGGCATAACCGCTAAATTTTCTAAAAACCAAATCCTGTAAACCAAACTTTTATACCAGAGTTCCAAAACAATATTCACAGGACTTTTAAACCACTATCATTTACATACAACAAATCTAACAAAAACGACCAAAATCCAGAACCATATACAATCCCAAAATACTGAACCACATACATCCCCGAAGACCATGGTCGAGACGCCCCGACAACTGCCCGCACTGGCATACTACGTACATCACCAACTGCGTCCCAATCCTAGCTTTTCTCATAGCTCTTACCTATAAGAACGTCGTCACCTACACTACACAACACAAAACGTAAGCCTAATGCTTAGCAAGTAGGGAATAATGCACCTCTCTCGTAGAATTCCATTCTACTCGAGACACTTCAGCGTACCTCTCTCGTAGAATCCTTCTACTCGAGACACTTCGGCGTACCTCTCTCGTAGAATCCTTCTACTCGAGGACACTTCGGCGTACTCTCTCGTAGAAATCCTTCTACTCGAGACACTTCGGCGTACCTCTCTCGTAGAAATCCTTCTACTCGAGACACTTCAGCGTACCTCTCTCGTAGAATTCCATTCTACTCGAGACACTTCAGCGTACCTCTCTCGTAGAATTCCATTCTACTCGAGACACTTCAGCGTACCTCTCTCGTAGAAATCCTTTTACTCGAGACACTTCAGCGTACCTCTCTCGTAGAAATCCTTCTACTCGAGACACTTCGGCGTACCTCTCTCGTAGAATTCCATTCTACTCGAGACACTTCAGCGTACCTCTCTCGTAGAAATCCTTCTACTCGAGACACTTCAGCGTACCTCTCTCGTAGAAATCCTTCTACTCGAGACACTTCGGCGTACCTCTCTCGTAGAATCCTTCTACTCGAGACACTTCGGCGTACCTCTCTCGTAGAATCCTTCTACTCGAGGACACTTCGGCGTACCTCTCTCGTAGAAATCCTTCTACTCGAGACACTTCAGCGTACCTCTCTCGTAGAATCCTTCTACTCGAGACACTTCAGCGTACCTCTCTCGTAGAAATCCTTCTACTCGAGACACTTCAGCGTACCTCTCTCGTAGAAATCCTTTTACTCGAGACACTTCGGCGTACCTCTCTCGTAGAATCCTTCTACTCGAGACACTTCAGCGTACCTCTCTCGTAGAATCTTCTACTCGAGACACTTCAGCGTACCTCTCTCGTAGAATTCCATTCTACTCGAGACACTTCAGCGTACCTCTCTCGTAGAAATCCTTCTACTCGAGACACTTCGGCGTACCTCTCTCGTAGAAATCCTTCTACTCGAGGACACTTCGGCGTACCTCTCTCGTAGAAATCCTTCTACTCGAGACACTTCGGCGTACCTCTCTCGTAGAAATCCTTCTACTCGAGACACTTCAGCGTACCTCTCTCGTAGAAATCCTTCTACTCGAGACACTTTGGCGTACCTCTCTCGTAGAAATCCTTCTACTCGAGACACTTCGGCGTACCTCTCTCGTAGAATTCCATTCTACTCGAGACACTTCAGCGTACCTCTCTCGTAGAATTCCATTCTACTCGAGACACTTCAGCGTACCTCTCTCGTAGAATTCCATTCTACTCGAGACACTTCAGCGTACCTCTCTCGTAGAAATCCTTTTACTCGAGACACTTCAGCGTACCTCTCTCGTAGAATTCCATTCTACTCGAGACACTTCGGCGTACCTCTCTCGTAGAAATCCTTCTACTCGAGACACTTCAGCGTACCTCTCTCGTAGAATTCCATTCTACTCGAGACACTTCAGCGTACCTCTCTCGTAGAATTCCATTCTACTCGAGACACTTCAGCGTACCTCTCTCGTAGAATCCTTCTACTCGAGACACTTCGGCGTACCTCTCTCGTAGAAATCCTTCTACTCGAGACACTTCAGCGTACCTCTCTCGTAGAATCCTTCTACTCGAGGACACTTCGGCGTACCTCTCTCGTAGAATCCTTCTACTCGAGACACTTCAGCGTACCTCTCTCGTAGAAATCCTTCTACTCGAGGACACTTCGGCGTACCTCTCTCGTAGAAATCCTTCTACTCGAGACACTTCAGCGTACCTCTCTCGTAGAATCCTTCTACTCGAGACACTTCGGCGTACCTCTCTCGTAGAAATCCTTCTACTCGAGACACTTCAGCGTACCTCTCTCGTAGAATCCTTCTACTCGAGGACACTTCGGCGTACCTCTCTCGTAGAATCCTTCTACTCGAGACACTTCAGCGTACCTCTCTCGTAGAAATCCTTCTACTCGAGGACACTTCGGCGTACCTCTCTCGTAGAAATCCTTCTACTCGAGACACTTCGGCGTACCTCTCTCGTAGAATCCTTCTACTCGAGACACTTCGGCGTACCTCTCTCGTAGAATCCTTCTACTCGAGACACTTCAGCGTACCTCTCTCGTAGAAATCCTTTACTCGAGACACTTCGGCGTACCTCTCTCGTAGAAATCCTTCTACTCGAGACACTTCAGCGTACCTCTCTCGTAGAAATCCTTTACTCGAGACACTTCGGCGTACCTCTCTCGTAGAAATCCTTCTACTCGAGGACACTTCGGCGTACCTCTCTCGTAGAATCTTCTACTCGAGGACACTTCGGCGTACCTCTCTCGTAGAATCCTTCTACTCGAGGACACTTCGGCGTACCTCTCTCGTAGAAATCCTTCTACTCGAGACACTTCGGCGTACCTCTCTCGTAGAATCCTTCTACTCGAGGACACTTCGGCGTACCTCTCTCGTAGAATCCTTCTACTCGAGGACACTTCGGCGTACCTCTCTCGTAGAATTCCATTCTACTCGAGACACTTCAGCGTACCTCTCTCGTAGAATTCCATTCTACTCGAGACACTTTGATGTACCTCTCTCGTAGAAATCCTTTTACTCGAGACACTTCGGTGTACCTCTCTCGTTGAAATCTTTGCACTCGAGACACTTCAGCGTACCTCTTTCGTAGAAATCCTTCTACTCGAGATTCTTCAGCGTACCACTCTCATAGAAATCCTTCTACTTGAGATTCTTTAGCGTACCTCTCTCGTAGAAATCCTTCTACTCGAGACACTTCGGCATACCTCTCTCGTAGAGACATTGTTGCATTTCATACTCACAATTCAAAACAATGCTAAAACTCATATTTTTGTAGTTCAAAATCATGATGCATGCCTCACAATGCTCAAAACAAAACAAAACACGAACAATCAAACAAACAAACAATTCCCTACCGTTCCATAGTGTAGGCCTAAAGGAAAAACACAACCAACCACTATTACCTGGATTCCCTGTGCACGCTCGTAATTACTCGCTCGGTTGGTCCAATCGTTTACTCGTTAACCTAGAAAATATAGGGAAAATCATTTATTAACAACCTAGGAATTCTAAGGAATGCCTAAACTAAATTTAACACAAAGTAAATTAACTTTACACCACAACTACTAAAAACCCGATTTTCTCCCTTTTTCCATCATCCAACTTCAATCGGCCATAACTCACTCGATTTTCATCGGATTTTGATATGCCACTTCATTCCGTAAACCTCGACACGTCTACTATCCATTAAAAAATCAAAATCAGAAACCAAACAACCATGGCTGGTCGAACACAGCAAAACAGAACCGGTTCACATTGTTTCTAAAACCGGTTTTTGCACAACTTTCACCTATTCCCCAATCTAACTATAAAAATAACCTAAACCAACCTATTCTAAGTTTAAACCATCAAATTAGAGAGAAAACTAGCAAATGAAAGAGGAAATTCGCACCTCTCACTTAGGTTTCCCAAACCTTAACAAAATTCACCCAAAACTCATCAAAAACACTAAAATCTTTCACCTACATGCATCCCCAACAAAACCCATTAGAACTCACCTTTAAAACCTTGAAAAAAATGATGAATTGAAGGAGGGAAGAACCTTTCATGGCTACTGAATTTCGTGGAGGCTAATGGGGGAAGAAGATGACTTTTCCTCATTTAACCCTAAACCCTTCCTTTTATAAAGTTTACAAATTTTTCCTTTTAAATTTTTACCACCAAATTCCTATTTTTATAAATCAACCCTCCTCCTTCTTTCCTCCTTCTTTCCTCATATATTCCAACGTGAAATGCATCTCCCCATACCCTTTCATTAAATTTTTCATTTACTTAATTTTTACTTTTACATAAAATTCACTTAACAACACTTCTCACAACACCACTCTTAGATTTACTCTAAATTTCCTCTTCCAATTGCACTTTCCTTCAATTCCCTAGGAGAACACTAGGATTAACGTTAAACTCTCACAACAGTATCCTAACCTGAGGCTACGTCCGTTATCGAAAATTCCAGGTGTTACAGAAAGGGTTGAGGTCACAGACTACATGCAACACCCGAGATTTTCGGTGTTACGATTTTTAAATAATATGCTCAGAAACGGGAACGTGGAGAAATTTAATGTCGTTTTACGAGCGAAAAGTTTCGTTAGAACCCTAGTAATTAATTAAGAGATTTAGTGGGAGGAGAAAATTTTGAGAAATCCAAATTGATAGGTTAAATAACGAAATAGATAGATGATTAGGTTGAGGGACAAAAGAGTAATTAAGGTAAAATAATTTTTTTAAATTAACAAATCACCCTCCCCCTTATCTTTTTCTTCTTTTTTTCGCGAAATCCCTCCCCCTCTAGAGAGCTCCCCCTCCCTTTTCATTTATTTGGTTCCTTCTCCTTTCTTCTTTTCTCGACGCGAGAACAACACCAGCACAGCCAACGCCAAAGTTTCAGCAAGCCCTCCTCTCCGATTTCTCCTCCTTTTTCATCACAAAGGTAAACCCATATATATTCTAGTGGATTTCATTGATTTAGGCTCATTGAACATTGATTTTGGTGGAAGATTTCGAGTTAGGGTTTTGAACTCTTTAGCTATATTGAGCGTTATTTGATTGTTGGTATTTACGGTTGAGTCTTGGACGGATTAGAAGTTAGAAATCATTAATGCCCACTAATATTGAAAGTTTTAAGTCAACCTTAAATTGTGTATAGAAATTGATGAATGATAGAGTTTCAATAATGTATATACTGTTTATCTGGTGGTTGACGATGTTTGTAGTTAATGCTCGAAAATGGATGGGGTTGTATCATGTAATATGGTTTAGAAGTTGATGAATAAATGATGCATATAAGGTGTTTGACAAATTGTCTAAAAGAATTCATGAATTGAAGACTTTTGAGACTTAAATGGGATATGCATCCGTTTGTGTCCAATTTTATGCTTAAGTATTGATTTTGGTCATTTGATTTGGGCGATGCTGATGGTTGATGTTAGAAATTATTAGGTGTTGAACGATCGGTGTTTGAGAATTGTACAAGTTGTTGGAATTTGACTGCGGATGTTTGTTGTAGGATGCTAGTTATGAATTTGAATTAAAGGGAAAGTTTGGATGTTAATGAAGAAATATTATGTTTTAGGTTTTAGGTTAATGAAGTCGATCGTACCGGGTCGATTTAGCTAAGGACGCCAGGTAAGTAGTGTTGCATGCGTGTTGCCTTCGAGCTTACATCACAGAACATTAGGTTATGTTGCATGTTTTTATGTATGTTTAGCTTTCTCATGCATCATGTTTTAGAAAATGTATAAAATGGTTTTTCTCGCATATGTTTTCATGTAAAGTAATGTGTAAATCAGTAGTATGTGTAGCGCCTGAAGGAAGTTGTTCTCCCTTCAGATGTATGAGTAGAACATATAGAGGTGGAGAAACTAATCCGCTCTCTACTTAATAGAAGATTATGTGTACGATAGAAAACAATGTAAACGTAGAAATTGTGTAGCATTTGAAGGAAGTTGTTCACCTTCAGATGTATGATAGGAACGTACAGAAGTGGAGAAAGTGATCCACTCTCTATTGGCTAGAGGATCATATGTGTACATGATAGTAGAAACGGTAGAAAACTACAACAAAACGTTTATATACGATAGAAATATTAGAAACTGCATATGTTAAGTGAAATGTTTTTAATTCATATCTGCATTACTTGCTAAGGATTAGGCTTATAGTTTGAATTTTGTGATGTAGGTGAACAGGAGCAGCGCGGTGAGATTACACAGACTTGCTAGGGATTTTGGACGTGGTTGAAGGAGTACGACCATGGCGGCAACCCGGCAATATTTTTAGGGCGATTCCAACCGTGCTCAGTATGTGTATGTGTCTGTTTTGTCTAAGTGAATGAAAATGGTCTATGTATGTGTATAGAGAAGTTTAATAGAAAAACGTATGGAAAGTTAAGTTTTGGATGTAAATGTTGTGGTAGTAGGACGTCTAGAAAGTGAAGTCTTTATTTCGAAAATATACCGAACTGCTTGGAGATTTTAAACTCGTAGAGATATGTTTAGTTTTCAAAGCGATCCATGCAGTTCATTTTTGTGAATTTTCTAACACATTTAAGATTACGTTTTGAAGCATTTTGTGTATAAAGAGGTTAGGAAGAAGTTTAGTAGTAATGTTGCGAGGCTATCAGGTCATGGAGATGTGAAAGAAGAAAATAGGTAAGAGGAAGAAGTAGATTGTCAGATAGAGGGGTAGCCAATCGATCAGTTGGGGTAGCTAATCGATCAGCGAAGTGTTGAGATAAAGAGTGTCGACATCGACCAGGTGTTATACGCTCAGTGTTGTGTCTATGTCCACCAAAATTCTGAGGTGTTTATGTCTTCCGATATTATGTCTTCCTATTTTATGTTCTCCGATTTTATGTCTTCCGATGTTATGTCTTCTGATTTTATGTCCTCTAATTTTATGTCTTCTGATGTTATGTCTTCCGATTTTATGTCCTCTTGTCTTCCGATTTTATGTCTTCCGATTTTATGTCCTCCGATGTTATGTCCTCCGATTTTATGTCTTCCGATGTTATGTCCTCCGATTTTATGTCCTCCGATTTTATGTATTCCGATGTTATGTCTTCCGATTTTATGTCCTCCAATTTTATGTCCTTCGATGTTATGTCCTCCGATTTTATGTCTTCCGATGTTATGTCTTCTGATTTTATGTCCTCCGATTTTATGTCTTCCGATTTTATGTCCTCCGATGTTATGTCTTCCGATTTTATGTCCTCCGACGTTATGTCCTCCGATTTTATGTCCTCCGATGTTATGCTCTTCGATTTTATGTCTTCCGATATTATGTCTTCCGATTTTATGTCCTCCGATGTTATGTCCTCCGATTTTATGTCTTTCGATGTTATGTCCTCCGATTTTATGTATTCCGATGTTATGTCTTCCGATTTTATGTCCTCCAATTTTATGTCCTTCGATGTTATGTCTTCCGATGTTATGTCTTCTGATTTTATGTCCTCCGATTTTATGTCTTCCGATTTTATGTCCTCCAATTTTATGTCTTCCGATTTTATGCCTTCCGATTTTATGTCTTCCGACTTCCGATTTTATGCCTTTCGATTTTAGTAGAAGTGTTACGCCCCCGAACCCACCCTGGCTTGGAGCGCTACTTTGCTAACCAATCCCACGTTAAAACTGACTCCCAAACATAAAAGGAAACGAACACATCTGAATTTAAAACTAAACTCCCGAAACTCTCTTAAATCATGCCTAGCTGCCTAGACTCACCAAATCCCTTACCCCTAACCTTTAAGCACCACGGCGTCATTCCCGAAAATTTCGGCAAAGTAACGCCTGAAAATGGCGCCTCCAAAATGCTAAGTACCTGCAAAAGAATCAATTCCCAACCAACCAGATCCAGAATACACAATAACCAGTATACGAAATCTCCAAATAGCAGTGCAGAGGGAAAACTAAAATACAACATTCCTAAGTGAATAAAGTCCGCAATATAGGGCGACACATCACCCTTAACTATAAATAAATACAACACTCCCATAACAGTATTTCCATAAACAGAAATCTACAATAGACTATCAAAACACAAAGCCCCACAAACTACCAAAATAGAAATGTCCCACATTCCCCGAAGACCATGGTGGAGTCGCCCCGACAACTGCCCGCACCGGCACGCCCCATGCATCTCCGACTGCTCCCAAGTCTTGGCTAACTCATATAGCTCACCTGTACCCGCGTCGTTACCTACACCACAGAACACACACGCACACGTAAGCTTACGCTACAACTCATGCTCACTCATCATCAAACCGTGCTCACAACTCATGCTCACTCATCATCAAACCGTGCTCACAACTCATGCTCACTCATCATCAAACCGTGCTCACAACTCATGCTCACTCATCATCAAACCGTGCTCACAACTCATGCTCACTCATCATCAAACCGTGCTCACAACTCATGCTCACTCATCATCAAACCGTGCTCACAACTCATGCTCACTCATCATCAAACCGTGCTCACAACTCATGCTCACTCATCATCAAACCGTGCTCACAACTCATGCTCACTCATCATCAAACCGTGCTCACAACTCATGCTCACTCATCATCAAACCGTGCTCACAACTCATGCTCACTCATCATCAAACCGTGCTCACAACTCATGCTCACTCATCATCAAACCGTGCTCACAACTCATGCTCACTCATCATCAAACCGTGCTCACAACTCATGCTCACTCATCATCAAACCGTGCTCACAACTCATGCTCACTCATCATCAACCAAACAACACAACGACACGAAACAAAACACAGATTTGCCCGCATCAACGATGCCTTATTCTTTAATACAGCACGACAACGCAACACAACACCACAACACCACAATGCAACTCTACACAATATCACTCACACAACACATCCCTTGTAGAGACCCTCCCGAGGTGCTCCACGAGCACTACTCCCCGGCGAAGCAACTCTACACAGGACCACTTTGCATTCCTAATTGCCTCATTACCTTTAATGCTCACTCATCAAACCTGTGCTCACCACTCATGCTCACTCATCATCAAACCCGTGCTCACAACTCATGCTCACTCATCATCAAACCGTGCTCACAACTCATGCTCACTCAATGCACAACATAAAATAACCACAACAACCAAACAATTAGCAAACAACAACGAACAAAGCAATTCATTCCCACACTACTCAATATAAACAACACACAATGCAATCAACCTAACACATGCAATTTCTAACACTCAGTTATGCTTATTTACTGTTAGCCAGTCATCCTTCATAGAGATCCCCTCGGGGTGCTACACACCAGCACCTCAGCCCGACAAGGCACACTATTCAAGATTTCGTGTTTTAGCCGGTCATCTCTCATAGAGTTCCCCTCGGGGTGCTACACACCAGCACCTCAGCCCGACAAGGCACGCTATTCGAGATGCATTGTACAATTTACTTTATCTGATTACGTTCATGCTCACAATGCCAAACACATCTCTCACGAGACACAAAGCGTACATCTCTTACGAGACACAAAGCATACATCTCTTACGAGACACCCAGCGTACATCTCTCACGAGACACAAAGCGTACATCTCTTACGAGACACCCGGCGTACATCTCTTACGAGACACAAAGCATACATCTCTTACGAGACACAAAGCGTACATCTCTTACGAGACACCCAGCGTACATCTCTTACGAGACACCCATGCATTTCCTACTCACCATTCAAACCATGCATGTCCCACAAATGCTTAACCAGACCAAAACAAAGCAAAGCAATCAACCATCAACAATTCCCAAACAAAGCAAAGCAATCAACCAACAATGCTTAACCAACAAAGAAGACAACTTAACCAAACCAAAACAAAGCAAAGCAATCAACCATTAACAAAATATCACAAAACAAACCCTACCGTTCCGTGGCGTAGGCCCGAAGGCAAAACACAACATCCTCTACTTACCTGAACTATTGCACCACACCTACTCGCTTTGGCTATGTAAATTTCCCCACTCGGTAACCTATCACATTCACAAAATTCACTTAAGTATCATAATTCACTTCTAAAGAATATTTAATCTAACTTTAACTACAAATATTCAAACCTCATTAAAATTAAGCCTATATTCAATAATTACTCTCAATTTACTATTTCTAGCCTAAGCCAACTAAAACCTAACTAAACGGGCCACTAATTTGGGTTCGGTAAAAATCGACCCAAAACTTCAAACGCGCGTAACTTTTGCGTCGGTTGTCAAAATCGAACGATTCCAGCGGCCACGTACTCCTCTAATAACCTATTTTAATCTGCCAAAACGAATTTTAAAACGAATAATTGTAGCTAGGTCAAATATCCAAAAACCCGAACTGCCCCTTAACCCAAAATTTCTCATTTTCTAATTTTTCATCAATTATCAACCAATTCCTCACCAATCAACTACCCTAACATCCAATTAATATAATCTAACAAAAAATCAAGGTTTCACACAAGAAACCCGAAACTCAGAAAATAGGGTTCTCAGCTTTTGGCTCAATCCGAGCTCCCAGTTGCTCGGCAATCATTACCAGCGTTGAGCTCGGAAATCTGATGCTAAGGGCAGCTAAAAATGACCTGGCGATCGGAGCCAAAACAAGCTCGTCGCTCTCAGCCTCAAGCGAACCCAAAACAGGGCAAAAAAAACACACTTACCGGGTCGGTTCGTGCGCGAAGACAGCCGGAGATGCTAGCCCTTGATTCGCCACCGTCGTCTGGTTGGAGCTGGCCAGAGAACGCCAGAAACCGCGGCGGTGGATCGGCGACTCTCCCTCCCCTGTTCGCCCTCTCGGCCGGGCACTCGACTGAACAACAGAATGGCGAAGCCATTCTGTTGTTTTTTTGTTTTTTATTAATAATAATATTAATAATAATAAATTATAATAATAAAACTAAACTATTTCTTTAATTTAAACTAGCTAATTATCGTTTTACCCTCCCGTACATTCAACCATAACGTAACGAACCCTCGATAAATCTCTCACCTCACCCTCGTTCTAACTCCTCCATCGAAACTCCCCGAGCATAACTACTTAACCCAAGAACTAACATAACTTAAATGAATCAAATCTAATTCTTAAATTAATTAAACAACCTATTTTATTGTTCTTTTATTTTCTCTCCAATTTAAAAACATCCCGGGTGTTACAAGAATTCCAGAGAGTTTGAGTTAAGGTCAAATTATTGACCGCTATTCCTTGATGTCGTCCAAATTTATGTCTTCTGATTTTCTGTCTTCCAATTTTATGTCATCTGATTTTAGTAGAAGTCAATTCCGGAGAAGGTAGCAATATTTTTTTACGAACATTTCCCACTATCCTCAAAGACTTGAATACGACTCTAGGCTTCGATTTAGAGTTTTAAAAAGTCAAAAATTTCCACGTCCAAAATGTGTAAGTCAAACTTAATGTCAAGTCAAGTCTCGTGAGGGTCCCGTGGATCGGGGTCATTACACTACAAACTGGGATTGTAAATAACCAAGAAACTTATCTAGTAGAAGTGAAGAATTACCAGTAAGAATAATGTTGTCGACATAGACCAACATAATGATAACGAGGGAATGCTTCTGAAAAAAAAAAAAAAAAACTTGATGTATTAGACTTTGATGGCGAAAAACCTCATGCCAATAGTGTATTATATAACTTGGTGTACCAAGCCCTTGAAGACTACCTGTGATGGTAAAGTACTTTCTTTAATAAAAAACAACAGAGGGGTGAGAGAAATCTACAAAATCCAGAGGTTGTTGCATAAATACCGTGTCAGCGAGATCACCATGCAAAAAGAATTACTGATATCAAGTTGTTTAATAATTCAACCAAGATATATAACTAAGGATATAATCCTGCGTACAGTCGTAGATTTAACAACCATGCTAAAAGTTTCATCATAGTCTATACCATCGACTTGATCATACCCTTTAGCCATTAACTGAGTCTTATAACGATTGATTGAACCATCACAATTTGACTTTACCTCGACCCATTTACAACCAATAAGTTTAGCCTCTCATGGGAAAGAAATGAGCTGCCAACTATTAATCTTATGGAGAGCTAAAATTTCATCATTCATAGTGGCTAACCAATGTTTGCACTTGGTACTTGCTAAAAAGTTATTGGCTCTATACGAAAATATGTTTCAGCAAAGAAAGCTTTTAATTTGAAAATTTCATCCTTGAAGATTTCACGCATTTCAAATAATAAATATAAGAAAAAAGCCACATGAAATGAATGAGATTTTGAGCTTTATCACGCAGATTGCTATGGAGGTGACGAAGATAGTGTAGTCGCTATGTAGTCCATCGAGAAAATAGATTACATAGTCATGGTATGACACTGGTGCACCGATTGCAGTTAGGGTGTTGCATATTCAAGTGATTTTTTGAATGTAGGTTGCCACTTGGATGCCATCTTTAGAAAGGTTATGAAGTTGGCTGTAGAGATCTGTGATTTGGGTTAAGGACGACGAAACAAACTTTTTGCCGAGAGCTATCCAAATCTCAACAACGGTAGTATAACAAACTAGCTGTGAAAGTATATCATTGGAGAGAGAGAGGAGAAAATCCATCTAATAAAGAGCCGATTGTAGTGCTACCACAAGGTGAAATCAGGAATCTGTTGAAGGGAGAGTGAATCAAGAAGTTGTGGAGGAGGTGGGTGAGAACCGTCAAGAATGTTATCGATTCCATTTGCATAACAATATTGAGGAGCTGTGCTTTCAAGGCAAGATAGTTTGTGAAGTCTAGTCTAATTGTTAAAGTTTGATTCATTGAAAGAGGTAGGGAAAACTCCTAGGGAGAGAAAGGGATCATAGAGCTTGATGATGACATGTGCTCTAATACCAAGTAAAGAAAATGCAGAGATTGGAGAAATCTGCCAGAGATGTGACGACCTCGACCCGCCGGGACTGTCACGTGACACGACCGGACTTTGAGTTTGACATACACATTTTTGGACGTAAAATTTTTTGACTTTTAAAACTCTTAAACATTTAAAATGGCAAGACATAAAATCGAAAGCATAAAATGGAAGACAGAAATGGACGGCAGGAGTCAGAAGACATGAAAATTAGAAGACTTAAAACTGGAGTGGACAACTGAAATAGTCAACAGACATGGACGACTGTTTACAGAACAGAATGGACAATTGTTTAAAGAACAGAATGAACGACTGTTTACAGCACAGAATAGACGAATGTTTACAGAACAAAATGGACGACTGTTTACAGAACAGAATGGACGACTGTTGAAAAAAAAAATTGGATGACTGTTTATAGAATATAATGGACGACTGTTTAAAGAACAGAATGGACGACTGTTTACAGAATAGAATGGACAGCTGTGGATGACTAGTTAAAGAACAGAATTCAACAATCCACCGATTGATCTGCTACTCTAGCCGATCGATCGGCTACCTCTCTGTTTCACATCTACATGTCCTAATAACCTCACAACTCACTATTAAACTTCTTCCCAACCTCTTTAGACACAAAATGCTTCTAAACCCCAAAAAAACCCGATTCAAACGTAAATTTTTTAAACGTGTTAGAAAACATGACAGAAGTTCAAGAAATCTAACTGCATGGATAGCTCTAAAACTCTAGACAATTCATGCACAACATAAAAGGAAAAGATTCCAAACAATTTTGTATATTTCAAGAAAATTACAACTTTCAGAATAGAGGTTTTAAAACAACAACACAATTTCTATACATCACATGAATACCAAAACTGTACAAACTCGACATATACTTCAAAACTACACCCCACAGGTCAAAATGCATCTGACTGGAGCAACCAACCCCACGAGCTCGTCCCGCCAACTGCACCTACTCGTCGGCCTGAGGCACAAATCCTCATCCAGAAGATCCATACCTACAACATGGAGTTCAACTATGAGCCTATAGCTCAGTAAGGACATACAATGCAGTGATGCATATGCTATGCATGAACTTTTGAAATACATGAAAATTACTTTACATTACATTCAAGTGGACAGGGGTATAAGTAGGGCTTATAGAGGAACTGGCGCAACAGGAGTACACAACAGGTACATAACAGGATAACAGGATAACAAGATGCCAGTCCCCGTCCCACACTTAACCGTACATTACATTCACATTTTATCTTTCTTAACTTCAAATCGCGTGCATAAAACATTGGTATGCCTTTTAAGAAATACGTGTATGCATGAACATATACAGTGCTTAAACATAACTTAAACAGGTGACAGGTTATAAAAGCTAGACATAAAACAGAACACATTTAACCTAGACATAACCTACGGCCTAACTACCCCAACAACAACCCCCAACTACGTAAAAACCTAGTATCTCTGTGATGTAGGGCCTTAAGGGCCAACTTATACGCATGAACTTACCTGATGTCGTAGAGTTGCAGCTTCACACGTACGTCATTGGTGATTTCGCGAACCTTAAACGAAGAAAATGGGTGAAAAAATCAGAAGAGTGGGTTGGGAAATCACCACTTGTGTTCTGGAAGAGAGAAAGGTAGGGAGAAGAAAAATGAAAAGAAGAAGTTTTACGTTGAAGGGAACAAGAATGGAGTTTTGGCTTCTTCAACAAGCTTGGACAAGTGTCAAGCATGCATTGGCTCCCTCCCAACCACCTTAATTGTTTTCCTAAATTGCCCCTCCATTGTTTCCAAACTAATAGTTTTGTTTTGGTTACACTTTTTTTGGTTTTTTTCTAAACACGCCAACAAATTCCACTAAACATTCATTATATTAATATCAACTTAATCCCGTACAATAATCCAATGGGGTAGTTACATGGCCAAAATGCCGGGTGTTACATCCCACCCACCTTAATAGAATTTTTTCCCCAAAATTTGCTTAATCAAAAATCTTTGGGTATTGGTCCCTAATGTCTCGTCGTCTCTCCCAAGTAGCTTCCTCCATGTTATGATTTCGTTATAAAACCTTCACCAATGGGATCACCCGATTGTGCAACACTTTGGTTGAAGAATCAAGGATCTTCACGGGCCTTTCTTCATACGTCAGCGTCGGTTGGATATCTGTGTCCATCGGTTCCACGATCTGAGTAGGGTCTCGTATACATTTTCTCAGCATCGAAACATTAAAAATGTTGTGAACTCCATTTATGGACGCTGGCAGCTGTAGTCTTTAAGCTCTGCCTCCAGCTCTCTTTAAGATGGGAAATGGCCCAACGAACCTTGGACTGAGCTTCCCTTTCTTACCAAACCTCATAAAGCCCTTGAAAGGTGAATCCTTCAGGAATACTTCATCGCCTTCAGTGAATTCCAAGTTTGTCCTCCTCTGATCCGCATAACTTTTTTGTCGACTCTGAGCAGTACCGATCCATTGTCTGCTAGTAGTCACTATCTCAGACATCTGCTGTAATAACTCAGGGCCAACAAGCCTAGCTTCAAACCTGGCCTCTTGACATGCCAAGAGGCTCAATTAATTGAAAAGCCGATAAAGGCCAAAACTTTATTTATTCTCCTTACTTATTACGTGCTCTCTTGTGTAGGTAACGAACTATTGAAGGACGGTGCATGGGAAGCTAGTTCAACGAATTTTGAGTTCACATGGAAGCAAAGTTCAAATGTAATGAAGAAAATCCTCGAGCACCAGCTGGACTAGCAGAAGCCAGAATTTGTCTTCCGGAGATCAAGTTTTGTAATTTTCTTTTATTTTATTTTTATTTTTTCTTTTGGCAAACTCTTAGCCATTAATCATTTTCATGCTTTAGTATTTTACTTAGGCTTAGTCACATATTGGTGCTTGATTGGGATTTACCATTTGGCCCAAATTTTGGGATCCATTACTTGACCCATTATTTGGCCCATTACTTGGAAGCATTTGGAGGCCCACTTGGAGACATCACTTGACACATTTGGAGGCACCACTTGGAGACATCACATTCGGCCTATTCTTTTGAAGATACTTTGGCCCATAGTGTTTCAACCCAAGGGAGGCCTAAACTAGGATTTTTAACATTGCAAGGACAAGAGATAGTGGCCTCATAGATTGATGATATGGCAAGATTCCCTCTATTGATCTATTTAGGCATGGCATTCATCTCCTCCCTAGGATTTGTGCTCATCTTTTTTTCAAAAAAGGGCCACCATTCATTCATCCTTATGGAAATCCTAACCATCCACCTTAGGATTGCCTATTTAAGCATAGCATTGGTGCATGCATTGGAACTTTTGCCAAATTTATAAAACTCCTATTTCTCTCCAAGCTTGTTTGCTTTGGTTTTCCTTGATTTTTTGAATCAAGTGGAGAAGCCCTCCATTGTTAACCTAGCATTCGGGTTGCTAGGTTAAATCTTAGCTATTCCCTCGCCTTCTCCATTGGGACTAGAAGTGATGATGAAAACCTAAGCCCTAGGTGGTCGTTTTTCCTCCGAGAAAATTGTTTATCCAAGAGCGTAAAACGTAAGATAGCTCTTTGAATCCGCCGAAGGTATTTTCATTTCTAGCATTTCCATCACCTTTCACACACATCTCCACCTTTAATTTTGGCTCTCACACTCACACACCTCACCTTTAATTTCTTGCAATTTTCTTCTTCATCTTTCTTGCATTTTTCATCTCCACAGATTTCCTTCATTCCACTACTTCTTCTCCCATCTATTTCTTTTTTTTTTTATGCTCTTTATGCATCATACATTCGGCCACTAGCACACACATCACTCACCTCATTTTTTCCTTTGCATTTATTGACATATTTATTCCTTATTTTTGGCCATATTCACAACCACACACCCGAACACTCTCTTGACTAAATTTGTGGGTTTTACGCGGACCCTTTTCTAATGGCCACCATGTCAAGTGGTATTAGAGCCAAAAGGCTTCCCACAATGCGTTTTAGTGCCATGACAATAGTCAAAATTCGGCACAAAACTGGGATAGCGGCTCCTTTACCTTTTAGCAATATTTTCATTCCTATATTTGTGCTAACTTATGCGTTATTTTCCTTGATATTTGCTGTTATTATTATTGTCATTTAAATGCCTAATATATTGTGGAAAAATATGGTATGCATTTAAGGAAATTTCGGCCAAGGTGAGCATCAAATTCCTTTCTCGGTTCTATCTACTTGTTCTAGGTTTACTTCATTTTTATATCTCGATTTTCTAGCACTTTTTGTCTTGGATATTGCATGTTAAGTTGCTGGATATTTGTGCCTTTTTTAGCTTAAATCAGTTATTATATGTTATTGAATGAATGCATAAGATTAATTCAAAAGAGCATGTCAATAACATATTGAAATCGGCCATGATTAAATGTTATGCTAGCATGAAAATTCTGCTTGCTAATCTGAAAATTTCAGCATGATATTCTTGATCTAATTTGTGTTATACTCGTGTTACTTGTTGTTATTTTAGTGCACAAATTTGAGAGTACAAGAATATATCACTAACATGATAAAATAGATCACATTGAACCTATAACTAGCTAGAAATATCTGCTCTATTTAACTTAAAATTTCAGCATGTTCACTTTGACAAAATTTGTGTTCTAATTTTAATACTTGCTGTTTTTTATGTTAATTAGTTAATATTTATATTATTTTAAGTGAATCTAGCTAAAATTTGTTGACTTTATTGAATTTGGTTGAAAAATTGGTGGTATTAGCACATTATTGAAAATTTCACTTCTAAAATTAGTTTTGCTAAGTATTATTGAAATTTCTAAGTTGTTTATTGATTTCAAATTTAGAGTGAGCATGATCCTTATTTTATTTTTGTTTTAGCTAGGAAACATCCCTTAGTATTTAAAATTTTCCTAAGACATTAACAAGATAATCACCTCGCCTATTAGGATGAACAACTTAGGCAAGAAATTGAATTTGAATTAAAATATTTAGTATGGCTAATAGAAGTGGATTCCCACGTGACACCACATACCAAGAATCAAATCGGGCTAGGGATACTCCCCCTCCCGAGCTCACACATAATGAGGGTGAAACTAGCATGCAAGGTGGCATGAAAGACCAAATCTGTAACACCCGGCATTTTTGCCATGTAATTATTCCTTAAACTATTGAATGGAATTTATTGGCCATTAATAAAATGTGTATTTTATTTGAAGTTTTGTGATACCTTACAAAAAAAAGTGAATTTTTTTGAAGTAAATGGATCGAAGAATCTAAGTAACAATTCAATTGGAAAACCAAGCTAAGTACAACCAAAACAAAACTATTTGGTTAGAAATCAATGGAGGGGCTGTTTAGGTAAGAATTAAAGTTGGTGGGAAGGAACCAATGAGCTATCGACACTTGGCAATTTGTTGAAGAAGCCATGTTCTTTTCTCTCCCCTCCTACGAGAAACCCTCACTTCCTCTTCTCTGCTCTTACCACCTCCCTCTGATTTCTCTCTTCCTGGCAATTTCAACATTTCCAAAAGACTTCCATTCTCCTGTCTTCTCTAGTAAAGGTAATCATCTGCTAAGTTAGCAAGTTTGGATAAGTTAAAATGTGATGTAACGACCCTAATACTGTACCCGTATTTCCCGTAATATTTTTTTTTTATCCCAATATCTTTAATTAAACTCTAGGCGGAACTAAACCGAAATCGAAATCGGAATCGAAATCGGAATTAAAATCGGAACTCAAAATCATTTAAAACCATTATAAAACCATTTAATAAAAACTTAAAACTTTAATAAAAATTATTAAAACTTATTCAGAAAGTTGGGAGGGCAAAATGGTCCGCCTGACAAAATGAGGGCGGCGATCGATCTCTGCAACTGCAGAGATCGATCGCTGTATTAAGCCAGCGATCGATCTCTGCAGCTGCAGAGATCGATCGCTGCAGCTGCTTGCAAGCAGCAGAGATCGATCGCTGCTTGCAAGGGCGGCGATCGATCTCTGCTCTGCAGCAGAGATCGATCGCTGCCTACAAATGCAGCGATCTCTACTTCACTTCAACACTACTCCTTCAACACTTCATCAATTTCACCTCTCTGGAACGTGATTCCAGAGAGCAACTTCACCACTTCTATAACCCTAAACACTTCAACATTTATCCGATTTTTATGAACCTAACTCAATCAAAATATATTCTAAATTCCGCCAATTCACAGCGGACTTTGCGAAATCCAACTGCGTGGATATATCTAAAACTCGGACTAATCCGTAACAACCTAAAACATTTCAAAACATTTTCATAACGTTTAAATACAGTTAAATCAAAACATATCTATATAACGTTAAATATAATTAAACCCAAACAGTTCCAGAATTTCAAAACGATAAACATCCTATACATATTCTATCAATTATCCCCAAAATACCCCCGACAAGACCCTCAAAATCTATACATACTCCCCACGGGTCGGTGAAGCCTCGACTGCGCCAGCACACCACCGCAGCCACCCTCGATCAACTGGACTCATGCCTCAGGTGGAGGGACATCGTCCTCACCTGGTACCTCGATGTCTAAGTCACCTACACCATACATAACACACTATGAGATAAAAATCTCAGTAAGCTCTAGTAAATGCAACTACATGCTATGCTATGCGTGTGAGTTCAGAAATCATGCAGCATTTTCTTTACTTATTCATTAGGGATCACCGAGATCTAATCCTCCTAACTAGAGAGAGCACATCCAGCGGGCGGACTACTCTTTCCAGTTAGAAGAGGGGGGTACACACTTACAACACGTACAGCCGTGCCTGAGCCCCACCTCGCATAACCATCGTATGAGTGCATAATAAATGTGGTACTGTGACCAGCCCGTAGTCGGCCTCCACAGTAGGTCTCGCCCCTCTCCAGGCCACATTGTGAGTACATAATAGATGTGGTACTGTGACCAGCCCGTAATCGGCCTCCACAGTAGGTCCTGCCCCTCTCCAGGCCACATCGCCAAGTTAAAAACATCGTGCGGAAATTCATTTTCATGCTTTTCTTTTAAAACACGTGATGCATGAACAGTTCATAACATAATTTAAATACTCAGCATACGTACCATCAAGACTGTAAAAGGAAACCTAACCTACGAAACAATTAAACCTAACTACCCAACCGAAGCAATATAAACTAGCGCGTCATCAAAATCCTCGAAAACGACTTCGAAGCACGGTGTAGGCCAATCGGCCGGAAAGGAATCACGAGAACTTACCTCGTGCACGCTGCAATCCAAACTTCGTCCACGAGCACTGATTACCTAATCAATTTAGAACGTTTACCGTCAAAACGCATTTAAACTCCTAAACGTTCAAATTCAACAAAACCTAAACTACGGAAACTTCTTAAAGTTCTAATCCAATTTATCGAGCTATTTATTTGAGCAATTTACGCTCGACACTTTAATTCTCGATTCACGAAATTCCTCGAAAACTCGAAATTCTCGGATTTTAAACTTTTTTCACAAATTGAATTAGATTCGTCCCGGAACGCTCAATATGTCCAATATATACCTAAGCACGGCTAACCTATTAATTACGAGCCCTAATTCGCATTTTTAACGAATAATAACCGAAACCCTAATTATCTAGAACGTCGTAAACCTCGAAATAAAAGCCCTAAGATTGTAGGTGCATACCTAGGATAGCGAGAGGAGGAGGAACCACGAAGAACGAAGGAGAAACGGGGGTCGGATTGAAGGAGAACGTCGCGCGGCTGTGAGGGTTCGTGAGAGAAACTCTCTCTGGAAAAAAAATAGAATTTGAAATCACAGAACAAGTGTTCTGTGATTGAAGGAGTTTTGTTTTAAATAGAAAAATAATAATTTCAATGCTAAATGACAATTTTACCCTTCTATAGCTTTTATATTGATTTCGTACTTCGGTTCGTTAATCGTCCAACGAGTTGAATTCTCGAAAACTCCATAGTTTGCCAATAACTCCTATTCATTATTTGGGATTTAACAAAACTGTCCGTTCGCAATTTGGACCTCGTTTACTATTTTTACTAAAACGTCATTTACTCTACGATAGACATAATTACTCGGAATGTAGTGTTACTATCCCAAAAATTTCCAAACTTTCCTTAAAATTCCAATTAGCCATTTGGATCGTAATGACGCTTTCTTTTCGTAAATCGGACCTGATTTGACATATTTACAAAAAATGCCATTATATAACAAAATATGAATATGATATAATATATCCAAAAATCCGTACAAGCCGGATATTACATTCTACCCTCCTTATTCAGAATTTTGTCCACAAAATTAAATCATACAAACAAACCAGGATACTTAACCATCATATCCTGCTGTCGTTCCCACGTCGCTTCTTCCACCTCATGATTCCGCCATAGAACTTTAACTAACGGAATTTCCTTGTTGCGCAAAACCTTGATGGAATACTCCAAAATACGTACCGGCCTCACCTCATAGCTCAAGGTAGGCTGTACCTCGATCTCTGTAGCCTCCACGATATGCGACGGATCGCGCAAGCACTTCCGAAGCATAGACACATGAAATACGTCGTGGATACCCTCCATAGAAGCTGGAAGCCGCAGTCTATACGCCAGCTTCCCGACCCTCTTCAGAATAGGAAAGGGCTCCACATAACGAGGGTTCAGCTTACCCTTCCTTCCAAATCTCGCGACGGCTTTGAATGGAGAAACCTTCAAATAAACTTCGTCGCCTTCCTCGAACTCTAGCTGTCGCCGTCTCCCAATGTCATGCCGGATCGAAGCTCCATACACTCTGAATCATTCTGCTGAGCTTCACGTATACGATCCAGAATAGTCGGCCTGAGAGAAACGTTGGCGAGCATACTAGACAACTCAGCCACTATCTCCACATCAAATCTCTCAATCTCAGACCGCAGCGTAACTGTCATCGCTGCTAACGAAGGCTGAATCGCAGAAGGCACTCTACTCAAGGCATCAGCAACCTTGTTCGCCTTCCCAGGATGGTACTTGATATCAAAATAGTAATCTTTTACAAACTCAAGCCATCGTCTCTGTCGCATATTCAGCTCCTTCTGCGTAAATAAGTATTTCAAGCTCTTGTGGTCGGAAAATACCTCGCACTGCTGCCCATATAAGTAATGTCTCCATATCTTCAGTGCGAAGACCACAGCTGCCAACTCAAGGTCATGCGTAGGGTAGTTCTGCTCGTACGGCTTCAACTGCCGAGAAGCATAAGAAATAACTCTCCCCTCTTGCATCAGTACACAACCGAGTCCCACTCCAGATGCATCACAATAAACACTGAATCTGACACCTTCAGCTGGTAGTGCCAGTACTGGAGCGGTGGTCAATCTCTGCTTCAACTCCATAAAACTATCATCACAAGGAGCCGACCATACAAACTTCTCGTGCTTCCGAGTCAATCGTGTGAGGGGAAGTGCGATCTTCGAGAATCCCTCAATAAACTTTCGATAATAACCGGCCAATCTGAGAAATCCACGCACCTCTCGTACAATCTTCGGCTGTGGCCAATCTCTGACCACCTGAATCTTGCTCGGATCCACAGAAACTCCGTCCTGTGATATGATATGGCCAAGGAAGCTCACTCTGTCAAGCCAGAACTCGCACTTCGAAAACTTTGGATACAGCTGGTGCTGACATAGGGTCCTCAGAACAATCCTCAGATGCTCCTCGTGTTCTTCCTTCGTCTTAGAGTAGATCAATATGTCGTCGATGAAAACCACCACGAACTTGTCCAGATACTCCTTGAAGACACGGTTCATCAGATCCATAAACGCTGCAGGGGCATTAGTAAGTCCAAAAGACATGACAAGGAACTCATAATGCCCATACCTCGTTCGGAATGCCGTCTTCGGTATATCATCCATCCGGACCTTCAGCTGATTGTAACCCGAGCGTAGATCAATCTTCGAAAATACTCGGGCACCCTGAAGCTGATCAAATAAGTCGTCAATCCGCGGCAGTGGATACTTATTCTTCACCGTCAATTTGTTCAACTCTCTATAGTCAATGCACATCCTGAGGGTCCCGTCTTTCTTCTTGACGAATAGGACAGGAGCACCCCAGGGTGAAACACTGGGTCGAATAAACCCCTTCTCTAACAGCTCATCAAGCTGAGTCCTCAGCTCTCTCAACTCAGCTGGTGCTAACCGATACGGGTTCTTGAACCTCGGCGCAGAGTTAGGATAGACATCAATAGTGAACTCGATCTCCCGGTCTGGGGGTAACCCGGGAAGATCATCAAGAAATATCCCAGAGAACTCTCTGACAATAGGAATATCGCTCGGCTTCAATCCGCTGAGCAACTGACAATCAAAGACAGAGGTCAAATAAATAGAGCACGCACCTTTGAACTGCTCGTTGACCATCATGGAATAAGAGATAGGCGAGCTACTCAATCTGCTCATCGCCTGATAAGAAAACTCAGATTTACCCGGAGGTCGAAAAGTGACAATCCCGGATCGACAGTCGATGGTGGCGAAGTGCTGCGATAGCCAATCCATCCCTAGAATAAGATCATAATGCTCGATGCCCATAACAATAAGGCGAGCATAAAGAGTACGGTCCCCAATCGAGATAATACTGCCCTGGACTACACGACCTGACTGCATACGCTCTCCTGAAGGTAGCATCACGCTATACTCGCATTCTGCTATCTCAGGCACAAGCCTCAATCTCGACATACAAGCGGTGGAAACAAAAGAATGTGTAGCCCCCGTGTCTAACAAAGAAAATACAGGAACGCCAGTAAGCAATATAGTACCTGCAATCACGGCAGGCTGATCCTCATCATCAACGTCGCCAGGCTCAATAAAAGCAAAGATCCTAGGCATGACTCTCCTCTGATCACTACCCGACTGATCTCTGCCGGGCTTCGGGCAGTCTTTAATAAAATGGCCTGGATCACCACATCGGTAGCATACACCCAAGCCATATCTACACTCGCCAGTGTGCTCCCTCTGACACTTAGGACAAACTGGTAACTGAGAAGCACCCTGCACTTGCTTCCCCTTTCCTCTATCCTTACCTCCCTCAAGAGGTCTCTTCACACCCCTCGGCTGCTGCTGAGGCTGTGATCTCGGCTGCCAACCTCTGTTCAGTGACTGAGGTCGAATCTCACGGAAGAAGCCCTTAGATGGCTCCCTCGGTCCGGCAGAACTCTGGTCAACTGCCTCAATATCCATCGCTCTGGCCACTATATCGTCGTAGGATACATTACGTACCCCGGAGATGGTAAGGCGCATCCTGAACTCCTTACTGAGTCCCTGAATAAATCTGCGCACCTTGTCCTCATTAACACCAACCTGACGCGGTGCAAATCGAGAAAGCGCCTCAAATCTCCTGACGTACTCGGAAATAGTACCAGTCTGTCGTAACTGCATAAACTCCACCATCTTCGCCTCGCGAACAGTGTGGCTAAAGTATTTGTCGTAGAACAACTCCCTGAATCTCTCCCAGCCCATAATAGTAATATCGGTGGTCGTCTTCACAGTGTCCCACCAGAATCGGGCGTCCAGGGCTAGGTGGTAAGTCACCAACGCTACCCTCTCTCCATCCTCTATGCTAGCATACGCCAGCATGTCCTCCATAGTGCGAATCCACTCCTCGGCTGAAGTGGGATCCGTAGACTGTCCATTGAATATAGGGGGCTGAAGCTTTTGAAACCTCTCCATCCCCCGGTTACCCGAAATGGCTGTATCCCGAGCTCTAATGCCCTCTCGGTCAATCATAGTGCCCAATTGCTGTGACTGCCTCTCCATCTGCTGAGACTGTCTCTCCATGTGCTGAGACTGCTGGGCGATAAAGTCCTTAAGTGTATCAATAGTGTCATCTCGGTCATCTCGGTCCTTTCTCTGACGCACCATGTTTATATCACTCCTATAAAATTTAAAAGCAAATAATACTAAGAAAACTGAAATCAAACAAAGCTATAAGCATACTTACAGTTGATGAAGAATGTCCGCGTAATGGCTGTGCAGTCGAGCAGTCTACAGAACCGATTTTAAAACCCGGGGGCTCTGATACCATAACTGTAACGACCCTAATACTGTACCCGTATTTCCCGTAATATTTTTTTTTTTTATCCCAATATCTTTAATTAAACTCTAGGCGGAACTAAACCGAAATCGAAATCGGAATCGAAATCGGAATTAAAATCGGAACTCAAAATCATTTAAAACCATTATAAAACCATTTAATAAAAACTTAAAACTTTAATAAAAATTATTAAAACTTATTCAGAAAGTTGGGAGGGCAAAATGGTCCGCCTGACAAAATGAGGGCGGCGATCGATCTCTGCAACTGCAGAGATCGATCGCTGTATTAAGCCAGCGATCGATCTCTGCAGCTGCAGAGATCGATCGCTGCAGCTGCTTGCAAGCAGCAGAGATCGATCGCTGCTTGCAAGGGCGGCGATCGATCTCTGCTCTGCAGCAGAGATCGATCGCTGCCTACAAATGCAGCGATCTCTACTTCACTTCAACACTACTCCTTCAACACTTCATCAATTTCACCTCTCTGGAACGTGATTCCAGAGAGCAACTTCACCACTTCTATAACCCTAAACACTTCAACATTTATCCGATTTTTATGAACCTAACTCAATCAAAATATATTCTAAATTCCGCCAATTCACAGCGGACTTTGCGAAATCCAACTGCGTGGATATATCTAAAACTCGGACTAATCCGTAACAACCTAAAACATTTCAAAACATTTTCATAACGTTTAAATACAGTTAAATCAAAACATATCTATATAACGTTAAATACAATTAAACCCAAACAGTTCCAGAATTTCAAATTGATAAACATCCTATACATATTCTATCAATTATCCCCAAAATACCCCCAACAAGACCCTCAAAATCTATACATACTCCCCACGGGTCGGTGAAGCCTCGACTGCGCCAGCACACCACCGCAGCCACCCTCGATCAACTGGACTCATGCCTCAGGTGGAGGGACATCGTCCTCACCTGGTACCTCGATGTCTAAGTCACCTACACCATACATAACACACTATGAGATAAAAATCTCAGTAAGCTCTAGTAAATGCAACTACATGCTATGCTATGCGTGTGAGTTCAGAAATCATGCAGCATTTTCTTTACTTATTCATTAGGGATCACCGAGATCTAATCCTCCTAACTAGAGAGAGCACATCCAGCGGGCGGACTACTCTTTCCAGTTAGAAGAGGGGGGTACACGCTTACAACACGTACAGCCGTGCCTGAGCCCCACCTCGCATAACCATCGTATGAGTGCATAATAAATGTGGTACTGTGACCAGCCCGTAGTCGGCCTCCACAGTAGGTCTCGCCCCTCTCCAGGCCACATTGTGAGTACATAATAGATGTGGTACTGTGACCAGCCCGTAATCGGCCTCCACAGTAGGTCCTGCCCCTCTCCAGGCCACATCGCCAAGTTAAAAACATCGTGCGGAAATTCATTTTCATGCTTTTCTTTTAAAACACGTGATGCATGAACAATTCATAACATAATTTAAATACTCAGCATACGTACCATCAAGACTGTAAAAGGAAACCTAACCTACGAAACAATTAAACCTAACTACCCAACCGAAGCAATATAAACTAGCGCGTCATCAAAATCCTCGAAAACAACTTCGAAGCACGGTGTAGGCCAATCGGCCGGAAAGGAATCACGAGAACTTACCTCGTGCACGCTGCAATCCAAACTTCGTCCACGAGCACTGATTACCTAATCAATTTAGAACGTTTACCGTCAAAACGCATTTAAACTCCTAAACGTTCAAATTCAACAAAACCTAAACTACGGAAACTTCTTAAAGTTCTAATCCAATTTATCGAGCTATTTATTTGAGCAATTTACGCTCGACACTTCAATTCTCGATTCACGAAATTCCTCGAAAACTCGAAATTCTCGGATTTTAAACTTTTTTCACAAATTGAATTAGATTCGTCCCGGAACGCTCAATATGTCCAATATATACCTAAGCACGGCTAACCTATTAATTACGAGCCCTAATTCGCGTTTTTAACGAATAATAACCGAAACCCTAATTATCTAGAACGTCGTAAACCTCGAAATAAAAGCCCTAAGATTGTAGGTGCATACCTAGGATAGCGAGAGGAGGAGGAACCACGAAGAACGAAGGAGAAACGGGGGTCGGATTGAAGGAGAACGTCGCGCGGCTGTGAGGGTTCGTGAGAGAAACTCTCTCTGAAAAAAAAATAGAATTTGAAATCGCAGAACAAGTGTTCTGTGATTGAAGGAGTTTTGTTTTAAATAGAAAAATAATAATTTCAATGCTAAATGACAATTTTACCCTTCTATAGCTTTTATATTGATTTCGTACTTCGGTTCGTTAATCGTCCAACGAGTTGAATTCTCGAAAACTCCATAGTTTGCCAATAACTCCTATTCATTATTTGGGATTTAACAAAACTGTCCGTTCGCAATTTGGACCTCGTTTACTATTTTTACTAAAACGTCATTTACTCTACGATAGACATAATTACTCGGAATGTAGTGTTACTATCCCAAAAATTTCCAAACTTTCCTTAAAATTCCAATTAGCCATTTGGATCGTAATGACGCTTTCTTTTCGTAAATCGGACCTGATTTGACATATTTACAAAAAATGCCATTATATAACAAAATATGAATATGATATAATATATCCAAAAATCCGTACAAGCCGGATATTACATGTGAGTTTTGTGGAAGTTTAAAGTTTCGATATTTTGTGAAAAACTCACTATTTTTTTGGATGAAAACACTTTGGATTGTTTTCTAAAAGTCTGAATGGAGTTAGAAGCATATCCTACAAGTTATTAGTTAGCATTTGCAACTTGTTTATTTTCCTTCCGTGCATGTACAGGTTTGTGCATTACCGAGACGATCAAGAACATCAACTTTACAGCAAACAGGTAAGTTCATACCCGTAGGTTGGCCTTTAAGGCCCTACATCACAGAGACTCTAGGATTTTACTACTGTTGGGAGGTTTCGGGTAGGTAAGTTGAAGTTATATTCTGAGTAACCTGTTCTTCCTTTAGGTTCTATTGTGTTGTTTCTGTTGTCTACTGTTTTAATTGTAAGCACAGTGAATGTCCATGCATACACGATTTTCTCGAAAGTTCATGCAAAATTGTTTTCTGTACACGGTTTGAAGTTAAGAAAGATAAAATCTGACTGTAATATATTGGTTAAGTGCGGGACGGAGACTGGTGTTCTGTTCTGTATTGTACTGTATAACTGTTAGTGCCTGATAGTGCACTTCTGTCACGCCTGTTCTCCTATAAGCCCCACTTATACCCCTCTACCACTGAAACGTAATGTACTGTACTGTCACCGTATTTCTGAAAGTTCATGCATAGCATATGTCTCACTGCATTTATATATGTTCTTACTGAGTTTTAGACTCATAGCTGAGCTCCTTGATGTAGGTATGGATCCTCCAGATGAGGACTTTGTGCCTCAGTCTGATGAATAGGTGGCTGGTGGCTCAAGCTCTCGGGGGTGGTTGCTGTAGCCAGACATATTTCTGTCCCGAGGTTTAAGTTTTTAAAGTAAAGTCCATGTCTGTAAACTCTACTAAAATTCTGGTATTTTTGTTTTAAAACTCTGTTGCGGTTCTGTGTTTTTGTTTTAAAAACTTTGTTGGAAATTCTGTTGGGGATTTTATAATATATAGGTTCTAATGTTCGAGTTTTAAAACCTCTGTATTTGACAGTTGAATATATGTTCTGAAGTATTCTGGAATTGTTTGGAATATTTTGTACTTCAGGGTGTGCATGGATTATCTCTGATTTTATAGTCATCCATATAATCCGTTTTCCTTAAATTTCTATCGTGTTTTCCGAATATGTCCAAGATCATATTTTGAATCGTTTTTCTGAAACCTGAAGCTTTCATACCTTCTATTTTCATGTCTTCTGTTTCCATGTAATCCTGTTAAAAGTTGTCGGTTTTGTCTTTAAAACCACATCCCCCGCTACTGCCTTGAAAATCATATTCACCGCTGCCACTGTTCACTTTTGTCTTATTCACATCCACCCGTGAATAGTATGCATCCACCGCTGCTACTGTTCATTTTTGTCTTATTCACATCCACCTGTGAATAGTAAATTTCTGTTTGTAGTTCACATCCACCGTTCTCTTTTTTTTATTCGCATCCACCGCTACCACTGTTCACTTTTGTCTTATTCATATCCACCTGTGAATAGTACGCATCCACCGTTGTCACTGTTCACTTTTGTCTTATTCACATCCACCTGTGAATAGTAAATTTCTGTTTGTAGTTCACATCCACCGGTGAACAATAAATTTCTCTTTTTGTTTATTTTCACTGCATGTATTTTTATCACATTTCCTCTGCATGGCCGTCGCCCACCCAACCCTTTTTTTTAAAATGTTCCAAGTATTCTATTTCCTTCTGTAATTCATTCTGCAGTCCGGTTTATATGTTTTATCGTTTTGTCTTTAAATCCCGAGAAGGTTTTCTCTAGCTGTAAAGTTTTAAGGGTTGTTTTAAAAGTCCCGTTTGTTTTCTGTTTAAACAAAAAAAAATATAGTCCCCGTTTTGATTGTCCCGGAGTGATGGCTCCTCGGACCCTGATCGGGTCAGGGGGCCGTCGCAAAATCAATGCCTTAACGGGCTTAGTAAACACCCTTGCCCAACACGTCAAAGAGCTTATGACCAATCCTCCCCGTAGAGAATCCCAAGAATAAAATCCTTCACGAGAGACATCTTCTAGGGTTATTTCCGAACGTTCTAGACGTAGAAATTCAACTCCCCAACCCTTAGAGGAAGAAGAATGGGCTAAGCCTCTAAGAAGGAGATCCCGTCATTTTGAATCAGAGGATGAGGATTGGGCAGGAGACGATGAAGAGTATCGACCAAATCATCGTAGGGACAACGACGACCTCCGCAATATTAAGATTACAATTCCCTCTTTCGATGGAGCGTGTGACGGGCACACATATTTAGATTGGGTTGACAAGGTCGAGAGAGTTTTTGAACGTCATGATTATTCCGATAGAGTGAAGATACAACTCGCCTCCCTTGAACTTTTGGGCCACGCTGTATTATGGTGTTCCAATCTCAAAGCCCAAAGAATGAGAACCTTAGGTTACCCCGTCACAACTTGGAATTCCATGAAAGACCTAATGCACCATAGGTTCGTCCCCCGACACTATAAACATGAACTCTTCCATCAACTTCATAATCTAAAACAAAATAGCCTCACAGTAGATGAATATCTTACCGAATTTGAAACTCTTAACATGCGATGTGCAATTGATGAACCTGAGGAACAACTCATCGCTAGATTTTTAAGAGACTTAAATTGAGACATAGGCGACGCCGTAAAAGTACAACAATTAGAAGCAATGGACTTAGTCATACAATTAGCCCTCACGGTGGAGAGGCAATTAAAGAGGAAGCGCAAGACCGACTTGCCTAATAAATTTCCACCTCGAAATTTCAATTTCGACAAATCCACTCCGAGGAATGATGACAAGAATCCATTTAATCGTAATTGGCCCCCGAAATGAACTAACACCACTCATAATCCCTCACCCACGAACCAAATCCAAGAAAATCAACCGAAAAGGACCAAGAGCACGCGATGTCCAATACTTTAAGTGCCTAGGAAAAGGATATTACGCTAATGAATGCACTAACCGTCGTGTGATGGTCATTAAAGAATCCATAGGTGAATGAGAAAGTGAAGAAGATGAAGGTCAATATAATAAGATCAAAGAAGAGGACGTAGTAGAAGGAAGTGAAGAAGAAGCCTATGAATGCACGGCTCAAGAAGGACCGCTACTACTTGTTATAAGACGAGCTTTAATGTCTAAGAACGTGGACAAGGATTGTCAACGTGAAAATCTGTTTCATAGTCGATGTGCGATCAAGGACAAGGTTTGTTCAATGATAATTGATGGAGGAAGTTGCATCAATGCGGACTCCCAAGACATGGTCGACAAATTAGGTTTGGAAACCACTATCTACCTTACCCCCTACAAGCTTAAATGGTTGGATGATAGTAAGGATCACGTGATAACTAAGCAAGTGACCGTAGAATTCACCATAGAAAAGTATAAAGACTCAGTTGTTTGCACGTTGTCCCGATGACTGCCAACCATGTTCTACTTGGACGACCATGGCATTTTGACCATAGAGTCAAATACGACGGATTCCTCAACCGTTATGCCTTTGATTATGGAGGAAGAAAAATCAAGTTGCTACTGATGACTCCTGAGCAAGTGGCTCTTGATTAGTCTGCAAGGAAAGAATGAAAAATAAAAGAAAATTTTTTCCTATCAAAACGCGGGTTGGTATCGAATATAGAACAAGAGCCCTCTCATATAAAGTGGCATATCAATCCCTTATATAGCGAAGAAATACCATTGGAAGACATATCCTTGTGATTTCAAAAGAAAGAAGAGTTAAATGAGATTTTTGGACTAAGTAGAATGATTATTGCTCCATTTCTCCCATTTTTAAAACTTGAGGAAATTCTCATACCATTTCCATCAATTAGGAAGAAGTTAGTTTATGGCCTTGAGCCTCACTATTACCTTCCTACATTGCTTCTTCAAACCATACAAATAAGCAAAAAATTTTACTCCCTTTGTGACCAATAAAAGCACTATCTTACAATTGGGAGAATTACTAAAACAGTATTCCCTACCATGTGATTATTACAAATTCTACCATAGAACGAGGGACAAGGTTCAATTGGTAAGAAAATTTACATTTATGGTCTTAAGAGTACACGAATTAATTCTTTGGTCGGAGGATTATAACCGTTCCACCTCCCCACATGTGGAATTCAACTACTTTAGAAAATTTCATTCCATCACCGAGAAAACGCCCTTCGAAGTAGTTTATGAATTCAATTTTCTCACATTTACCAAAGAACTTTGTGAAAAGACAACTTAACCACCCAAAATTTGGAAATTATGTCAAGAACACTATTGGTGGTTAAAGGGATTTCAACTCCATACCCTATTGGCAGACTATACCTTATTCATCATCAAATACAAGCATTTAGATAGTCTAGTTGAGATCCTTGTCACAAGTTTTGGAGGAGACAACTTCGAGAAGAAGTGAACTAATGGATTTGAGGTCAAATCCTCAAATCACCCGGAGAGGATGACATGCCAAGAGGCTCAGTTAATTGAAAATCTGATGAAGGCCAAAACTTTATTTATTCTCCTTACTTATTACGTGCTCTCTTGTGTAGGTAATGAACTATTGAAGGACAGTGCATGGGAAGCTAGTTCAACGAATTTGGAGCTCACCTAGAAGCAAAGCTCGAAATGTAATGAAGAAAATCCTCGAGCACCAGCTGGACTAGTAGAAGCCAGAATTTGTCTTCCGGAGATCAAGTTTTGTAATTTTCCTTTATTTTATTTTTATTTTTTCTTTTGGCAAACTCTTAGCCATTAGTCATTTTCATACTTTAGTATTTTACTTAGGCTTAGTCACATATTGGTGGCTTGGTTGGGATTTACCATTTGGCCCAAATTTTGGGATCCATTACTTGACCCATTATTTGGCCCATTACTTGGAGGCATTTGGAGGCTCACTTAGGGACATCACTTGGCACATTTGGAGGCACCACTTGGAGACATCACATTTGGCCTATTCTTTTGAAGATACTTAGGCCCATAGTGTTTCAACCCAAGGGAGGCCCAAACTTGGATTTTTAACCTTGCAAGGACAAGAGATAGATAGTGGCCTCATGGATTGATGATGTGGCAAGATTCCCTCTATTGATCTATTTAGGCATGACATTCATCTCCTCCCTAGGATTTGTGCTTGTTTGCCTTGATCTTGGCCATCCATCTTTTTTTCATCCAAGGGCCACCATTCATTCATCCTTATGGAAACCCTAACAATCCATCTTAGGATTGCCTATTTAAGCATAGCATTGATGCATGTATTGGAACTTTTGCCAAATTTATAAAACTCTTAATTCTCTCCAAGCTTGTTTGCTTTGGTTTTCCTTGATTCTTTGAATCAAGTGGAGAAACCCTCCATTGTTAACCTAGCCTTCGGGTTGCTAGGTTAAATCTTAGCTATTCCCTCGCCTTCTCCATTGGGATTAGGAGTGAGGATGAAAATCTAGGGCCTAGGTGGTCGTTTTTCCTTCGGGAAAATCGTTTATCCAAGAGCGTAAAACGTAAGATAGCTCTTTGGATCTGCCGAAGGTATTTTCATTTCTAGCATTTCCATCACCTTTCACACACATCTCCACTTTTAATTTCGGCTCTCACACTCACACACCTCACCTTTAATTTCTTGCAATTTTCTTCTTCATCTTTCTTGCATTTTTGATCTCCACGGATTTCCTTCATTCCACTACTTCTTCTCCCATCTATTTCCTTTTTTTTATGCTCATTATGCATCATACATTCGGCCACTAGCACACACATCACTCACCTCATTTTTTCCTTTGCATTTATTGACATATTTATATCTTATTTTTGTCCATATTCACAACCACACAACCGAACACTCTCTTGACTATTTTTTTTTTTTTTTTTTTTTTTTTTTTTTTTTTTTTTTTTTTTTTTTTTTTTTTTTTTTTTTTTTTTTTTTTTTTTTTTTTTTTTTTTTTTTTTTTTTTTTTTTTTTTTTTTTTTTTTTTTTTTTTTTTTTTTTTTTTTTTTTTTTTTTTTTTTTTTTTTTTTTTTTTTTTTTTTTTTTTTTTTTTTTTTTTTTTTTTTTTTTTTTTTTTTTTTTTTTTTTTTTTTTTTTTTTTTTTTTTTTTTTTTTTTTTTTTTTTTTTTTTTTTTTTTTTTTTTTTTTTTTTTTTTTTTTTTTTTTTTTTTTTTTTTTTTTTTTTTTTTTTTTTTTTTTTTTTTTTTTTTTTTTTTTTTTTTTTTTTTTTTTTTTTTTTTTTTTTTTTTTTTTTTTTTTTTTTTTTTTTTTTTTTTTTTTTTTTTTTTTTTTTTTTTTTTTTTTTTTTTTTTTTTTTTTTTTTTTTTTTTTTTTTTTTTTTTTTTTTTTTTTTTTTTTTTTTTTTTTTTTTTTTTTTTTTTTTTTTTTTTTTTTTTTTTTTTTTTTTTTTTTTTTTTTTTTTTTTTTTTTTTTTTTTTTTTTTTTTTTTTTTTTTTTTTTTTTTTTTTTTTTTTTTTTTTTTTTTTTTTTTTTTTTTTTTTTTTTTTTTTTTTTTTTTTTTTTTTTTTTTTTTTTTTTTTTTTTTTTTTTTTTTTTTTTTTTTTTTTTTTTTTTTTTTTTTTTTTTTTTTTTTTTTTTTTTTTTTTTTTTTTTTTTTTTTTTTTTTTTTTTTTTTTTTTTTTTTTCCTTTGCATTTTTGATCTCCACGGATTTCCTTCATTCCACTACTTCTTCTCCCATCTATTTCCTTTTTTTTATGCTCATTATGCATCATACATTCGGCCACTAGCACACACATCACTCACCTCATTTTTTCCTTTGCATTTATTGACATATTTATATCTTATTTTTGTCCATATTCACAACCACACAACCGAACACTCTCTTGACTAAATTTGTGGGTTTTACACGGACTCTTTTCTAAGGGCCACCGTGTCACCTCTCCAACCTCGTCCCAGCACAAGGGAGACCTGCACTTTCTACCGAAAAGAGCCTCATACAGAGCCATACCGATCGTAGCTTGGTAACTGTTATTATAAGAGAACTCCACTAACGGCAAAAAATTGCTCCAAGAAGCTTGAAACTCTAGCACGCACGACTTAACATATCCTCCAATATTTGAATCGTTCTCTCTGATTGTCCGTCCGTCTGTGGGTGAAATGCCGTGCTGAAATTTAACCCGGTACCCAAGGAGTTTTGCAAGCTCATCCAAAACCTTGACGTAAATCTAGGATCTCGATCAGAAAAGATTGACACCGGTATTCCATGCAGCTTAATAATCTCGCCAATATACAACTCTGCATACTAGTCCATAGATAAGGTCGTCTTCACAGGTAGAAAGTGGGCCAATTTCGTCAGTCTGTCCACAATGACCCATATGTTATTATGGCCCCTAGCCGTTCTCAGTAGGACAACAACAAAAGCCATAGTGATGTTCTCCCACTTCCATTCGGAGATCGGGAGAGGCTGAAGACTCTCCTGCTGACATACCATACAAGACTCCACATATTTGGCAACCTCGTTCTTCATATTTGGCCACTAGAAGTGTAGTTTCAAATCTTGATACATCTTCGTGCTTCCCGGATGTACTGAGAAAGAAGACGAGTGAGCTTCTGACAAAATATCTTTTCGTAGCTCTTCATCACTCGGAACGTAACACCGGTCTCTAAACTTTAAGACACCACCTCCCGAGTAACTGAACTCGGAAGAGGCCATAGGCAACTTACTTACTATATCGGCCATCTCCTTCGAATCGATCTTCTGGGCTTCCTTAATTCGATCCAGAATGGTTGGTCGTATTATTAGATCCGCTAGTACGGCTGACAAATAAGAGACAATCTCCAAATCAAACTTCTGAATTTTTTCCCTCAAAGGCATTGATACGGCCGACATAGCTGGTTGCATGGTAGCTGGCATCCTGGTCAACGCATTGGCTACCATATTAGCTTTCCCGGGTGGTATTTAATTTTGACTTCATAATCTTTTACAAATTCTAACCACCGCCTCTTCCTCATATTTAACTCCTTCTGAGTAAAGATGTATTTCAAGCTTTTATGATCTGAAAATACTTCACATGGCTGTTCATATAAATGGTGTCTCCATACTTTCAGTGCATATACAACTGTTGCTAACTCCAGATCGTGAGTATGGTAGTTTTGCTCATAACCCTTTAATTGCCTGGACGCGTATGCCACCACTTTTCCCTCCCTCATTAACACACATCTCAAACCGATCTTTGACGCGTCGCAGTACACACAGAATTTGCCATCTTCAACTGGTAATACCAACAAAGGAGCTGTGGTTAACTTCTGTTTGAGCGTCTGAAAACTCTCTTCACAAGCTTCAGACCATTTGTACTTGATGTCCTTCCTCGTTAGGTTTGTCATAGGCTTTGCTATTACAAAAAATTCCTTAATAAATTTCCTGCAATAACCAGCTAGCCGAATAAAACTCTGTACCTCGCTGGCATTCCTCAGCCTCGGCCATTCTTTCACGGCCTTAATCTTGTCCGGATCCACAGACATTCCTTCACATTGCCTAGGAAGTTAATCCTGCTCAACCAGAATTCACACTTCGATAATTTGGCATATAATTGGTGTTGTCTCAACGTCGATAGCACAATTGCCAAGTGCTCTTCATGCTCTTCTTCATCACGAGAATAAACCAGGATGTCGTCAATGAAGACAATCACAAATTTATCCAAGAAATCCTGGAATATCCTGTTCATCAAGTCCATAAATCCCGCTAGGCCATTAGTCAACCCAAACGACATTACCAAGAACTCGTAGTGTGACGACCCTAACACTATACCCAATTTTCCCGTATTATATATTTTTTTTATACTTAAACTTTAACCTAAACGTTCGAGCGGAAATTGAACTTTAAAATCAGAATTTGAAAACGAAATCGTTATAGCTTTTTAGAAAATCATTTAAAACAAACCTTAAAAACATTTATAAAACAATTTAAAACTATTAAAAGAAAACTTAATAAAAATTTAAAACAATCGAAGCAGTGAAAACCAACAAAAACAGGGGCAGAAATGGACAATCGCCCTTAAAATGAAGGGGCGATCGCTGGTTTTTGCCAGCGATCGCCTCACCAGGCGATCGTGATCGTAGCGCAACCACGAGGGGCGATCGATCGCCCATTTCAGGCGATCGATCGCCACTCGCTCTGGAAATTTATTTCCAGTGCGCGCAACAATTCGCCAGCGATCGCCTCACAGGCAATCGCCTAAACACCATGGGTGATCGATCACCCAATAGGGGCGATCGATCGCCATGTCCTCTGGATTTTTCCAGAGGACAGGCGTTCCTCTTTCCCTCTTCTTTTCTCTTCTTTCCTTCTACTTCCTTCTTTCTCTTCTTGCATAAACCTACAAAAACACCACTTAACCAATCCTCTAACTCGATTATACACCATCATCTCAACCATACATTCCTACACAAATTCACTCAATTTTTCATCCAAAACAACGACTCAAAACATATGTAAAATCATAGCCTAGTTTCCTAAAAATAAACCGCGTGGATATGTTTAAAAACTGAACATTTCTCTAAAACCAAAAATTTACAAAATACATTTTTCAAAACGTTTAAAAATTCAAAACACATCCTATCCAATATCCAGAACCAAATATCCTAAAATGTTTCTAACTATACCATAATCCACTATACAATCCAAATTTGCCCAAAACTCTCAAAATACCTAACCATTTACCCCCACGGGTCAGAATACGTGTAGACTGCCCATGCACATCACCGCAGCCGTTTTTCTTCAACCATCTTGTCCATCGGGTGGAGGAACGTCGTCCTCACCTGCTTCTATATCACCTACACCATACAGACACACTTTGAGCTTAAAGGCTCAGTAAGCTTCGTAAATGTAAATGTAAATGCATGCTGTGCGTATGAGTTTCAGAAATCATGCAACATTTTCTTTTCATTACTGTCGCAGACCGAATGTTACCGAGGTCTCAGCCTATTAGATGGAGAGGACACATCCCGCGGTCGAACTGCCCTCTTCACCTAACGGGGGGGGGGGGGGGGGGGGGGAGTACACGCTCGCACCCATAACAGCCGTGCCTGAGCCCCACCTTGCGTAACAAGATAACAGATTAAATGGATTCATTACATTCGTTCATTTCATTTTCTTAAACACGTGCAGAAATTCGTTTTCATGCTATTTTAAAATACGTGATGCATGAACAATTATAGGCATAAAGTAAACAAGCATCATACATACCATCAAGACTATAAAAACATAACCTATATAAAAGAACTAACCCTATCTACCGAACCAAAGCATATAAACAAACAACTCTTCAGAGATCCTTGACACGACATTGACATACGGTGTAGGCCACTCGGCCAAGTAAGTCACGAGAACTTACCTCGTGCGTGCTGAACTTCGAGCTCCGTCCACGAGCGTTGTTCGTCTGAGGCAAAACACAACAATTGTCATTAAACGAGATTTAAAACGTTAAACGTCCAAATTTAACGAAACCTTAACTAAGAAAATTCTCCTAAAATTCTAATTTAGCTCATGAGGCATTTTTACCGAGCAACTGACACTCGATACCTCAAAATTATCATTAACGAGTTTTTCCCCAAATTTCAAAAATTCGTCAATCTCTAATATTCGTCCTAAATCGATTAATTTCGTCCAATAACGTTTAATACGTTCAACATACCCACTAATAAAACAAACCTATGAATTTCAAACCCTAATTTGCGTTTTTCACAAAACCCTAAACGAATCCTAATTGTTTAAACTCCGTGAAAACCGAACTACAACGCTCCAAAGTATAGAATCATACCTAGGGTTGCGAGAGGAGGAGAAAACGTGAAGAACGGAGGTTGATCGGAGGACGAACGGAGGTCGGAAGAGGAAATGGCCTGTGAGAGAAACGCCGGAGAAAAATTTCAAAGGAGAAGAGGAATTGCTGAGAGAAGAGAAAACTGGTTTTATTGAATTTGACCTTCAAATACCCTTTTCCTCCTTTGATTTTCTATTGTTTCGTTCTTTGTTCGTTAGTCATGATTCGTTTCTCCAATTTCCTTACTTTGCATATCAACTACCCAGTTCTTTTGAACTGTCCGTAAAAAAAAAAAAAAAAAAAAAAAAAAAAAAAAAAAAAAAAAAAAAAAAAAAAAAAAAAAAAAAAAAAAAAAAAAAAAAAAAAAAAAAAAAAAAAAAAAAAAAAAAAAAAAAAAAAAAAAAAAAAAAAAAAAAAAAAAAAAAAAAAAAAAAAAAAAAAAAAAAAAAAAAAAAAAAAAAAAAAAAAAAAAAAAAAAAAAAAAAAAAAAAAAAAAAAAAAAAAAAAAAAAAAAAAAAAAAAAAAAAAAAAAAAAAAAAAAAAAAAAAAAAAAAAAAAAAAAAAAAAAAAAAAAAAAAAAAAAAAAAAAAAAAAAAAAAAAAAAAAAAAAAAAAAAAAAAAAAAAAAAAAAAAAAAAAAAAAAAAAAAAAAAAAAAAAAAAAAAAAAAAAAAAAAAAAAAAAAAAAAAAAAAAAAAAAAAAAAAAAAAAAAAAAAAAAAAAAAAAAAAAAAAAAAAAAAAAAAAAAAAAAAAAAAAAAAAAAAAAAAAAAAAAAAAAAAAAAAACGGACCTCATTTACTATTTTTACTTAAAACGTCCTTTATATTACGATAAACGTAATTCTCGTAAAATTAGCGTTAAACTCCTAAAATTTCCAAAATTTTCTTAAAATCTCTGTTAATTATTAGGATCGTAATAACGCTTTCTTTCGCAAAATGGACTTGATTTGACATAATTACAAAAATGCCTTCATATATTAATATATAAAATCCCGTAAAGAACCGGGTGTTACATTCCATCCAGCTTATTTAAAATTTTGTCCTCAAATTTGACTCCTCGGGATAATCATATCTGCTGTGGCTCCCAAGTCGCTTCTTCAACCTCGTGGTTCCGCCATAGGACTTTAACTAGCGGAATCTCTTTGTTGCGCAATACTTTGATGGACAACTCCAAAATACGTACCGGCCTCTCCACATATGTCAAGGTAGGCTTTACCTCGATGTCTCTCGCCTCCACAATATGTGATGGATCGCGCAAACACTTCCGAAGCATAGAGACATGAAACACATCGTGGATGCCTTCCATTGAAGCTTGAAGCTGTAGTCGATAAGCTATCTTCCCGATCTTCTTCAAAATAGGGAAGGGCCCCACATACCGAGGGTTCAGCTTGCCCTTCCTTCCAAATCTCATAACACCTTTAAACGGAGAAACTTTCAAGTAAACCTCATCACCTTCTTCGAATTCTAGTTCCCTCCGTCTCGTGTCAGCATAGCTCTTCTGTCGACTCTGAGCTATCTCGATACGCTGTCGGATAATGGCAATCTTCTCTGCCGTTTGCTGTAGAATCTCGGGACCAACAATACTGGCTTCACCAACCTCGTCCCAATACAACGAAGATCTACATTTTCGCCCATACAAAGCTTCGTACCGAGCCATACCAATGGTAGCCTAGAAGCTGTTGTTATAAGAGAACTCGATCAGTGGCAAATCCCTGCCCCACGATCCCTGAAATTCCAACACACAAGCTCTGAGCATATCCTCCAGAATCTGATTTGTTCTCTCTGTCTGACCATCAGTCTGAGGATGAAAAGCTGTGCTGAAATTTAGCTGAGTTCCCATAGCTTTGTGCAAACTCTTCCAGAATTTATATGTAAACCTCGGATCTTGATCTGAGACAATCGAAACTGGTACACCGTGCAATCTAACAACCACCTGCACATATAGTTCGGCGAGCAGGTCCATCGAAGATGTCATCTTCACAGATAAGAAGTGAGCCGACTTTGTCAATCGGTCCACGATCACCCAGATGCCATCATGATCTTTCGTCGTCCTTGGGAGCCCCACAATAAAATTCATGGAGATCTGCTCCCTTTTCCACTCCGAAATAGGCAGTGGCTGTAGTGTTCCAACCGGCCTCTGGTGTTATGCTTTCACCTGTTGACAAACTAAACAGGTTTCGACATATTTGGCGACCTCTCTCTTCATGTTTGGCCACTAGAAGTGTTGCTTTAAGTCCCGGTACATCTTGGTACTTCCCGGGTGCACAGAATAAGCTGAAGAATGCGCATCATCCAATATTTCCTTCTTTAGCTCCTCATCGTTAGGCACGTACCACCTATGCCTGAATTTTAGAATATCATCCTCTGATAAATAAAAATCCGACGAATTCTCAGATTTCAAGCCCAACCGAAACTCCTCGCACTCCATATCATTCTACTGAGCTTCACGGATCTTATCCAGAATAGTTGGCCTGAGGGTAATGTTGGTGAGCATACTGGACAACTCTGCCACTATCTCCACATCGAACCTCTCAATCTCAGACCGTAATGTAACTGACTCGCAGAAGGCTTTCGGCTTAAAGCATCAGCGACTTTGTTCGCCTTTCTTGGATGGTACTTTATCTCAAACTCATAGTCTTTGACGAACTCGAGCCACCTTCTTTGTCGCATATTAAGTTCCTTCTGTGTAAATAAGTACTTCAAGCTTTTGTGGTCAGAAAATATCTCGCACTGCTGTCCATATAAATAATGTCTCCAAATCTTCAGTGTGAAGACCACGGCTGCTAACTCCAGATCATGCGTAGGATAACTCTGCTCATACGGCTTCAACTGCCGAGAAGCATACGCAATAACCTTTCCTTCCTGCATCAATACACAACCGAGTCAAACTCCAGACGCATCGTAATAAATACTAAATTCGTCACCTTCAACAGGCAACGTCAACACTGGAGCTGTGGTCAATCTCTGCTTTAACTCCTTAAAACTTTTGTCACAAGCAGCCGACCATACAAATTCTCGTTCTTCCGAGTCAAGCGCGAAAGAGGAACTGTAATCTTTGAAAATCCCTCTATAAACTTCCGATAGTAGCGAGCTAATCCGAGAAATCCACGTACTTCATGCACGTTCTTAGGCTGTGGCCAATCTCTGACCACCTGAATCTTGCTCGGATCTACAGAAACCCTTTCTTCTGATATGTTGTGGCCAAGAAAACTGACCCTATCCAGCCAAAACTCGCACTTAGAGAACTTCGGATACAATTGGTGCCGGCATACTGTAACGCCCCCGAACCCACCCTAGTTCGGTGCGCTACTTTGCTAACAAATCCCATATTAAAACATAATTTAAAATAAGCCTAGACTCGTTAATTTCCCTTTATCCTAACCGCTAATCACCACGGCGTCTTTCCCGAAAAATTTCGGCAAAATAACGCCTGAAAATGGCGCCTCCAAAATGCTAGGTACCTGCAACCGAATAAATCCCAACCAACCAGATTCCGAAAATACTTAACTAACCAGCAACCAGCATACGAAATCTCCAAATAACAGTAAGAGGAACCTAAAATGCGAACATCTGAAAAATCCACAATATAGGCGATACATCACCCGTAAATATGACTAAATACAACATTTCCCAAAAAGAGTTAAAAAAAACTGAATACAATCCAATCCAACACATTTCCCTGAAGATCATGGTCGAGACGCCCCGACAACTGCCTGCACCGGCGTGCTCCATGTGCCACCGACTGCCCCTAGTCCCGGGCTTCATCATCTAGCTCACCTGATCTTGTTTTCACCTACACCACAGAACACACACACACACCGTAAGCTTAAGCTTAGCAAGTAATGAAGCACGAATATAAACATTCACAACGCACACCAGCCATATTTGCCGTGCACCGAAGTGCCATATTTGCCGTGCACCGAAGTGCCATATTTGCCGTGCACCGAAGTGCCATATTTGCCGTGCACCGAAGTGCCATATTTGCCGTGCACCGAAGTGCCATATTTGCCGTGCACCGAAGTGCCATATTTGCCGTGCACCGAAGTGCCATATTTGCCGTGCACCGAAGTGCCATATTTGCCGTGCACCGAAGTGCCATATTTGCCGTGCACCGAAGTGCCATATTTGCCGTGCACCGAAGTGCCATATTTGCCGTGCACCGAAGTGCCATATTTGCCGTGCACCGAAGTGCCATATTTGCCGTGCACCGAAGTGCCATATTTGCCGTGCACCGAAGTGCCATATTTGCCGTGCACCGAAGTGCCATATTTGCCGTGCACCGAAGTGCCATATTTGCCGTGCACCGAAGTGCCATATTTGCCGTGCACCGAAGTGCCATATTTGCCGTGCACCGAAGTGCCATATTTGCCGTGCACCGAAGTGCCATATTTGCCGTGCACCGAAGTGCCATATTTGCCGTGCACCGAAGTGCCATATTTGCCGTGCACCGAAGTGCCATATTTGCCGTGCACCGAAGTGCCATATTTGCCGTGCACCGAAGTGCCATATTTGCCGTGCACCGAAGTGCCATATTTGCCGTGCACCGAAGTGCCATATTTGCCGTGCACCGAAGTGCCATATTTGCCGTGCACCGAAGTGCCATATTTGCCGTGCACCGAAGTGCCATATTTGCCGTGCACCGAAGTGCCATATTTGCCGTGCACCGAAGTGCCATATTTGCCGTGCACCGAAGTGCCATATTTGCCGTGCACCGAAGTGCCATATTTGCCGTGCACCGAAGTGCCATATTTGCCGTGCACCGAAGTGCCATATTTGCCGTGCACCGAAGTGCCATATTTGCCGTGCACCGAAGTGCCATATTTGCCGTGCACCGAAGTGCCATATTTGCCGTGCACCGAAGTGCCATATTTGCCGTGCACCGAAGTGCCATATTTGCCGTGCACCGAAGTGCCATATTTGCCGTGCACCGAAGTGCCATATTTGCCGTGCACCGAAGTGCCATATTTGCCGTGCACCGAAGTGCCATATTTGCCGTGCACCGAAGTGCCATATTTGCCGTGCACCGAAGTGCCATATTTGCCGTGCACCGAAGTGCCATATTTGCCGTGCACCGAAGTGCCATATTTGCCGTGCACCGAAGTGCCATATTTGCCGTGCACCGAAGTGCCATATTTGCCGTGCACCGAAGTGCCATATTTGCCGTGCACCGAAGTGCCATATTTGCCGTGCACCGAAGTGCCATATTTGCCGTGCACCGAAGTGCCATATTTGCCGTGCACCGAAGTGCCATATTTGCCGTGCACCGAAGTGCCATATTTGCCGTGCACCGAAGTGCCATATTTGCCGTGCACCGAAGTGCCATATTTGCCGTGCACCGAAGTGCCATATTTGCCGTGCACCGAAGTGCCATATTTGCCGTGCACCGAAGTGCCATATTTGCCGTGCACCGAAGTGCCATATTTGCCGTGCACCGAAGTGCCATATTTGCCGTGCACCGAAGTGCCATATTTGCCGTGCACCGAAGTGCCATATTTGCCGTGCACCGAAGTGCCATATTTGCCGTGCACCGAAGTGCCATATTTGCCGTGCACCGAAGTGCCATATTTGCCGTGCACCGAAGTGCCATATTTGCCGTGCACCGAAGTGCCATATTTGCCGTGCACCGAAGTGCCATATTTGCCGTGCACCGAAGTGCCATATTTGCCGTGCACCGAAGTGCCATATTTGCCGTGCACCGAAGTGCCATATTTGCCGTGCACCGAAGTGCCATATTTGCCGTGCACCGAAGTGCCATATTTGCCGTGCACCGAAGTGCCATATTTGCCGTGCACCGAAGTGCCATATTTGCCGTGCACCGAAGTGCCATATTTGCCGTGCACCGAAGTGCCATATTTGCCGTGCACCGAAGTGCCATATTTGCCGTGCACCGAAGTGCCATATTTTTCTCACACACACGACAAACACAACGACAACACAACAGCAAGGCCAAACCACACCACACAATACCACACAACACGACGACTCAACTCAACGACACGACCACATAACACCACACAGCCTAACAATGCAACACAAAACCAATCAACCAACCAGACAAGTAACTCCACGCAATCCCGAAGCAACATAATTAATTTGACGTAACACAAAGCAAAGCAAAAAACAAAGAAACCCTACCGTTCTATGATGTAGGCCCGAAGGCAAAAGAATAGCATCCACTACTTACCTGGCGTCCTAGCTCGCTGAGAATATTCAGTTACCTGTCCACCTACGGCTCGACCTACGACAAATACCCAAACTTCATTAAACTCAAGGTTACATTCACCAATTACTCTCAAACTACTATTTCTAGCCTAATCCAACTAAAATCTAACTAAATGGGCCACTAATTTAGGTTCGGTAAAAACCGACCTAAAACTTCGAACGCGCGTAACTTTTACGTCGGTTATCGGAATCTAACGATTCCAGCGGCCACGCACTCCTCTAATAACCTATTTTAACTGCCAAAATGAATTTTAAAACAATTAACCTAGCTAGGTCAAAATGGCAAAAACCCAAACTGCCCTTTAACCGGAAATTTCCCCCTTTTCGATTTTCCATCAATTTTCACCCAATTCCTCACCAATCGACCACCTACACCTTCAATTTGAATAATCTAATCAAAATCCCGAGCCACACACACCAAAACCAAAATGCCCCAAATCGGAGCCCTCTGATTTTCGCCCAAACGGAGCTCATCACGACAAGGCGATGAAAGCCGGTCCAAGGGTCGGCAAACCCACACTTGAAACAACCTAAATCGGCCGGTGATCGGAGATCAATCGAGCTCGTCACTTTTGATTTCCAACAGAACCAAAAACAGGGCTAAAACCAACTTACCGGTTCGGTTCATGCGAGGAGTCAGCCGGAAGCTCCTCGTCGCCGTCGTCTGGCCGGAGACGTCGAGGAATCGCTGCGGTGAACGGCCGTCGATCGTCGCATGTCTCCCTCCTCTCCTCTGCTCCGTTCTCGGGTGCTCGGTGCTCGCGACAGAATGGCTTCAAGCCATTCTTTTATTTTATTTTTTATTTTATAATAATAATATTAATAATAAAACTAACCATTAATTAAATCTTCATTTACCGGTTTATCCTTCCGTATTTCCGACCATTTCGACTTTCGATAAATCTTGCTCTTAAATTATAATCCACTGCTTACTTTCACAGAAAATATCCGAACCTAAATTAGAAACCATTTGTTCCACCAATTTATTTAATTAAACATCCTATTTTATTATTCTTTTATTTTCTCTCCAGTTTTTCCCCAAAAATTCCGGGTGTTACACATAGAATCCTCGGAACTATCCTCAAGTGCTCCTCGTGTTCCACCTTCGTCTTTGAATAGATTAAGATGTTGTCGATGAAAAAAACAACAAACTGGTCTAAGTACTCCTTGAAGACTCGGTTCATCAAGTCCATAAAAACTGCAGGGTCATTAGTAAGTCCAAACGACATAACTAGGAACTCATAATGCCCATACCTCGTTCAGAACGCTGTTTTCTGAATATCCTCTTTACGGACCTTCAACTGATTGTAACCCGAGCGTAGGTCAATCCTGGAAAATACTCGGGCACCCTGTCGTTGATCAAACAAATCATCTTTCTATGGCAGTGGATACTTATTCTTCACTGTAAGCTTATTCAGCTCTCTGTAGTCCACGCACATCCTAAGCGTCCCGTCTTTCTTCTTGACGAATAGAACGGGCGCACCTCAGGGTCAAACACTCGGTCGGATGAACCCTTTGTCTAGCAACTCCTCCAACTGAGATTTCAACTCTTTCAACTCAGCAAGCGCCAATCTATACGCATTCTTTGACACTGGCGCCGAACTAGGATATACATCGATCACAAATTCAATCTCCCGGTCTGGTGGTAAATCAGGGAGATGGTCAAGGAAGATCTCAGAGAATTCTCTGACTATATGAATGTCACTCGGCTTTACTTCGCTGAGCAACTGAGTATTCAAATACAATGGCCAAATAAATAGAGTACTCACCTTTAAACTGCTCGTTGACCTTCATTGAATAAGAAATAGGCGACCCACTCAACCAGTTTATCGCCTGATAAGAAAACTCTGCTTTACCCGGGGGTCGAAAGGTCACAATCCCGGATCGACAATCGATGGTGGCAAAGTGCTGTGACAGCCAGTCCATCCCTAAGATAAGATCGTACCGCTCTATGCTCAGAACTATTAGACAAGCATAAAGGGTAGCATCCCCCACTGAGACGACATTGCCCTGGAGAAGACGATCCGACTGCATGTGCTCTCTCGAAGGCAGCATCACTCTATACTCGACCTCTGCTAACTCAAACGCTAATCCCAATCTAGCCATGCAAGCAGTTGAAATAAAGGAATGCGTACTCCCGTGTCTATCAACGAAAATACCGCTACGCCCATAATCAAAATGGTACCTGCTATCACGGAAGGCTGAGCCTCATCATCGATATCGCCAGGCTCGATAAAGGCAAAAATCCTGGGCATGACTCTCCTCTGATCTCTGCCCAACTAATCTCGGCCAGGCTTTGGACAATCCCTGACGTAATGGCCGACTTCACCACATCTAAAACATTTGTTAGTGCCAACCCGGGACTCTCCACTATGCTCTCGCTGACACTTAGGGCACCAGGGTATCTGAGAAGTCCCCTGTACATGTTTGCCCTTGCCTCGATCGTTGCCTCCCTCTAGAGGCCTCTTTACACCCTTTGCTGCTGTTGGGGATGTGGTGCTCTGGGTTGCCAACCCCGGTTCTGTGATTGAGGACGGATCTCATTGAAGAAGCCCTTAGCTGGCTCCCTCGGCCTAACACAAGTCGCCCTGGCTGCCTCGAAATGCAGAGCCCTGGCTGCAATATCATAATAAGGCACATCTATAATGCCTGACACCACAATGTTCATCTTGATCTCAGGATTCAGCCCCTCCATAAACTGATGCACTTTGTCTTCGTTGTCGCTGACAAGACGTGGTGCAAATTATGATAAAGCCTCAAACTTCCGAATATAATCAGCAACTGAACCTGTCTGCTTCAGCTGTGTAAATTCATTTCTCTTTGCTACTCTCACAGTGCGGCTGAAATACTTGTCGAAGAATACGGTCTTGAACCGTTCCCAGGTCATAATTGATACATTCGTCGTTGCTTTGATCGAATCCCACCAGAAACGGGCATCCAACGCCAAATGAAAGGTGACATAGGCCACCTTGCCTCCGTTTCCAACTTCTGCATAACCCAACATGTCCTCCATCACCCCGATCCATTCCTCAGCAACTGTTGGATCAGATGATCGGCCGTCAAATACCGGAGGTCGAAGACTTTGGAACTTCTGCATGCCTAGCTGTTAGGAACCACCAACTCTTGGGCCCTTTGATTCTCTCGATTCACTAAACTCTCAATTTGTTGTGCCTACCGGTCCATGTGCTGAGACTGACGGTCCAGCAATTCCGTAAGTCTGCCTAAGGCGTCGTCTCTAGGATCTCTTGCTCGAGTCATATTGTATAAAGCCTATAAAAAGTTTAAACATATAATCCTAAGAAACAAAAATAAAGAAATAAAACAGAACATACTTACAGTTGAAGAAGGACGTCCGCGTAGTGGCATGCGCAGTCGAGCAGTCTACATAACCGTTTTTAAAACCCGGGGGCTCTGATACCATAACTTGTGACGACCCTAACACTGTACCCAATTTTTCCGTATTATATTTTTTTTATTTTTTTTTATACTTAAAGTTTAATCTAAACGTTCGAGCGGAAATTGAACTTTAAAATCGGAATTTGAAACCGAAATCGTTACAGCCGTTCAAAAATCATTTAAAACAAACCTTAAAACAATTTATAAAACAATTTAAAACTATTAAAAGAAAACTTAATAAAAATTTCAAACAATCGAAGCAGTGAAAACCAACAAAAACAGGGACATAAACGGACAATCGCCCCTAAAAAGAAGGGGCGATCGCTGGTTTTTGCCAACGATCGCCTCACCAGGCGATCGTGATCGCCGCGTGACCACGAGGGGCGATCGATCGCCCATTTCGGCGATCGATCGCCACTCGCTTTGGAAATTTATTTCCAGAGCGCGCATCGATTCGCCAGCGATCGCCTAAACACCATGGGCGATCGATGCCATGTCCTCTGGATTTTTCCAGAGGACAGGCGTTCCTCTTTCCCTCTTCTTTTCTCTTCTTTCCTTCTACTTCCTTCTTTCTCTTCTTGCATAAACCTACAAAAAAACCACTTAACCAATCCTCTAACTCGATTATACACCATCATCTCAACCATACATTCCTACACAAATTCACTCAATTTTTCATCCAAAACAACGACTCAAAACACGTGTAAAATCATAGCCTAGTTTCCTAAAAATAAACCGCGTGGATATGTTTAAAAACTGAACATTTTCCTAAAACCAAACATTTACAAAATACATTTTTCAAAATGTTTAAAAATTCAAAACACATCCTATCCAATATCCAGAAGCAAACATCCTAAAATGTTTCTAACTATACCATAATCCACTATACAATCCAAATTTTCCCAAAACTCTCAAAATACCTAACCATTTACCCCCACGGGTCAGAATACGTGTAGACTGCCCATGCACATCACCGCAGCCGTTTTTCTTCAACCATCTTGTCCATCAGGTGGAGGAACGTCGTCATCACCTGCTTCTATATCACCTACACCATACAGATACACTATGAGCTAAAGGCTCAGTAAGCTTCGTAAATGTAAATGCATGTTGTGCGTATGAGTTTCAGAAATCATGCAACATTTTCTTTTCATTACGTCGCATACAAAATGTTACCGAGGTCTCAGCCTATTAGATGGAGAGGACACATCCCGTGGTCGGATTGCCCTCTTCACCTAACGGGGGGGTAGACGCTCGCACCCATAACAGCCGTGCCTGAGCCCCACATCGAGTAACCAGATAAAAGATTACATGGATTCATTACATTCGTTCATTTCATTTTCTTAAACACGTGCAGAAATTCATTTTCATGCTATTTTAAAATCCGTGATGCATGAACAATTATAGGCATTAAGTAAACAAGCATCATACATATCATCAAGACTATAAAAACATAACCTATATAAAAGAACTAACCCTATCTACCCAACCAAAGCATATAAACAAACAACTCTTCAGAGATCCTCGACGCGACATCGACATACGGTGTAGGCCACTCGGCCAAGTAAGTCACGAGAACTTACCTCGTGCGTGCTGAACTTCGAGCTCCATCCACGAGCGTTGTTCGTCTGAGGCAAAACACGACAATTGTCGTTAAACGAGATTTAAACCGTTAAACGTCTAAATTTAACGAAACCTTAACTAAGGAAATTCTCCTAAAATTCTAATTTAGCTCATGAGGCATTTTTACTGAGCAACTAACACTCGATACCTCAAAATTACCATTAACGAGTTTTTCCCCAAAACTCAAAAATTCGTCAATCTCTAATATTCGTCCTAAATCGATTAATTTCGTCCAATAACGTTTAATACGTTCACCCACTAATAAACAAACCTATGAATTTCAAACCATAATTCGCGTTTTTCACAAAAACCTAAACGAATCCTAATTGTTGAAACTCCGTGAAAACCGAACTACAACGCTCCAAAGCATAGAATCATACCTAGGGTTGCGAGAGGAGGAGAAAACGTGAAGAACGGAGGTTGATCGGAGGACGAATGGAGGTCGGAAGAGGAACGGTCGTGAGAGAACGCTGGAGGAGAAGATTTTCAAAGGAGAAGAGGAATTGCGTGGAGAAGAAGAAAAACATTGGTTTTTAATTGAAATTTTGACCTTGCAAATCACCCTTTTGCCCTTCCTTTGATTTTTCTATTTGTTTCGTCCTTTGTTTCATTAATTGATCAATGATTCGGTTTCTCCAAATTTCCTTACTTTGCCAATAACTTCAAATTACATCCAGAGTTCTTTTAAAATTGTCCGTTGGCAATTCGGACCTCATTTACTATTTCCAATAACGTTTAATACGTTCAACATACCCACTAATAAAACAAACCTATGAATTTCAAACCATAATTCGCGTTTTTCACAAAAACCTAAACGAAACCTAATTGTTGAAACTCCGTGAAAACTGAACTACAACGCTCCAAAGCATAGAATCATACCTAGGGTTGCGAGAGGAGGAGAAAACGTGAAGAACGGAGGTTGATCGGAGGACGAATGGAGGTCGGAAGAGGAACGGTCGTGAGAGAACGCTGGAGGAGAAGATTTTCAAAGGAGAAGAGGAATTGCGTGGAGAAGAAGAAAAACATTGGTTTTTAATTGAAATTTTGACCTTGCAAATTACCCTTTTGCCCTTCCTTTGATTTTTCTATTTGTTTCGTCCTTTGTTTCATTAATTGATCAATGATTCGGTTTCTCCAAATTTCCTTACTTTGCCAATAACTTCAAATTACGTCCAGAGTTCTTTTAAAATTGTCCGTTGGCAATTCGGACCTCATTTACTATTTTTACTAAAACGTCCTTTATATTACGATAAACGTAATTCTCGTAAAATTAGCGTTAAACTCCTAAAATTTCCAAAATTTTCTTAAAATCCCTATTAATTATTAGGATCGTAATAATGCTTTTTTTTTTTACAAAATGGACTTGATTTGTTATAATTACAAAAATGCCTTCATATATTAATATACAAAATCCCGTAAAGAATCGGGTGTTACACGTAGTGTCTATATCGGGTCCTGAATGCGGTCTTTGGAATATCACTGGCTTTGACTTTCAGTTGATAATAACCGGAGCGCAAATCAATCTTCAAAAATACCCGAGCCCCTTGTAGCTGGTCAAACAAGTCGTCGATCCTCGGCAACAGGTACTTATTTTTTATGGTTAACTTGTTCAGCTCACGGTAATCAATGCACATACGTAAGGACTCATCCTTCTTTTTGACAAGCAAGACGGGAGCGCCCCACAGAGAGAAACTAGGGCGTACAAAGCCCTTGTCCACCAATTCCTTTAGCTGAGTCTTCAACTCCCTCAACTCTATTGGCCCCATACGATACGGATTCTTTGATACCGGTTCAGCACCAGGACATACTTCAATTTCGAACTCAATCTCGCAATCCGATGGCAATCCCAGTAAGTCATCTAAGAAAACCTCTAAGAAGTTTTGGACTACCGAAATATCTTAAAGTTCTACTTCACCTTGCCTTTGAACATCCACTACGTGGGCAAGAAATCCGACACACCCTGACCTCATCAGTTGTTAAGCTTTCAAGGAGAATATAGCAGGCATAATGTGTTGCTTTGGTATTGCCTGGTAGGAGAACTCTTTCTCATTCGGGCACTTAAAAGACACAAGCCCAGACCTGCAGTTAATCGTGGCGTGATGTCTAAACAGCCAGTCTATTCCTAGAATTACCTCGTATCCTTTCATACCAATGATGATAAGATTGACATTTAATTTTTAGTCCTCTACTGACACTATATCGCCCTGTACTGCCTGGTCGGAGTGCATAAACTCTCCGGATGGTAGCATGACACTGAAGGGCCAATCTGACGACACAATACTTAAATTCTCCCTATCCACGAAGTCCATTGCCACAAACAAATGTGTGTCCCGCGTGTCCAACAGAGTATATGCAGGTAAATTACATATCAAAATTGTACCTGTGATCGCTATTTGGCTGGGCGTCATCATCATTCTCTATCATTACAAAATCTCTTGGCGTGGCACGATTCGGTCTCCTGTTAGGCATTGGGCAATCCTAGATGTGACGGCCCTCTTTGTTGCATCGGAAGCAATGGCCAGTAAAGAGCCTGCAGTCACCTATGTGACTTCTCTGGCAACAGGGGCATACAGGAAGCTGAGGAGCTCCCATTGGTCTTTTCCCTTTGTCCTGATAAATAGCAGTCTCATTGGGCCTCTTAACACCCCTGTTCTGTTGCTGTTGTGGTTGCCAATCCTGACCCCGTTGTTGTTGTTGAGGGGCATCACAAAAGAATCTCTTTGATGAATCCCTCTATTTCTGAAACTTTATTTCTAAGGCTTCAAACTGATAAGCCTTGGCCACCACTTTCGTATACGGGGCCTCATCAAAACCCCCCGTCGTGATTCCCCGTAAAAGGTCCATCTTCAGACCCGGATGAACTGGTGTACCTTGTTTTCGTCGGTGGCCACCAAATGAAGTGCGTAGAAGGATAGTGACTTGAACTTCTGAACATACTCGACCACCGATCCATATTGCCGTAGTCGAGAGAATTCCATCATCTTCTCCTTCCATGTGTTGCAGTCGAAGTACTTCTCATAGAAAATCCTCTTTATTCCACCCCAATCCATCCCCACTATAGTCAACTGTACAGTGTCCCACAAAAATTCAGCATTCTTGGTGAGATGAAACGTGGCACACACCACTTTCTTACTTTCTTCCACTTCTGCATAGTTAAACATTCGCTCGATCTGTAAGATCCATTCCTCAGCGTGAGTTGGGTCCATCGACAATCCATCAAATGTAGGCGGTTGGAGCCATCGGAATCTGTCTCCACTGGTGTCACGTGGAGCATTTGCGTGATTGTTGTTGTTGTTGTTATTGTTGATCTCATTATCCTCCCTGGCCATCATACGTTCTACCATGCGGGACTGTACACCCACCAACTCAGTTAAACGTTCAATGGTTTCACTGCTATCATCTACTCATCAGCTTGAGGCACAAAGTCCTCATATGGAGGATCCATACCTACAACAGGGAGTTCAACTATGAGCCTAAAGCTCAGTAAGAACATGAAATGCAGTGATGCATATGCTGTGCATGAACATTTTCAAATACATGAACATTACATTACATTACGTTACATTTCACTGGATAGGAAGGTATAAGTGGGAAGAAGAGCTGGCGCAACAGGAGTACATGCCACAACAGGACATAAAAGGAGTACATGACAGGATGCAAGTCCTCGTCCACACTTAACCATACATTACATTACAGGTTTTATCATTCTTAACTTCAAAATGTGTGCAGAAAACATTTATATGACTTTCAGGAAAAACGTGTATGCATGAAAATTTACGGTGCTTGAACATAACAGAGACAGGAGACAGAATCACAAAGCAAGACATAAAATAAACACGTTTCACTTAGAACATAACCTATGACCTAACTACCCGAACCAAAACCTAGTATCTCCATGCTGTAGGGCCTTAAAGGGCCAACTTATACGCATGAACTTACTTGTTGTCCGAAATGCAGCAAGCTTGTACACACGTCTACTGTGGTTCGCGAACCTATAGAACGCAAAATCGGATATTAACCTAAACTTCAAAAAACTAAGATTTAACTAACCTAAGCTTGTTAACTAATGAAAAAGGGTTACCTTTACTAAAGGAAACAGAAAGTTTTGGAAATTTGTCTTAGGCGTCTGGAAGAGAGAAAACAGAAAAGTGCTTCACGCATGAGTGAAGAGAATGGAGGAAGAAAGGAAGAGAAAAGGGCATTGGCTTCTCTAACAAATTTGCTAAGTGTCAATCATCCATTGGTTTCCTCCCACCAACCTTAATTCCTTCCTAATTTGCCCCTCCATGCATTTCTAACTAATGGTTTGTTTAGTTTAGTTACACCATAGTTTGGTTTTTTTTATTCTATTATTCCATTTAATATAAGCTCCGTCGATTTATTTTTCAACAAAACATTCATTTTATTAATATCAAATTAATTCCGCTTAGATGATCCGGGGAGTAATTACATAGGCAAAAATGTCGGGTGTTACAGATTTCTTGCTTATGTAGTGGATGTTCAAAGGCAAGGTGAGGTGGAACTTCAAAATATTCTGGTAGTTCGAAACTTCTCGGAGGTTTTCTTAGATGACTTACCGGGATTGCCGCCGAATCGCGAGATTGAGTTTGAAATACATGTATGTCCTGGTACCAAACCGGTATCGAAAAAATCCGTACCGTATGGCCCCAATAGAGCTGAGGGAGTTGAAGCTAAAGAAATTGGTGGACAAGGGCTTCGTGCACTCTAGTTTCTCTCCGTGGGATGCTCCCATCTTGTTTGTTAAAAAGAAGGATGGATTCTTACGTATGTGCATAGACTACCGTGAGCTGAACAAGTTGACTATCAAGATAAGTACCCGTTTCTGAGGATCAAAAATTTTATCCGCAAAATTTGCTTAAGCGAATAGCTCCGGATATTGGGCCCTAACATCCTGTTGTCTTTCTCAAGTGGCTTCCTCCACGTTATGATTGTGCCATAAAACTTTCACCAATGGGACAACCTTGTTGCGCAGCACTTTGATTGAAGTATCAAAAATCTAGATGGGCCTTTCTTCATATGTCAACGTCGGCATGATATCAAAGTCCACCTGTTCCACGATCTGAGTTGGATCTCGCACACATTTTCTCAGCATCGAAACATGAAAAACGTTGTGAACTCCACCCATTGACGCTGGCAGATGTAGTCTGTAAGCAATGCTTCCCACACGCTTCAAGATGGAAAAAGGTCCAATAAACCATGGGCTGAGCTTTCCTTTCTTACCGAATCTCATTACGCCCTTGAAAGGCGACACTTTCAAGAATACTTCATCGCCCTCAGCAAACTCTAAGTCTATTCTCCTATGGTCTGCGTAACTCTTCTGTCGACTCTGAGCAATTTTTATTCGTTGTTTGATAGCAGCAATATCCTCGGACATCTGTTGTAATAACTCAGGGGCGATAAGCCTAGATTCTCCAACTTCGTCCCAACATAATGGAGATTTGTATTTTCGGCCATAAAGAGCTTCATATGGAGCCATACCGATCGTAGCCTAGTAGCTATTGTTGTAAGTGAACTCCACGAGTGTGATGACCCGAATATGCACGTATGAGTACGACTGCGGGGTAAACCTCGGGTTGCAGGGCAAACCTTGGGACCTAAGCCGAGTGTAGGCGAATCCCGGACTCGAGTATAGGCGAATCTCGGGTCGTAAAGAGGGGGTCGTCACAATACCACATCGCTTGGGGAAGTATGTGAAATGAAACATATGTAAGAGATCCATCCCAATATAGTAAGACGCGTTCTAGAGCACAATTGACAACGGATCCCATAAGAACTCCGAAGTTAAAAGTGCTTCGGCGAGAGCAATTCCAGGTGGTGACCTTCCGGGAAGTTCTCGCCAAACAAAGCCGTGAGGGGAGGATATTGGGCTGCGGCCCAATCCCCAGAGCGGACAATATCTTGCTGGGATAAGGGGTCGTTACAAATGGTATCAGAGCCTGTACCCAACCGGAAATGTGGCCAACGAGGACGTTGGGCCCCCGAGGGGGTAATTGTGATGACCCGAATGTGCACGTATGAGTACGACTGCGGGGCAAACCTCGGGTTGCGGGGCAAACCTCGGGACCTAAGCCGAGTGTAGGCGAATCCTGGACTCGAGTATAGGCGAATCCCGGGTCGTAAAGAGGGGGTCGTCACAATACCACATCGCTTGGGGAAGTATGTGGAAATGAAACATATGTAAGAGATCCATCCCAATATAGTAAGACGCGTTTTGGAGCACAATTGACAATGGATCCCATAAGAACTCCGAAGTTAAAAGTGCTTCGGCGAGAGCAATTCCAGGTTGGGTGACCTTCTGGGAAGTTCTCGCCAAACAAAGCCGTGAGGGGAGGATATTGGGCTGCGGCCCAATCCCCAGAGCGGACAATATCTTGTTAGGAATAGGGGTCGTTACAACGAGTGGCAAATATTTACTCCAAGGAGCATGAAATTCCAGCACGCACGACTTTAACATATCCTCTAGTATCTAAATCGTTCTCTCGGACTGTCCGTCAGTCTATGGATGAAAGGCTGTGCTGAAGTTTAACTTGGTACCCAAGGAGTGTTGCAAGCTTTTCCAGAATCTCGACGTGAATCTAGGGTCCCGGTCAGATACAATTGATACTGGCACCCCATGCAGCTTGATAATTTCGTTAATATATAACTCTGCATACTGATCCATAAAGAAAGTCGTCTTCACAGGTAGAAAGTGGGCCGACTTCATCAGTCTGTCCACAATAACCCATATGCTATTATGGCCCTTAGCCATCCTCGGTAAGCCAACAACAAAGTCCATAGTGATGTTCTCTCACTTTCATTCAGGGATCGGGAGAGGCTAAAGTGTTCCACCTGATTGTTGATGTTCAGCCTTGACTTGTTGACATTCCATGCAAGACTCCACATATTTGGCTACTTCATTCTTCATATTCGGCCACCAGAAGTGAAGTTTCAAGTCTTGATACATCTTTGTGCTTCCAGGATGCACTGAAAAAGAAGACGAGTGGGCTTCCGACAAGATGCCTTTTTGTAGCTCTTCATCTCTTAGAACATACCACCTGTCTTTAAACTTCATAATACCACCTCCTGAATAGCTGAACTCGGATGAGGCCATAGGCAACTTGCTTACTATATCAGCCATCTTCTTCGAATTGATCTTATGGGCTTCCTTAATTCAGTCTAGAATGGTTGGCCATAATGTTTGACTTACCAGCATGGCCGATAGCTTAGAAGCTACCTGCAATTCAAACCTCTGAATTTTTGTCCTCAAAGGCACTGATATGGCCGACAAGGCCGGTTGCATAGTAGTCGGCATCCTGCTCAATGCATCGGCTACTACGTTGGCTTTCCCAGGGTGGTACTTAATCTCGATATCGTAGTCTTTCACAAATTCGAGCCACCGTCGTTGTCTCATGTTTAACTCCTTCTGAGTAAATATGTACTTTAAGCTTTTGTGATCCAAAAATACCTCACATGATTGCCCATACAAGTGGTGTCTCCGTAGTTTCAGTGCAAAAACAACTGCCGCTTACTCCAGATCGCGAGTAGGGTAGTTTTGCTCGTGATTCTTCAATTGTCTGGATGCGTACGCCACCACTTTTCCTTCTTGCATTAGTACGCAGCCGAAACCAACCTTTGACGCATCACAGTACACACTGAATTTTTCGTCTTCGACCGGCAATACCAACAGAGGAGCAATGGTCAACTTCTGTCTAAGCGTCTGAAAACTCACCTCACAAGCTTCAGACCACTTGAATTTGATGTCTTTCCTCGTTAGGCTGGTCATAGGCTTTGCTATCACAGAAAATTCCTTGATAAAATTTCTGTAATAACCAGCTAAACCGATAAAATTTCGTACCTCACTGACATTTCTCGGTCTCGGCCATTCTTTCATTGCCAGAATCTTGGCTGGATCCATGGACACTCCTTCTGCAGACACCACATGGCCTAGGAAATTAATCCTGCTCAACCAGAATTCACACTTCGACAATTTGGCGTACAATCGATGCTGTTTTATAGTTGACAGCACAATAGCCAAGTGCTCTTCATGCTCCACCTCATTCCGATAATAAACCAGGATGTCGTCGATGAAAACGATCACAAATTTATCCAAGAAATCTTAGAATATCTTGTTCATCAAGTCCATAAATGCCGCCGGGGCATTAGTCAACCCAAACGACATCACCAAGAATTCAGAGTGTCCGTATCGGGTTCTGAATACGGTCTCTGGAATATCATCATCTCTGACCTTCAATTGATAATAACCAGAGCGCAAGTCAATCTTTGAGAATATACGAGCCCCTTGTAGCTGGTCAAACAAATCGTCGATCCTCGGCAATAGGTACTTATTCTTGATAGTCAACTTGTTCAGCTCACAGTAGTCAATACACATACGTAGGGACCCATCCTTCTTCTTAACAAATAGGACTGGAGCACCCCACGGAGAGAAACTAAGGCGCACAAAGCTCTTGTCCACCAATTCCTTTAGCTTAGTCTTCAACTCCTTCAGCTCTATTAGCACCATACAGTATGGATTCTTTGATACTGGTTCAGCACCATGATACACATCAATTTAAAATTCAATCTCACGATTCGGTGGCAATCCCGATAAGTCATCTAAGAAGACCTCTGAGAAGTTTTGAACCACCGGGATATCTTGTAGTTCTGCCTCACCTTGCCTTTGAACATCTATTACGTGGGCAAGATGTGACGCCCTGAAACCGTACCCGATCGGGGTCCGGGATCGGAGCCATCACACCGGACATTTTACAGAAAAACAAGACATATTTTTTTTTTGAAAATATATAACAGTAGGAGACATGAAGACGTATAAACACATGGATAACAGTTACAAATGGCAGAAGCAGAAGATGTAATTAATGGTTAATGAGAATAAGACAAAATGAACAGTGAACGGATGAATAAAAATGTGACAGTGACCGGATGATAAAAATGTGAACAGTGGACCGGATGATTAAAAATGTGAACAGTGACCGGATGATTAAAAATGGAACAGTGACCGGATGATTAAAAATGTGAACAGTGACCGGATGATAAAAATGTGAACAGTGACGGATGATTAAAAATGGAACAGTGACCGGATGATAAAAATGTGAACAGTGACCGGATGATTAAAAATGTGAACAGTGACCGGATGATTAAAAATGTGAACAGTGACCGGATGATAAAAATGTGAACAGTGACGGATGATTAAAAATGTGAACAGTGACCGGATGAATAAAAATGTGACAGTGACCGGATGAATAAAAATGTGACAGTGACCGGATGATTAAAAATGTGAACAGTGACGGATGATTAAAAATGGAACAGTGACCGGATGATAAAAATGTGACAGTGACCGGATGATAAAAATGTGAACAGTGACGGATGATTAAAAATGTGAACAGGACCGGATGATTAAAAATGTGAACAGTGACGGATGATTAAAAATGGAACAGTGACCGGATGATTAAAAATGTGAACAGTGACGGATGATTAAAAATGTGAACAGGACCGGATGATTAAAAATGTGAACAGTGACCGGATGATTAAAAATGTGAACAGTGGACCGGATGATTAAAAATGTGAACAGTGACGGATGATTAAAAATGTGAACAGTGACCGGATGATTAAAAATGTGAACAGTGACCGGATGAATAAAAATGTGACAGTGACCGGATGAATAAAAATGTGACAGTGACCGGATGATTAAAAATGTGACAGTGACCGGATGATTAAAAATGTGAACAGTGACCGGATGATTAAAAATGTGAACAGGACCGGATGATTAAAAATGTGAACAGTGACGGATGATTAAAAATGTGAACAGTGACCGGATGATAAAAATGTGAACAGTGACGGATGATTAAAAATGTGAACAGTGACGGATGATTAAAAATGTGAACAGTGACCGGATGAATAAAAATGTGACAGTGACCGGATGATAAAAATGTGAACAGTGACGGATGATTAAAAATGTGAACAGTGACCGGATGATTAAAAATGTGAACAGTGACCGGATGAATAAAAATGTGACAGTGACCGGATGATTAAAAATGTGAACAGTGACGGATGATTAAAAATGTGAACAGTGACCGGATGAATAAAAATGTGACAGTGACCGGATGATAAAAATGTGAACAGTGACGGATGATTAAAAATGTGAACAGGACCGGATGATTAAAAATGTGAACAGTGACCGGATGATTAAAAATGTGAACAGTGACGGATGATTAAAAATGTGAACAGTGACGGATGATTAAAAATGTGAACAGTGACGGATGATTAAAAAATGTGAACAGTGACCGGATGATAAAAATGTGAACAGTGACGGATGATTAAAAATGTGAACAGTGACGGATGATTAAAAATGGAACAGTGACCGGATGAATAAAAATGTGAACAGTGACGGATGATTAAAAATGTGAACAGGACCGGATGATTAAAAATGTGAACAGTGACCGGATGATTAAAAATGTGAACAGTGACGGATGATTAAAAATGGAACAGTGACCGGATGAATAAAAATGTGAACAGTGACGGATGATTAAAAATGTGAACAGGACCGGATGATTAAAAATGTGAACAGTGACCGGATGATTAAAAATGTGAACAGTGACGGATGATTAAAAATGGAACAGTGACCGGATGATTAAAAATGTGAACAGTGACGGATGATTAAAAATGTGAACAGTGACGGATGATTAAAAATGGAACAGTGACCGGATGATAAAAATGTGAACAGTGACCGGATGATTAAAAATGTGAACAGTGACGGATGATTAAAAAGTGAACAGTGACCGGATGATTAAAAATGTGAACAGTGACCGGATGATTAAAAATGTGAACAGTGACCGGATGATAAAAATGTGACAGTGACCGGATGATTAAAAATGTGAACAGTGACCGGATGATTAAAAATGTGAACAGTGACCGATGATTAAAAATGTGAACAGTGACCGATGATTAAAAATGTGAACAGTGACCGATGATTAAAAATGTGAACAGTGACCGATGATTAAAAATGGAACAGTGACCGGATGATTAAAAAATGTGAACAGTGGACCGGATGATTAAAAATGTGAACAGTGACCGGATGAATAAAAATGTGACAGTGACCGGATGATAAAAATGTGAACAGTGACCGGATGATTAAAAATGTGACAGTGACCGGATGATTAAAAATGTGAACAGTGACCGGATGAATAAAAATGTGAACAGTGACCGGATGAATAAAAATGTGAACAGTGGACCGGATGATTAAAAAATGTGAACAGTGACCGGATGATTAAAAAGTGAACAGTGACCGGATGATTAAAAATGTGAACAGTGACCGGATGATAAAAATGTGAACAGTGACGGATGATTAAAAATGTGAACAGTGACCGGATGATTAAAAATGGAACAGTGACCGGATGATAAAATATGAACAGTGACCGGATGAATAAAAATGTGAACAGTGACCGGATGATTAAAACTTAAAAGACAAAACTGGCAACTTTTAACATGATTACATGAAAACAGAAGTTGTGGAAACAGAATGTATGAAAACTTCAAACTTCAGAAAACGATTCAAAACATGATTTTGAACATATCGGGAAAAACACGACGGAATTTTAAGGAAAAAAAAATTACATGGATGGCTCTAACATGACAGAAACTTAAGAAAAAATCACACTACATGGATAGCTCTAAAACCAGAAACTGTCCATGCACAGACTAACAGAAAATATCCCAAACAAATTCCAGAATATTTTCAAACATACATTCCACTGTCAAATACAGAGGTTTAAAAACATAAACTCAAAAACCTATACTTTATCAAAATCCCAACAGAATTCCTAACAGCGACTAAACTTTGTTTTAAAATCTCAAAAACTATGCAGAACTTGACATACATACACACCACAGGAAATCAGAATATGTCTGGCTGCCACAACCAACCCCCGCAAGCTCATTCCTCCAACAGCACCTACACATCGGTCGGAGGCACAAAGTCCTCATCCACGGGTTCAGTACCTACAACAGGGAGTTCAACTATGAGCCTAGAGCTCAGTAAGAACATACAATGCAAAGTGATGCACGTGCTATGCATGAACATTTTCAAATACATGAACATTACATTACATTACCTTACATTTCACTGGACAGGGAGGTATAAGTGGGGCTTATAGAGGAACTGGCGCATATACATACTTGACATAACAGGACATGACACTGGTTAGTAATTTTGCTGGGACCCAGGGAAGGAAAAGGTACAGGGTATCCTTAGCAGGGATAATTTTACATGAGTCCCAGAGAAGGACAAGAACAGGATGCCAGTCCTCGTCCACACTTAATCATACATTCATTACAGGTTTTATCATACTTAACTTCAAAATTGTGTACATAAAACGTTTACATGATTTTACAGAAAAACGGGTATGCATGGACGGTGCTTGAACCTAAAATAACAGGCAACAAGAATATCACAACAGAGAGTGAAACAAAACTAGACAACTCAGAACTTATTCTAACTTTTCTACCCAAAACGAACCGACAGAACTGATACTCCTAGTACCTCCAAGTTGCAGGGCCTTAAGGGCCAACCTACGGGCATGAACTTACCTGGTTGCTGTCGCGTTGATGTTCTGAATGTCTCAGAAATGCTCGGACCTGTAGCATGCATGTAGAGAATTTAAAACACGCTACAAATGCTAACTAATAAGCTGTTAGAAATCAACAGCAACATCTTTCAAATCCTTAGAAAACAACAACGTGTTTTCATCCAAAAACAGTGAGTTTTCACAAATATCAAAACCCTAAACTTCGGTAAAAACTCACTTTTTAACTTATCCAAAATGTTAGCTTTAGTAGACGTTTACCTTTGCTGGAGTAGGCAGGAAAAATGGGAGTGTTTTATGAAAGGTTGAAATCGCAGGAAAAGAAAAGAAGAAGCGGAGAAGGAAAACAGAGAAGAGAAAGAAAGGTTTCACGTAGGAGGGAAGAGAATGAGAGAGGAAAAACTTGGCTTCTCCAACAAGTTGTACACTTGGCATTCATCCATTGGCCTCCTCCCACCAACCTTAATTTCACCCAAAACTACCCCTTCATCCATTTCAAACTAGCTTGTTTGTTTAGTTACACATTGGTTTGGTTTTTATCTCATTATCCAATTTCTCATTCGTTTTGGTTTCCAACAAATCATACATTATATTATCATTGAATTAATCCCACTTAATAATTCGGGAAAATAATTACATAGGTAAAAATGCCGGGTGTTACACAAGAAATCCGACACATCCTGACCTCATCAGCTGTTGAGCTTTCAAGGAGGATATAACAGGCATACTGTGTTTTTTCGGTATTGCTTGATAGGAGAACTCTACCTCGTTCGGGCGCTTAAAAGACACGAGCCTGAACCTGCAGTTGATGGTGGCGTGATGTCGAAACAGCCAGTCCATCCCCAGAATTACTTTGTATCCTTTCATACCGATGATGATAAGATTGGCATACAATTTCTGGTTCTCCAACTTACACTATATCACCCTGCACTGCCTGCTCAGAGTGCATAAACCCTCCGGACGGTAGCATGACACTGTAGAGTTGATCTAACGGCACAATACATAAGTTCTCCCTACCCAAAAAGTCCGTTGCCACAAACGAATGTGTGGCTCCTATATCCAACAAAGTATAAGCAGGTGCATCACAAATCAATATTGTAGCTGTGATCGCCGTGTCCTGTGTGTCATCATCTTCCTCTATCATTGCAAAAACCCTCGGCACGACTCGATTCAGTATCATGTCGGGCATTGGGCAATCCTGAACGTGATGGCCCTCCTTGTCGCATCGGAAGCAACGGCCAGTAAAGAGCCTGCACTCCCCCGTATGATTTCTCTGGCAACGCGGCATACAAGAAGCTGAAGAGCTCCCATTGGTCTTTTTCCCTTGTCCTGATAAACGCCAATCTCATTAGGTCTCTTGACACCTCTATTCTGTTGCCGTTGTGGTTGCCCAACCTAACCCCTTTGTTGTTGCTGTTGAGGGGCATCATGTAGGGTTCTCTTTGATGTATCTCTATATCTTTGAGACTTCGCCTCTAAAGCTTCCAACTGATAAGCCTTGGCCACCACTTTCGTGTACGGGACCTCATCGAAACCCCCAGTTATGATCCCGCGTAATAAGTCCATTTTCAGCCCTTGAATGAACTGGTGTACCTTGTTTTCGTCGGTGGCCACCAGATGAGGTGCGTAGCGAGATAACGATTCAAACTTTTGAACATATTCGGCCACTGATCCAAATTGCTGCAATCGAGCGAATTCAACCAACTTTTCCTTCCTCACACTGCAGTCGAAGTACTTCTCGTAGAAGATCTTCTTGAATCCTTCCCAACTTAATGCCACGGTAGATGACTGCACCGTGTCCCACCAAAATCTAGCATTTTTGGTGAGATAGAACTGAGGCACATATCACCTTCTTGTTCTCCTCCACTTCGGCATAGCTGAACATACGTTCGATCTGCCGGATCCATTCCTCTGCGTGAGTAGGATCTGTTGATAATCCATCAAACACAGGCGGTTGGAGTTGTCGGAATCTCTCTCCACTAGAATCACGTGGAGCATTAGCACTGTTGTTGTTCCCATTATCAGCCATCATGCGCTCCATCATGCGAGACTGAACGCTGACCAGCTCAGTTAAATGTTCAATGGCATCGCCCCATCGTTTGGCTCACCTTGGTGTCCTTTTACCATTTCTATGTAAATCCTATAAATGATAAGGAACTTAACTTATTAAACTAAAACAGATACAGAAACTTAAACACTTACAGTTGGTGGAGCGATCTCGCATGGCGGATTGCGCAGTCAGACAGTTTACATAATCACTTTAAACTCGAAAAATAGTGGACACAGAAGTCCGTGGACGTTTACAATAAAAGACAAAAATAGTGGACACAGAAGTCCGTGGACGTTTACAATAAAAGACAAAAATAGTGGACACAGAAGTCCGTGGACGTTTACAATAAAAGACAAAAATAGTGGACACAGAAGTCCGTGGACGTTTACAATAAAAGACAAAAATAGTGGACACAGAAGTCCGTGGACGTTTACAATAAAAGACAAAAATAGTGGACACAGAAGTCCGTGGACGTTTACAATAAAAGACAAAAATAGTGGACACAGAAGTCCGTGGACGTTTACAATAAAAGACAAAAATAGTGGACACAGAAGTCCGTGGACGTTTACAATAAAAGACAAAAATAGTGGACACAGAAGTCCGTGGACGTTTACAATAAAAGACAAAAATAGTGGACACAGAAGTCCGTGGACGTTTACAATAAAAGACAAAAATAGTGGACACAGAAGTCCGTGGACGTTTACAATAAAAGACAAAAATAGTGGACACAGAAGTCCGTGGACGTTTACAATAAAAGACAAAAATAGTGGACACAGAAGTCCGTGGACGTTTACAATAAAAGACAAAAATAGTGGACACAGAAGTCCGTGGACGTTTACAATAAAAGACAAAAATAGTGGACACAGAAGTCCGTGGACGTTTACAATAAAAGACAAAAATAGTGGACACAGAAGTCCGTGGACGTTTACAATAAAAGACAAAAATAGTGGACACAGAAGTCCGTGGACGTTTACAATAAAAGACAAAAATAGTGGACACAGAAGTCCGTGGACGTTTACAATAAAAGACAAAAATAGTGGACACAGAAGTCCGTGGACGTTTACAATAAAAGACAAAAATAGTGGACACAGAAGTCCGTGGACGTTTACAATAAAAGACAAAAATAGTGGACACAGAAGTCCGTGGACGTTTACAATAAAAGACAAAAATAGTGGACACAGAAGTCCGTGGACGTTTACAATAAAAGACAAAAATAGTGGACACAGAAGTCCGTGGACGTTTACAATAAAAGACAAAAATAGTGGACACAGAAGTCCGTGGACGTTTACAATAAAAGACAAAAATAGTGGACACAGAAGTCCGTGGACGTTTACAATAAAAGACAAAAATAGTGGACACAGAAGTCCGTGGACGTTTACAATAAAAGACAAAAATAGTGGACACAGAAGTCCGTGGACGTTTACAATAAAAGACAAAAATAGTGGACACAGAAGTCCGTGGACGTTTACAATAAAAGACAAAAATAGTGGACACAGAAGTCCGTGGACGTTTACAATAAAAGACAAAAATAGTGGACACAGAAGTCCGTGGACGTTTACAATAAAAGACAAAAATAGTGGACACAGAAGTCCGTGGACGTTTACAATAAAAGACAAAAATAGTGGACACAGAAGTCCGTGGACGTTTACAATAAAAGACAAAAATAGTGGACACAGAAGTCCGTGGACGTTTACAATAAAAGACAAAAATAGTGGACACAGAAGTCCGTGGACGTTTACAATAAAAGACAAAAATAGTGGACACAGAAGTCCGTGGACGTTTACAATAAAAGACAAAAATAGTGGACACAGAAGTCCGTGGACGTTTACAATAAAAGACAAAAATAGTGGACACAGAAGTCCGTGGACGTTTACAATAAAAGACAAAAATAGTGGACACAGAAGTCCGTGGACGTTTACAATAAAAGACAAAAATAGTGGACACAGAAGTCCGTGGACGTTTACAATAAAAGACAAAAATAGTGGACACAGAAGTCCGTGGACGTTTACAATAAAAGACAAAAATAGTGGACACAGAAGTCCGTGGACGTTTACAATAAAAGACAAAAATAGTGGACACAGAAGTCCGTGGACGTTTACAATAAAAGACAAAAATAGTGGACACAGAAGTCCGTGGACGTTTACAATAAAAGACAAAAATAGTGGACACAGAAGTCCGTGGACGTTTACAATAAAAGACAAAAATAGTGGACACAGAAGTCCGTGGACGTTTACAATAAAAGACAAAAATAGTGGACACAGAAGTCCGTGGACGTTTACAATAAAAGACAAAAATAGTGGACACAGAAGTCCGTGGACGTTTACAATAAAAGACAAAAATAGTGGACACAGAAGTCCGTGGACGTTTACAATAAAAGACAAAAATAGTGGACACAGAAGTCCGTGGACGTTTACAATAAAAGACAAAAATAGTGGACACAGAAGTCCGTGGACGTTTACAATAAAAGACAAAAATAGTGGACACAGAAGTCCGTGGACGTTTACAATAAAAGACAAAAATAGTGGACACAGAAGTCCGTGGACGTTTACAATAAAAGACAAAAATAGTGGACACAGAAGTCCGTGGACGTTTACAATAAAAGACAAAAATAGTGGACACAGAAGTCCGTGGACGTTTACAATAAAAGACAAAAATAGTGGACACAGAAGTCCGTGGACGTTTACAATAAAAGACAAAAATAGTGGACACAGAAGTCCGTGGACGTTTACAATAAAAGACAAAAATAGTGGACACAGAAGTCCGTGGACGTTTACAATAAAAGACAAAAATAGTGGACACAGAAGTCCGTGGACGTTTACAATAAAAGACAAAAATAGTGGACACAGAAGTCCGTGGACGTTTACAATAAAAGACAAAAATAGTGGACACAGAAGTCCGTGGACGTTTACAATAAAAGACAAAAATAGTGGACACAGAAGTCCGTGGACGTTTACAATAAAAGACAAAAATAGTGGACACAGAAGTCCGTGGACGTTTACAATAAAAGACAAAAATAGTGGACACAGAAGTCCGTGGACGTTTACAATAAAAGACAAAAATAGTGGACACAGAAGTCCGTGGACGTTTACAATAAAAGACAAAAATAGTGGACACAGAAGTCCGTGGACGTTTACAATAAAAGACAAAAATAGTGGACACAGAAGTCCGTGGACGTTTACAATAAAAGACAAAAATAGTGGACACAGAAGTCCGTGGACGTTACAACAAAAGACAAAAATAGTGGACACAGAAGTCCGTGGACGTTTACAATAAAAGACAAAAATAGTAATCACAGGAGTCCGTGAACGTTTACAATAAAAGAAGAAAACAGTGGACACAGGAGTCCGTGGACGTTTAAAATCAAAGGCAAAAACAATGGACACAGAAGTCCGTGGACGTTTGAAATGAAAAGCCAGGAAAACAGTAGACAACAGTAGCCTGTGAACGTTTAAAATAAAAGGTAGTGACCGTGGACGTTTAAAACAAAAGACAGGGTCTGTGGACAAACAGAAGTCATGGACGTTTAAAAAAAAAAAGACAGAACAGTGACCGTGGACGTTTAAAATTTTGACGTTATTGTGGATGATAACTTTGGACGATAATACTTAGCCGAATAAAAGACAGAAACCAAAGACAAAATCGACAACAGAAACTGGAGGCAGAATGGACGTGGATGTTTGAACTTAAAAACTTGAAAGACATAAACTGAAAGGCATAAAAATAGAAGGCGTGGACGTTTGAACTTAAAAGACATAAACATATGCTCTGCCGATCGATCGGTTACCCCAGGCAATCGATCAGCAACCTCTCTGTTTGACGACTTACTTCTTTTGACACAGAAAGCATCAAACTTCAAACCCGACTCAAAACACAGTTTTAAAACATGCTTGAAATCATGATAGAAATTCAGGAAAAACCATGCATTCAGACCAACCCATGCACAACAAAATCCAATACATTTCCAGTATATAAAAAGGATACCACTGTCAAATAGAGGTTTTCAAAATCAACACAATTCTATACATCAGTTTTGAAAGAAAACACAAAAGTTGTACAGAACTTGACATAACTTTAGAAAATACATTCTCACAGGAATAACATTTGTCTTATTGCAGCAACTAACCCCCATGAGCTCGATTCCACCAACATCATCTACTCATCAGCTTGAGGCACAAAGTCCTCATATGGAGGATCCATACCTACAACAGAGAGTTCAACTATGAGCCTAGAGCTCAGTAAGAACATGAAATGTAGTGATGCATATGCTGTGCATGAACATTTTCAAATACATGAACATTACATTACATTACGTTACATTTCACTGGATAGGAAGGTATAAGTGGGAAGAAGAGCTGGCGCAACAGGAGTACATGCCACAACAGGACATAAAAGGAGTACATGATAGGATGCCAGTCCTCGTCCACACTTAACCACACATACATTACAGGTAATATCGTTCTTAACTTCAAAACGTGTGCAGAAAACATTTACATGACTTACAGGGAAAACATGTGTGCATGAAAATTTACGGTGCTTGAACATAACAGAGATAGGAGACAGAATCACAAAGCAAGACATAAAATAAACACGTTTCACTTAGAACGTAACCTATGACGTAACTACCCAAACCAAAACCTAGTATCTCCATGCTGTAGAGCCTTAAGAGCCAACATATACGCATGAATTTACCTGTTGTCTGAAATGCAGGAAGATTGTACACACGTCTACTATGGTTTGCGAACCTAGAGCACGCAAAATCAGACATTAACCTAAACTTCAAAAAAACTAAGGGTTAACTAACCTAAACTTGTTAACTAATGAAAAAGGGTTACCTTTACTGAAGGAAACAGAAGGAAATAGGAGAAACAAAGTTTTGAAAATTTGTCTCGGGCTTCTGGAAGAGAGAAAACAGAAAAGTGCTTCACGCAGGAGTGAAGAGAAAAGAGGAAGAAAGGAAGAAAAAAGGGCATTGGCTTCTCCAACAAGTTTGGTAAGTGTCAATCATCCATTGGTTTCCTCCCACCAACCTTAATTCCTTCCTAATTTGCCCCTCCATGCATTTCTAACTAATGGTTTGTTTAGTTTAGTTACACCATAGTTTGGTTTTTTTTTTATTCCATTATTCCATTCAATATAAGCTCCGTCGATTTGTTTTCTAAAAAAACATTCATTGTGTTAATATCAACCTAATTCTGCTTAGATGATTCGGGGAATAATTACATAGGCAAAAATGCTGGGTGTTACAGATTTCTTGCCTATGTAGTGGATGTTCAAAGGCAAGGTGAGGTGGAACTTCAAAATATTCCGGTAGTTCGAAACTTCTCAGAGGTTTTCTTAGATGACTTACCGGGATTGCCGCCGGATCACGGAGATTGAGTTTGAAATTGATGTATGTCCTGGGGCCGAACCGGTATCGAAGAATTCGTACCGTATGGCGCCAATGGAGCTGAGGGAGTTGAAGTCTTAGCTAAGGAATTGGTGGACAAGGGCTTCGTGCGCCCTAGTTTCTCTCCATGGGGTGCTCCCGTCTTGTTTGATAAGAAGAAGGATGGATCCCTACGTATGTGCATCGACTACCGTGAGCTGAACAAGTTGACTATCAAGAATAAGTACCCGTTGCCGAGGATCGATGATTTATTTGACAAACTACAAGGGGCTCGAGTATTCTCAAAGATTGACTTGCGCTCCGGTTATTATCAATTGAAGGTCAGAGCTGATGATATTCCAAAGACCGCATTCAGGACCTGATACGGACACTATGAATTCTTGGTGATGTCGTTTTGGTTGACTAATGCCTTGGTGGCATTTATGAACTTGATGAACAGGATATTCCAGGATTTCTTGGATAAATTTGTGATCATCTTCGTCGACGACATCCTAGTTTATTCCAGGAGTGAAGCCGAGCACGAGGAGCACTTGGCGATTGTGCTAACAACTCTGAAACAACACCAATTATATGCCAAGCTGTCAAAATATGAATTCTGGTTTAGCAGGATTAATTTCCTAGGCCACGTGGTGTCTGCAAAAGGAGTTTTAGTGGATCCGGCCAAGATTCAGGCTGTGAAAGACTGGCCGAGACAAAGGAACGCCAGTGAGGTGCGGAGCTTTATCGGACTAGCTAGTTATTACAGAAAATTTATCAAGGGATTTTCTGTGATAGCAAAACCTATGACCAGCTTAACGAGGAAAGACATCAAGTTCAAGTGGTCTGAAGCTTGTGAGGTGAGTTTTCAGACGCTTATGCAGAAGTTAACCACGGCTCCTTTGTTAGTATTGCCAGTTGAAAATGGAAAATTCAGCGTATACTGTGATGCGTCCAAGGTTGGCTTGGGATGTGTATTAATGCAAGAAGGGAAAGTAGTGGCGTACGCATGCAGAAAATTGAAGAGTTATGAGCAAAACTACCCTACTTACGATCTTGAGTTAGCGACAGTTGTTTTTGCACTAAAAGTATGGAGACACCACTTTTATGGACAATCATGTGAGGTGTTTTTTGATCACAAAAGATTGAAGTATATATTTACTAAGAAAGAGTTAAAAATGAGGCAACGACGGTGGCTCGAGTTTGTGAAAGACTATGACATCGAGATTAAATACCACATGGGGAAAGCTAATGTGGTAGCCGATGCATTGAGCAGGATGCCGGCTACTATCCAACCGGCCTTGGCGGCCATATCAATGCCTTTGAGGATAGAAATTCAGAGATTCGATTTGGAAGTAGTTTTTAAACTATCGGCCGTGTTGGCAGATCTAACATTACGGCCAACCATTCTAGACCGAATTAAGTGATGCAAACCTCAACAAACTTGTTGTGAGACCCAACGTCAATAGATGGAATCAACTTCAGGATCGCCCAATAGTAGTTTCAAAGTTTAGGACTAATGACCCCGTTGTTATATGACAACCAGAAACCAATAGTATCAAGAAAGGAATATTGACCCCGTTGCTATGGAAGAGCAAGAAACCAATATTATAAGGGTTGGAAATCAAGTGGTTGCACTTGAAATTTCTGCAAGTTCTACAAAAGAACAGTTTGGAGGAAATTCTCACAAGATAATTCTCATTCTAGTGTGTCTTACAATGAAGAACTCCCAAGTATTTATAGGCTTACAAGAATAGTCTAGAATAGGCATTAAATAGCCTTGAAAACATAAGAAAGAACTTTGCTACTAATATGGACTAGGTTCAGCCTTCTTTGGAAACCATCAAAACACCCTTTGGCCTTCTCTATGACAATATTAAATGCTTAGTGGATGTCACTTCGAAATTACTCCTTCTAGAGCCTTCTTTGCTTAATTGGTGATCATTTGGGCCTAATCAAACTCCATTTGTATTTGTAACACATTAATAACTTTAAAGCCCATTTCTTCAAGTGGTCTTGGTTCTTGAAATAAGTTATTTTGGACTTCTTCTTGAAGCTTCTTAGCCCGAGCTCTAGTGATAGGTCCATTTGGTATTTTCAATTCCATTAAGTATTCTTCTTGGCCTAATTCTTCTTCAATGTCATCCTTGCCCACATCATTAAGGAAGTCCAGAAGATCAATTCAAAGGAGATGGCTGATATAGTAAGCAAGTTGCCTATGGCCTCTTCCGAGTTCAGCTATTCAGGAGATGGTGTTCTGAAGTTCAAAGACAGGTGGTATGTTCCGAGAGATGAAGAGCTACGAAAGGGCATCTTGTCGGAAGCCCACTCGTCTTCTTTCTCAGTGCATCCTGGAAGCACGAAGATGTATCAAGACTTGAAACTTCACTTCTGGTGGCCGAATATGAAGAACGAAGTAGCCAAATTTGTGGAGTCTTGCATGATATGTCAACAAGTTAAGGTTGAACATCAACGACCAGGTGGAACGCTTCAGCCTCTCCCGATCCCCGAATGGAAATGGGAGAATATCACGATGGATTTTGTTGTCGGCCTTCCAAGGACGGCTAAAGGCCATAATAGCATATGGGTCATAGTAGACAGATTGACAAAGTCGGCCCATTTTCTACCTGTGAAGACGATATTCTCTATGGACCAGTATGCAGAGCTATACATTAGCGAGATTATCAAGCTGCATGGTATTCCGGTGTCGATCGTTTTGGACCGGGATCCTAGATTCACCTCCAGGTTCTGGAAAAGCTTACAAAACTCCTTGGGCACTAAATTAAACTTCAGTACGGTGTTTCATCCACAGACGGATGGACAATCTGAGAGAACGATTCAGATATTGGAGGATATATTAAGGTCGTGCGTGTTAGAGTTTCATGCTCCTTGGAGTAGATACTTGCCGTTAGTGGAGTTCGCTTATAACAATAGCTACCAGGCTACGATCGGTATGGCTTCATATGAAGCTCTTTATGGCAGGAAATGTAGATCTCCATTGTATTGGATGAAGTTGGAGAAGCCAGACTTGTCCGCCCTAAGTTATTATAACAGATGTCTGAGGTGATTGATACTATCAGACAGCGAATCAATACTGCACAGAGTCGACAGAAAAGCCACGCGGACAGTAGGAGGAGAGACTTAGAGTTCGTTGAGGGCGATTAAGTATTTCTCAAGGTATCGCCTTTCAAGGGCATGATGAGGTTTGGCAAGAGGGGGAAGCTAAGTCCAAGATTTGTTGGGCCCTTTCCCATCTTGAAGAGAGTGGGAAGCATGACTTACAGACTACAGTTGCTAGCGTCTATGGATAGGGTTCACAATATTTTTCATGTTTCGATGCTGAGAAAATGTGTACGAGATCCAACTCAGATTGTGGAACAGGTGGACTTTAATATTATGCCGACGCTGACATATGAAGAAAGGCCAATACATATTTTGGATACTTCAATCAAGGTGTTGCGCAACAGAGTGGTCCTGTTTGTGAAGGTTTTATGGCGCAATTGTAATGTAGAGGAAGCCACTTGGGAAAGACAACAGGACGTTAGAGCCCAATATCCGGAGCTATTCGCTTAAGCAAATTTTGGGGACAAATTTTTTGTTAAGGTGGGTGGAATGTAACACCCCGCATTTTGGCCATGTAATTAATTTCCGCGAATTATTAAGAGGGATTAATTTGATATTAATACAATGGATGTTTTATTGAAAATTACCGATGTTTTCAGTTGAAAGAGAGTGATTTGTGAGACCGAGTCGACGAACCAAATAACAATTTAATTGGAAAACCAAACTAGGGGCAACCAAAACAAAACAATTGGTTAGAAACCAATGGAATGGCAAAATGGGAAGCCAATTAAGGTTGGTAGGAGGAAGCCAATTGATGATTGACGCTTGGCAAGCTTGTGGAAGAAGCCATGCCTTCTCTCATCCTCTTCCTCTCTTCTCTTCACTCCTACGTGAAGCATTTTCTGTTTTCTCTATTTCAGACGACTGAGACAAAGTTCCAAAACTTTGTTTCTCCTGTTTTCTTCTATTTCCTTCAGTAAAGGTAACCCTCTAAGATAGTTAAAGAGTTTATGTTATTTTTTTGTTAGTTTTGTTGAAGTTTAGAGTTAATATCCAATTATACACAAATATAGGTTTGTGAATCACCGAGGGCGTGCGTGCAAGACTTTCAACTCTGCAGCAACAGGTAAGTTCATACACGTAGGTTGGCCCTTAAGGCCCTACATCACGGAGATACTAAGTTAAAAATGTCGTCGGGTTATCGTTGGGTAGTTAGGTCGATGATTCGACCATAAGTAAGTTTATTGCCATGCTCAATGCATGGTTTAGATTTCCTGTTATTGATGTGCATTTTGAACTGTTTTTCCAGAATGTTAAGTCTGTGCACAATGAATGTTCATGCATACACGTTTTTCTCGAAAGTCATGCAAATATTTTCTGCACACAGTTTGAAGTTAAGAAAGATAAAATTCAAAATGTAATGAAATGGTTAAGTGTGGGACGGGGACTGGCATTCTGTTCTGTATTTCTGTTTTGTATCTCTGTAATGTGCCTGAAAGTGCACCCTCTGCTGTGCAAATTCCTCTATAAGCCCCACATATACCCCCCTGACAGATAAAAGTAATGTACTGAAATGTTCATGTATTTGAAATGTTCATGCATAACATATGCATCACAACATTTTAATATGTTCTTACTGAGCTCTAGGCTCATAGTTGAACTCCCTGATGTAGGTACGGATCTCGTGGATGAGGACTTTGTGCCTCAGGTCGACGAATAAGTAGTTGGTGGCTCGAGCTTTCAAGGGAGGGGGGTGGTTGCTGCAGTCAGACACGTTTTGACCTGTGGGGCGTGTTTTGAAAGTGTATGTCAAGTTTTGTATAGTTTTTGAATTTAAAAATGATGTATAGAATTTGTATTGATGTTCTAAAACCTCTGTTCTGACAGTTGAATATAGAATCTTGAATTATTCTGGAACTGCTTGAGATTTTCTCTCTTAGTGTAACGCCCGGCATTTTTGGCCGGGGAAATTATCCCTTAAATTATCGAACGGGATTAATTTTACATTAATAATTTATGTTTTGGTAAAATTGTAGGAATGTTTAGTGGAGAACCAAATTATGTTCAATCAAAACATTCATTTAGTTAGAAATGCATGGAGGGTAAATTGGGAAGGAATTAAGGTTGGTGGGAGAAAGCCAATGGATTGCTGACATATGGCAGCTTGCTGAGGAAGTTAAGTTTCTTCTCCTACGTGAAACCCTCACTTTCTCTTCTCTGCTCTTTCCATTTCCTCCTCTGTTTCTTCTCTTTCTGGCGATTCAAACCTTTCTAGAAGATCTCATCTCTCCTCTTTTCTTCTATTTCCTTCAGCAAAGGTAAACATCTACTTATGCTAATGAAGTTGGACAAGTTAAAATGTGAGTTTTGTTGAAGTTTAGGGTTAAGACATTTTGGAGAAAACTCACTGTTCTTGGATGAAAACATGTTGGGCTGTTTTCTAAAAATCTAAATGGAGTCAGGAGAGTATGTAGTAAACATTTTTTAGCTTGTTTAACTTCTCTACGTTTCAGCAACAGATCCGAGCATTCCAGGGACATTCGAGCATCTGACACCGCAGCAGACAGGTAAGTTCATAACTGAGAGTTGGCCCTTAAGGCCCTACATCACGGAGGTACTAGGTTTTCAGTCTCTGTCGGGTTGTTTTGGGTAGAAAGGATATAGTTTATGTTCTGAGCTGTCAATGTTCTGTTTTACAGTATGCTCTGTTATTTCTGTTGTCTGCTGTTTAAGTTTAAGCACTGAGAATGTTCATGCATACACGTTTTACTGAAAGTTCATGCAAAAATGTTTTCTGTACACGGTTTTGAAGTTAAGCAAGATAAAATCTGACTGTCTGTAATGTACTGGTTAAGTGTGGGACGGGAACTGATGTTCTGTTTCTGAATTTTTAGTGCCTTTAGTGCACTTCTGTTACGCATGTTTTACCTATAAGCCCCACTTTCTGACAGATAAAAGTAATGTTCTGTAATGTCACTGTATTTCTGAAAAGGTTCAAGCATGGCATATGCATCACTGCATTTTCTGATATGTTCTTACTGAGCTCTAGGCTCATAGTTGAACTCCCTGTTGTAGGTACGGATCCTGTAAACAAGGACTTTATGCCTCAAGCTGATGATGATCTGATGTAGTTGACGGGTCGAGCTCTCGGGTAGTTGCTGCAGTTAGACAAATTCTGACCCGAGGTTTAAGTTTTCTGGAAAATTCTGGTTTTTGTTGTATAAACTTCTAGTTTTGGAAAGTTCTGTAATCACATGTTAAATTCTGTACTGTCTCTGAAACTCTGAAACAATGCATAGCTTTTGTGTCAATGTCTAAAACCACTGTATTTGACAGTTAAGTTTGTATTCTAGAGTATTCGGGAATTCGTTTGGGGTAATCTCTGATAATCTGTGCATGGATTGTCTCTGGTTTTGGAATAATCCATGTAGTTGTCTTCTTGATCTTCTGATAGGTTTCTTTTTTTTAACTTCTGTCATGTTCCCATACATGCTTTAAAACTGTGTTTAGAATCGGGTCTGAGGGTTTGAAGCCTTTATGCCTTCTATTCTGATGCTCCCTGTCTGTATGTCTTTCTGTTAAAAATTGTCAAGTTTTATCTCAGAAACTGCATCTTCCGATCCCTTTAGAAATTTTCTCCTGCCGGGTTCGTTGCTGTCTGCATCTGCAGGTTGACGTCATCCCATCTTTCGATGACGTCATCATACAGTCCGATTTCCACCTGCTGCCTATATCTGCCGATGACATCATCACATCTTTCGATGACATCATCTATTTTGTTTTATTTAATTCACCGGTGAGAGATGCCAAAATTTGTCTGTTTTAAACTTCATCTACTGATGACGTCATAACCTCCTCCGTCTGACGTCATCATATCTTCTGATTCCCTCTGCTGTCTGCATCTTCCGATGACGTCAAAACACCTTCCGTCTGACGTCATCGCCTCTTCCGATTTCGTTTGCTATCTGCTTCTTCCGACCACATCATCTGCCTAAATCTTCCGGTATCATTTCTGCTTGCATCCACCGATTTTCACTGTACATCTTTTGTCGTATCTGCATCCACCGATAGCTTTAATCTCTCCACCCAGTTTTTAGAACAGCTCCTACCGTCTGACGTCATCTGTTTTGTCTTATTCGACATCTACCGCCCCGTTTAGTTCACATTTACCGCTGCCCGCTGCCTGATTGTTATATGTCCTTTGTTTATTTACATCTTCCGCTGCCCTTAAAATTTAATCTTCCGCCTCAACAGTAATTTATTTGTTTTAGTTAAGTCTTCCGCCAGCTTTATGCTTATTTTGCTATCCACTCCAGAGAACTCTCTCTCTTTGAAGTATCAAAGTTTTGTAATTGTCCAGACTGGTTCTAAACATTCCGTTCCCTGCATTCTCGTAAAAAAAAATATAGTCACCGTTTTCTGCAAATGACCCAGAGTGACGGCTCGATTCTCGGGTTCCGATCGATATCCGATTTCGGGCTGTCACAGTTGTGGTATCAGAGAGACACGGTTTTAAAACCGATTCTGTGAAATGTCTGACTGCGCAACCCGCCACGTGAGATCGCTCCACAAACTGTAAGTATTTAGGTTACTGTAACTGTTCTGTTTATTAAACTTAGGTTATTATGTTTTTAGGATTTATTAGTTATGGTGAGGGGACATCAAGAAGAGTCAAGCGAAAGCTCTCGAGCCATTGACCGACTAACCGAGTTGGTGGGTGCACAATCACGCATGGTTGAACGCATGATGGCCAGAGAAGATGATAGAAACAATAACCACGGAAACAACAATCATGCTAATGCCCCACGTGACAACAGTGGAGATAGGTTCCGGCGACTCCAGCCGCCTTCATTCGATGGACTGTCTACAGACCCGACTCGTGCTGAAACCTGGATTCAAACAATGGAGAAGATGTTCAGTTATGCAGAAGTAGAAGACAACAAGAAAGTTATTTGTGCCACGTTTTATCTCACTGAAAGTGCTGGATTCTGGTGGGACACAGTGCAGTCCACTACCGTGGCTTTAAGCTGGGAGGGATTCACGAAAATCTTCTACGAGAAGTATTTTGACTGGGGAGTGAGGAAGGAAAAGTTGCTTGAATTCTCTCGGCTGCGACAATATGGGTCAGTGGCTGAATATGTTCAGAAGTTTGAGTCCTTATCCAGATATGCAACACACATGGTGGCCACTGATGAGAACAAGGTGCACCAGTTCATTCAAGGCTTGAGGATGGACCTCTTGCGGGGGATCACAACCGGAGGATTCGATGAGGCACCGTATACAAAGGTGGTGGCTAAGGCTTACCAGTTGGAAGCCTTAGAGACAAAGTTCCAGAGACGAAGGGATTCATCAGAAAGGTTCCATCAGGATGTTCCACAGCAACCACAGCAACAACAGCAAGGTCGTGACTGGCAACCACAGCAGCAACTGAACCTGGGCATCAAGAGGCCTAATGAACCAGCTGCTTATCAGGATAGAGGGAAACGACCAATGGGAGCTCCTCAACTACTTGCATGTCCGCGTTGCCATCAGTACCACAGGGGAGAATGCAGGCTCCTCACCGGCCAGTGTTTTCGATGCGGTAAGGATTGCCATCATGTTCGGGATTGTCCAATGCCCGACACAAGACCGAATCAAGCCATGCCAAGAGTTTTTGCATTGACAGAGAACGATGATGATGCCCGACATACAGTTGTCACAGGTACGACTCTATTGTAAAAAAATTCATAAGATAGGAGAGCCTTAGGATGGGGGTAAAAGGGATTAAACGACCCTTAAGTTTAAGCGAATTTTGGGGACAAAATTCCATTTAAGGTGGGTGGAATGTAACGCCCGGCATTTTTGGCCGGGGAAATTATCCCTTAAATTATCGAACGGGATTAATTTTACATTAATAATGTATGTTTTGGTAAAATTGTAGGAATGTTTAGTGGAGAACCAAATTATGTTCAATCAAAACATTCATTTAGTTAGAAATGCATGGAGGGGTAAATTGGGAAGAAATTAAGGTTGGTGGGAGAAAGCCAATGGATTGCTGACATATGGCAGCTTGCTGAGGAAGTTAAGTTTCTTCTCCTACGTGAAACCCTCACTTTCTCTTCTCTGCTCTTTCCATTTCCTCCTCTGTTTCTTCTCTTTCTGGCGATTCAAACCTTTCTAGAAGATCTCATCTCTCCTCTTTTCTTCTATTTCCTTCAGCAAAGGTAAACATCTACTTATGCTAATGAAGTTGGACAAGTTAAAATGTGAGTTTTGTTGAAGTTTAGGGTTAAGACATTTTGGAGAAAACTCACTGTTCTTGGATGAAAACATGTTGGGCTATTTTCTAAAAATCTAAATGGAGTCAGGAGAGTATGTAGTAAACATTTTTAAGCTTGTTTAACTTCTCTACGTTTCAGCAACAGATCCGAGCATTCCAGGGACATTCGAGCATCTGACACCGCAGCAGACAGGTAAGTTCATAACTGAGAGTTGGCCCTTAAGGCCCTACATCACGGAGGTACTAGGTTTTAAGTCTCTGTCGGGTTGTTTTGGGTAGAAAGCATATAGTTTATGTTCTGAGCTGTCAATGTTCTGTTTTACAGTATGTTCTGTTATTTCTGTTGTCTGCTGTTTAAGTTTAAGCACTGAGAATGTTCATGCATACACGTTTTACTGAAAGTTCGTGCAAAAATGTTTTCTGTACACGGTTTTGAAGTTAAGCAAGATAAAATCTGACTGTCTGTAATGTACTGGTTAAGTGTGGGACGGGAACTGGTGTTCTGTTTCTGAATTTTTAGTGCCTTTAGTGCACTTCTGTTACGCCTGTTTTCCCTATAAGCCCCACTTTCTGACAGATAAAAGTAATGTTCTGTAATGTCACTGTATTTCTGAAACGGTTCATGCATGGCATATGCATCACTGCATTTTCTGATATGCTCTTACTGAGCTCTAGGCTCATAGTTGAACTCCCTGTTGTAGGTACGGATCCTGTAAACGAGAACTTTGTGCCTCAAGCTGATGATGATCTGATGTAGTTGACGGGTCGAGCTCTCGGGGTAGTTGCTGCAGTTAGACAAATTCTGACCCGAGGTTTAAGTTTTCTGGAAAATTGTTGTTTTTGTTGTATAAACTTCTGTTTTGGAAAGTTCTGTAATCACATGTTAAATTCTGTACTGTCTCTGAAACTCTGAAACAATGCATAGCTTTTGTGTCAATGTCTAAAACCACTGTATTTGACAGTTAAGTTTGTATTCTAGAGTATTCGGGAATTCGTTTGGGGTAATCTCTGATAATTTGTGCATGGATTGTCTCTGGTTTTGGAATTATCCATGTAGTTGTCTTCTTGATCTTCTGATAGGTTTCTTTTTTTTAACTTCTGTCATGTTCCCATACATGCTTTAAAACTGTGTTTAGAATCGGGTCTGAGGGTTTGAAGCCTTTATGCCTTCTGTTCTGATGCTCCCTGTATGTATGTCTTTCTGTTAAAAATTGTCAAGTTTTATCTTAGAAACTGCATCTTCCGATCCCTTTAGAAATTTTCTTCTGCCGGCTTCGTTGCTGTCTGCATCTGCCGGTTGACGTCATCCCATCTTCCGATGACGTCATCATACAGTACGATTTCCACCTTGCTGCCTATATCTGCCGATGACGTCATCACATCTTCTGATGACGTCATCTATTTTGTTTTATTTAATTCACCGGTGAGAGATGCGAAATTTGTCTGTTTTAAACTTCATCTACCAATGACGTCATAACCTCCTCCGTCTGACGTCATCATATCTTCCGATTCCCTCTGCTGTCTGCATCTTCCGATGACATCAAAACACCTTCCGTCTGACGTCATCGCCTCTTCCGATTTCGTTTGCTATCTGCTTCTTCCAGCCACGTCATCTGCCTAAATCTTCCGGTATCATTTCTGCTTGCATCCACCGATTTTCACTGTACATCTTTTGTCGTATCTGCATCCACCGATAGCTTTAATCTCTCCACCCAATTTTGAGAACAGCTCCTACCGTCTGACGTCATCTGTTTTGTCTTATTCGACATCTACCGCCCCATTTAGTTCACATTTACCGCTGCCCGCTGCCCGATTGTTATATGTCCTTTGTTTATTTACATCTGTACCGTTGCCCTTAAAATTTAATCTTCCGCCCAATTATTTTATTTGTTTTAGTTAAGTCTCCTGCCAGCTTTATGCTTATTTTGCTTTCCACTCCAGAGAACTCTCTCTCTGTGAAGTATCAAAGTTTTGTAATTGTCCAGACTGGTTCTAAACGATCCGTTCCCTGCATTCTCGTCAAAAAAAATATAGTCACCATTTTCTGCAAATGACCCAGAGTGACGGCTCGGTTCTCGGGTTCCGATCGGGATCCGGTTTCGGGCTGTCACACTTAGGTTGTGCATGGATTATCTCTAGTTTTAGAGCTATCTATGCAGTTTGATTTCTTAAATTTTTGTCATGTTTTCTGATGTTCAAAACTGTGTTTTGAATCGGGTTTTAGAAGTTCAAAGTTTTCTATGTCAAAAGAAGTAAGTTGTCAAACAGAGAGGTAGCCGATCTATCGCCTGAGGTAACCGATCGATCGGCAGAGTATATGTTTATGTTTTCAAGTCTTCAAGTTTTCCAAAAGAAAACAGTCGTCCACGACTTCTGTGAACAGTCGTCCACGCTGTTCTTTAAAACAGTTGTCCACGCTGTTCTTTAAAATAGTTGTCCACGCTGTTCTTTAAAACATTCGTCCACGTCTTCTTTAAAACAGTTGTCCATGCTGTTCTTTAAAACAGTCGTCCACGTCTTCTGTAAAACAGTCGTCCCGCGCCTTCTGTAAAACATTCGTCCATTCTGCCTTTCAGTTTCTGTCTTTCGAGTTTCAAGTATTCGGCGAAGTGTTAGTCGTCCATTCTGCCTTTCAAATCCCGTCGTCCATTTTGCCTTCGATCTCAGTCGTCCATTCTGCCTTTAAAATTTTATCGTCCATACTGCCTTTAAATTTTATCGTCCATACTACCTTTAAAATTTTATCGTCCATTCTGCCTTTAGTTCCCGATTGTCCACAGCACCCGATTGTCCACGGCTTCTGTTTGTCCACAGATTCTGTCTTTGATTTCAAACGTCCACGGTCACTGTATTTTATCTTAAATGTCCACAGCTTCTGTTTGTCCACAGATTCTGTCTTTGATTTTAAATGTCCACGGTTTCTGTTTGTCTAAGTATTCTGTCTTCCTGTTTTCTTCTGTCATCTACTCCTGTAGTCCGGTTTTAAATACGACTTCCAGTTTTCTGTTTCCCATTTTATTAAGTCTTCCCAGTTTCTGTTTGTTTTTCTGTGAAATGTTTTAAAAGTTCAAAAAAATAGTCCACGTTTTAAAAATGTACGAAGTGAGGCCCCAGGGCGTCACAGTTTTCAAGCTTCTGCGTATTTAATATTTTCATTCAAGTTTTTTTAAAATTTTAGAAATTATAATTATAACGTTTGAAATTAAATGTGATTTATGAAATCAAATTAGAAGAAAATTAGGATTTTCAAATTAGGGTTTTAGAATTAAAAATTTAGAATTTGAGGCGTTACATGAACAATAGTGAAGGGCAAAACAAGATTGGAATCAGCGGTTCGATCTTGGTTCAGTTTGATTCTCACCACTATAAGAATAGTAACTGATTTTGGATGTAGAAGAATCATGGACCACGATTTGTTTTACGATTTTGGGTGTCAAAAATTGTGCAAATTGAATTGAACAGTGGGTCACAAATCCAACCCAACTCCAATTCAAACTCAAAGATAACTCATGATTCGGCACAAACTCAACTCAAACCCCTCAAAACGGGTCCAAAATCAATATTAAATTTTTAATAATATTAATTTTTATTTTTATTTTGAAATCAATCCATAGAAAGCATATTACTTCATGATTCGGTTCAGCTCCAGGATCAAACCAAATCGAACCGTATCCACCTCAAATAAACAAGGTCGAAATCAATCCTCGAGTCTCATCAAAGACTTGATTTATGATGTGCAGTAGAAAATTTAAAGCTATAAATTTAATTAAAACTTTAAATCACACCTACATTAATATAATCACGCAGCCAACTCGACCTGCTCCACTTGGTCTGTTGTGTCGACATTTGATTCAATTTTTGTTTGTAACCAAATTTGCAAAGACATGAGACGTCAGTTTATTGATTTGGTTTCTTGTTTTTAATTGTTAGAATGAGTAATCCATTTCCTCTGCAATGTTTTACTTTTGTTTTACTTTCTACCAATTATTCTCTCGCACTTACAGTCAACATCCCTTTCTAGAAAATGAATTCTACAATTTGATGATCCTCCTACCGGCTTGAACTACTGCCACAGTCTGTTTATCTAACCTATTTTGCGGTTCTGATTAGGGGTATGGAAGATCTGATTCGATTTGCTTTTGGAACCAAACTGTGATGTAATCGTTTATATAGTTCGAAATTGTAACACGAAATTTAATTTCAAAACAAAAATATTAATATTATTATAATAGATATATTTAATATTGATTTTAAATTTGTAATGTAGTCTCCGGACTAATTATGAATTATTTTCGAATTTCGATTGACTTTAAATCAAATTTGGATTAGATTTTTTTGACCCCCAGTTGGCCGTGATTTAGTTTGGATTTCACAACTTTGAGTCTCAAAATTGTAAACCCAAACCCCAAACGTGACTCACAAGTCTTCTACTCCAATTCAAACTTTAGTTCGATATGTTTCTGCTCATCTCTAATTGTCAATGTACTCGCTTGGTTATCGTCAGTTCGAGCATGGCCAGTAACCCAAGAAGTTGTTAGGTTCTGTAGTCATAATAAAACGTTCAAGTTCTTTATATTATTGTGTTTACCTTGTAAGTTTTATATATCTTTAAATTATTAAAACATTTGTTGTGGGAATTGATAAATATAATAATTTATGTTTTGGACCACTTCACGTGAGACCCATGCGTTGTTGAAAACAACGCATGCATCTCAACTTTTCGTACGATATCGATCTTGGAAAAAGGCAGTAGCTCATCGAATTATTGATTTCTGAGGCCCATTTTTTGACCAGATTCCCATTTTAAATTTTAAATTTTATATTCTAATTACAATAAAATATTAATTATATTAATTTATTATTATTATTATTATGTTAAGGAATAAAATTTTAAAAATAAAATTTTAAAAATAAAATTTTAAAAATAAAATTATAAGATAAACATAGTCTTTTTTTATACCATCTTTTTATTATCTCTTTTAAGGAATATCCAATCTAAGCCAATTATTTCTTAATTAGTCAATAAGTGCCCTTTAATTATTGACAAGATATTGAGACAAGGGAATTGTTTTTAAGAAAACAGTTTTTTGTATAGGTTGATTTTGAAAAATAATTTCTAAAAACACAGGAACATGTTCTCCATATTTATGTTCTCTCTTATTATTTATAAACAATGCTTCTAAAATGAAAAGCACACCATTTCATCGAGGCGAAGAAAAAGATCTTGGTGAGAATCCATTGTGATCGGACCACCAACCTTCCATAATTGAGGAGTTTTCAAGAGTAGAGAAGGGAAAATTTTAACCCTACTCAACGACGAAAAACCTATTGGAGTAAAATGTTTTCTTTAATAATTAAGCAATCAGATTCTTTTTGAGACAGAATTATTGGAATCTTGTTTTGAAGAGAGGAGGGAGGATTTTAATTCTGCTCCAAAGATTAATAAAGCAAAGTGTTTTCTTCAATGATGGAAGCTACTAATTTATGTAGCATAAATTGGGCCGCTCTCTAAGAGCAAGTCTGTGGCCGTCTGTCCTGTGAAGGCAAAGTCTATCTAAAATTCTAGTGATTGTGAGAGACTAACTCATACCAGTGGAAATTCACATTTGACATCGCTTGAGATTTTGAAATGCAGATGTTATTTCTGTACTCTTTAATATTTTGTATATTTTTATTATCTGGATTTATGTTAATCCTTGCAAATACGCTTTAAATTAGTCATGTGAGACAAACGTTTGATTTTGAAATGCAGAACCTGAAAATGAGAAATCTATTCTTTGCAACTTAGCATTATTTTAATTTTTTGTGATCTTAAGCTTTCCTAAACAGTTTCCTCGTTTTGATTCAGATCAAGACATGAAAAAGTAATGAAATCGCCTTTCATAAAAGATTTTGACCGCATTATTTATATACTGTTTATGGAGCAGGAGTCTGTTCTTCGACAGTGGGCTCCTGCTTTAGAGAAAGTATATATACTGATTCTAGAGCGGGAGTCTGGTGTCAAAGAGCCAGATCCCTCTCCAAAGACAGTGTCTAAGAGCAGGAGCACGCTCTTCAACAGCAGGATCCAGGTTTCCCACTCCAGGCCAAAAACTCACGAAACGGATCTCGCTCTCTAAGATCGGACTCCCACACGACAAAATTTTAACGGACATTTAGATGACAATGGTCGTTTTGTTAACGGACCATAGTTTAAGGGTAGGTTTATTAATAACCCTATGGTTTAAGATTTTTTTTTTGTTAATTACCCTATTATTTTTTGAGTAATGTTACGTTTACTCTCTTATTCTATCATCTTAAAATACACGCTGACGTGTCAAACAAACAATGATTGATGTAATTAATATTATAAATTATAAATAGTTAATTTATTACATTAATTACACAAATCATTATTTAACACGTCAGTAAATAATTTAAAAAGATAGAATAAGAAGGTATACGTAGAATTATTCTTATTTTTTATGATGGAGGCACTTAGTAACTAATTTCTTTTGAAATCTTAATCTCTTTTTGTGACGAAAAATAAAAATTAAATGCAAAACATCACAATCATGCAGTTGGCAATTTCTTGGGGTCCTATTTAATTTTAGTTGTGACCAAATTTGGATAACATGAAAAAAAAAAAAGAAAAAAAAAAACATGATAGGTCAATTTATTTCTCTTTGCTTGTTTTTATTAGCGAAAATGAACACTCCATTTTTTTTATTATATAGTTAATATCATATTTATACTCTAATATTACATTTATCATATAACACTTCCTTATTTATTAATATTATTTATAATTAAACATAATTAAATAATGTAAAATTATGGTTCTTACCTATCAGTGCTTTATACTAAATCACGACTCTTGTAAAACTTTGCTGAAATTAATAAATCCAATAATATCTTTTTTGGCACCTTTTCTTTTCCAGACCATTAGCATTTTTGCCAAAAAAAAGCAATAGGTATCAAATAATTGATTTCTTAGGTCCCAGTTTTGGAAAAGTACTTGTTTACTTGATGTATGTATTTAGAATAAAGTTATATTTAGTCTAACTTATTATTGGCCATACGAAGAAATATTCGGTCTATACCAACTCTATCCTAATTAATAAGTACATTTTAAGATAAACTATAAATTAAACTCTGAACTTTATAAGTTTCGTTACTTTAATCATAATTTTTTTTTGATAAAATGAGTCTCGAACTTCAAAATTCATTCAACTTAAACATTAAATTTTGAACAAACTGAACATTGAAAGCAGTGTTTAATTTGTATATTATTCTACAATTTTAATTATTGGAAAGATTGTTATGCCTAAATAGAACCTGAAACAAAATGAAGAACGACCCAACCGAAAAACCAGATCGAAGCTCCCAACCTCTAATCTTAAATAATAAATAAGATCGATGAAGATTTACATGAAAAATAAAAGTCAAGTCCTAACCAAAAGAACTAAAATAAATATCTATTAGTGACATATAAGATAATATAATAAAATTTTCTACTGGAACTTACAAAATAGTTTCAATGTTTCTTATTAAAGATTGTATTGTTTGGGGCTAAGATTTTGGTTTATGGAGATATATTATGCTGTGTTTTGAACTCGTAAATTGTTGACCATTTGGGATTGGTTTAGTTGAAAATTATGTAGGAAATCTGGCAAAAAAAAAAATTAATAGACAATGTCAGGGCAGACGACGCTCAATTGCGGTTCATGCCCAGTTTGGGTCATAGCTTATAGCTTGTTTTTGGTCAAATTTTGAGTTTTTGACCTAATCGTTATTGGGTTGCTTTTTGCAAAATTTTTGTGATTTAAAGTGTTGTATTTCAATCTTAATATTGATAATGATATTATGATTAGATATCGAGACTTGAACGATACTTTTAGATTCTAGAGCGGGAGTTTGCTGTCGAAGAACGGGATCTCGCTCCAGAGACCATGTCTGAGAGTAGGAGCATGCTCTTAAACATCGGGTCCTCTTCTTTTTTAGGTTTAAATCAAAGTGATAACCAGTTTGTAACACCCGGCATTTTTGCCCTTGTAATTATTCCCCCAGATTATTTAGCGGGATGAATTTTTATATAAAATCTGATGTATGTTTTAATGAATTGTCGGAGAGTTTAATGGAAAAACCAAGCTAAAGAATTTATTTAACAAATTTAGTCAAGAACCAATGGAAGGGTAAATTGGGAAGGAATTAAGGTTGGTGGGAGAAAACCAATGGATGATTGACACTTGGCAACTTGTTGAAGAAGCCATGTTCTTCCTCCTACGTGAAATCCTCATTTCTCTTCTCTGTTTCTTGTTTTCGTCTCTGTTTTCTCTCTTTCTAGCGATTTCAACCTTTCCAAAAGACTTCCATTCTCCTGTCTTCTCCAGTAAAGGTAATCATCTGCTAAGTTAGCAAGTTTGGAAAAGTGAAAATGTGAGTTTTGTGGAAGTTTAAAGTTTCGATATTTTGTGAAAATCTCACTAGTTTTTGAATGAAAACACGTTGTTGTTTTCTAAGAGTTTGAAAGGAGTTGCTGCTGATTCTACCAAGTTATTGGTTAGCATTTGCAGCTTGTTTATTTTCCTTATGTGCATGCACAGGTTTGTGCATTACCGAGATGATCAAGAACATTAACTCTGCAGCAAACAGATAAGTTCATATCCGTAGGTTGGCCCTTATGGTCCTACATCACGGAGACTCTATGATTTTACTACTGTCGAGAGGTTTCGGGTAGATAAGTTGAAGTTATATTCCGAGTTGTCTGTTTTTCCTTTAGGTTCTATTGTGTTATTTCTGCTCTGCTGTTTTAATTGTAAGCACTGAAAATGTTCATGCATACACGATTTTCCGAAAGTTCATGCAAAACTGTTTTCTGTAACGGTTTTGAAGTTAAGCAAGATAAAATCTGACTGAAATGAACCGGTTAAGTGCGGGACGGGGACTGACCCACTGTTACTGTACTGTTATATATATGTATACTGTATTACTGTATGTGCCTATTGTGCACTCACTGATTCTACTGATTGTCAGTTCCCCTATAAGCCCCACTTATACCCCTCTGCCACTGAAATGTAATGTACTGTACTGTCACCGTATTTCTGAAAGTCCATGCATAGCATACGCATCACTGTATTTATATATGTTCTTACTGAGTTTTAGACTCATAGGTGAACTCCCTGATGTAGGCACTGAACCTGGAAATGAGGACTTTGTGCCTCGGTCTGATGAATAGGTGGCTGGTGGTTCGAGCTCTCGGGGTGGTTGCTGCAGCCAGATATAATTTTCTGTCTTGAGGTTTAAGTCTTTAAAGTAAAGTTCATATCTGTAAACTCTTCTGGAATTCTGGTGTTTTGTTTTAAAACTCTATTATAGTTCTGTGTTTTGTTTAAAAACTCTGCTGGGAATTTTGTAATGTATAGGTTCTGTTGTTAATGTATTTAAAACCTCTGTATTTGACAGTTGAATTTATGTTCTGAAGTATTCTGGAATTGTTTGAAATATTTTCTCCTTTAGGATGTGCATGGATTATCTCTAATTTTAGAGCCATCCATGCAATCTGTTTTCTTAAAATTCTGTCGTGTTTCCCTGATATGCCCAAAATCATGTTTTGAATCGTTTTCTGAAGTTTGAAGCTTTCATACCTTTTGTTTTCACGACTTTTGTTTTCATGGATTCCTGTTAAAAGTTGTTAATTTTGTCTTTAAACTCTACATCCACCGGTTACTGTTCACTTTCGTATTATATACATCCACCGGTTACTGTTCATTTCTGCCTACATCCACCGGTTACTGTTCATTTTTGCCTACATCCACCGCTGTCTGTTTCTCTTTAAAACTTCAGCCACCGTTGCCTTATAATTTATATCCACCGATCGTCACTGTTCATTTCTGCCTATATCCACCGGTTACTGTTAATTTTTGCCTACATCCACCGCTGCCTGTTTCTCTTTAAAACTTCACCCACCGTTGCCTTATAATTTATATCCACCGATCGTCACTGTTCATTTCTGCCTACATCCACATGCTGCCTGTTTCTCTTTAAAACTTCATCCACCGTTGCCTTACAATTTATATCCACCGATCATCACTGTTCATTTCTGCCTACATCCACCGCCGATCACAGTTCATCTTTTGTCTTATCTGAATCCACCGTTGCCTTTTTTTTAAAACTAAGTCTTCCGCCAGTCTTCCGCCTAAGTCTTCTGCCAATATTTCCAATAATTTCCTGTCATTCCTGTCTGTTTATTTCTCTATCTGCTTACTTTATCGTTCACCTCTGTTTCCTGTTTTTGCCATTTTCTTCTCATATGTTTTGCTGCACTCTTCAAGTCCACCTTGCCCAATATCTTAGATGTTCAAAGTTTTAATTTGCTTCTGTCTCCCTGTTTTCTTCAGTCTATTATTTCTGTGGTTCAAAAATAAACGTGTCTTCTAATTTTGTTTTAAGTATTTTGTAATTCATCCTGCAGTTTGGTTTTAACTTTTTTCTTTCCCGTTATGATTTCTACTCCAGAGAACACTCTCTCTTTCTCTGTCAATGTTTTAAAAGCATAAAGTTCAAAAAATAAATAACAGTCTCGTTTTCTATAAAATGTCCAGAGTGATGGCTCCTCGGACCCCGATCGGGTCGGGGCTGTCACAGTTATGGTATCAGAGAGACAAGGTCTTAAAATCGATTTTGTGAAATGTCTGACTGCACAACCGCCACGTGAGATCGCTCCAACAACTGTAAGTGTTTAAAATTTATGTAAAAGGTTCTGTTTATTAAATTAGGTTATTCTGTTAATAGGTTTCCTTAGAAATGGTGAGAGGGCATCAAGAAGAGTCAAGCGAAAGCTCTCGTGACATTGACCGACTAACCGAACTGGTGGAAGTACAGTCTCGCATGGTGGAACGTATGATGGCCTGAGAAGACAGCGGGAACAATAACAATAATAACCATGGAAATGCTTCACGTGACAACAGTGGAGATAGATTCCGGCGACTCCAGCCGCCTTCATTTGATGGACTGTCTACAGACCCGACCCGTGCTGAAACCTGTATTCGAACAATGGAGAAGATGTTCAGTTATGCAGAAGTGGAAGAAAACAAGAAAGTTAATTGTGCCACGTTCTATCTCATCGAAAGTGCTGGATTTTGGTGGGACACAGTGCAGTCGACTACAGTGGCATTAAGCTGGGAAGGATTCACGAAAATCTTCTACGAGAAGTACTTTGACCGAGGAGTGAGGAAGGAAAAGTTGCTTGAGTTCTCTCGGCTGCGACAATATGGGTCAGTGGCAGAGTATGTTCAGAAGTTCGAATCATTATCCCGCTATGCACCTCATTTGGTAGCCACTGACGAAAACAAGGTACACCAATTTATTTAGGGTTTGAAACTGGACCTCTTACAAGGGATTTCTTACGGGGGATTTGATGAGGCACCGTACACAAAGGTGGTGGCCAAGGATTATCAACTGGAGGCTTTGGAGGTAAAGTACCAGAGACAGAGGGATTCACCACGAGGAACTATTCGGAATATTCCTCAACAGCAACAAAGAGGTCAGAATTTCCAACCTCAACAGCAGCAGAACAGGGGCATCAAGAGGCCTAATGAGACCATCATTTATCAAGACAAGGGGAAGAGACCAATGGGGGCTCCTCAGCCATCAGTATGCCCGCGGTGCAAGAAACTTCACAGGGGCGAATGTAGATTTATTACCAGTCAATGTTTCCATTGTTGCAAAGGAGGCCATCATGTTCAGGATTGCCCGATGCCGGACACGAGACCAAACCTTGTCGTACCTAGGGTGTTTGCAATGATGGAGGATGTTGATGACGCTGCTCAGCACACAGTGATTACAAGTACAATTCCAGTATGTGATGCACCTGCTTATACCTTGTGAGACACGGGGGCCACACATTCGTTTGTGGCCATGGACTTCGTAGTTAGACAGAAGTTTTGTTGTACGTCGTCAGATCAGCCCTACAGCATTATGCTACCGTCCAGAGAGTTTATGCACTCCGAGCAGGTTGTACGGGGTGATATAGTGCCAGTAGGAGACCAGAAATTGTATGCCGATCTTATCGTCATCGGTATGAAAGGGTATGATGTCATTCTTGGGATGGAATGACTGTTTAGACATCACGCCACCATCAACTGTAGGTCCGGGCTTGTGTCATTTAAACGCCCGAATGAGGTAGAATTCTCTTACCAGGCAATACCGAAGAAACACCGTATGCCTGTTATATCTTCCTTAAAAGCTCAACAGCTGATGAAGTCAGGATGCATCGGATTCCTGGCCCACGTAGTGGATGTCCAAAGGCAAAATGAGGTGGAACTTCAAAATATTCCGGTAGTTCGAGACTTCTCAGAGGTTTTCTTAGATGACTTACCGGGATTGCCACCTGATCGTGAAATCAAATTTGAGATTGATATATATCCTGGTGGTGAACCAGTATCGAAGAATCCGTACCGTATGGCGCCAATTGAGCTGAGGGAGTTGAAGTGTGACGACCCGTCTTTCAACGCACTGATAAGGGACCACCCATTCTCCGCGGATCCTGGGGCTGACCTGGGACGGAGGGTTTCTCCGTTGAAGGAAGGGCCGTTACGAACCCACATCGCTTGGGGAAGTACATAGAAATGAAACATATGTAAGAGATTCCCTTCCAAGATAGCAAGATGCGTTTTGGAGCTCAATTGGCGACGGATCCCATAAGAACTCCGAAGTTAAGAGGGCTTCGGCGAGAGTAATTCCAGGTTGGGTGACCTTCCGGGAAGTGCTCTCGCTAAAACAAAGCCGTGAGGGGAGGATATTTGGCTGCGGCCCAATCCCCAGAGCGGACAATATCTTGCTGGGAACAGGGGTCGTTACATGAAGTGTGACGCCCCAAAACCGTACCCGATCGGGGTCCGGGATCGGAGTCATCACACCGGACATTTTACAGAAACAAGACATATTTTTTTTTTAAAAAAAACTTATATGAGATCAGACCGGACACCTACAGAACTTTAAACAGAGGCAGAGAAAGAGTTCTGGATTTGAGATCACACGGAAAAGCAGTAAAAGAGATTCTGGATAACAGTTACAAATGGAAACAGGAAACAGAAAAACATCGGCGGAAGACTAAACATTACGGGCAGTGGTGAATGAAATTTTCTAAAGACAGTGAAACAGACGGGCAGCGGGCAGCGGTTGATTCAGATACGACAAAATCGCTGACATCAGCCGGAAGAGAAGATGACGTCAACCGGAAGATACAAGCAGTAAACATAATCGGCAGAAGATGATGACGTCAGCCGGAAGATGGATGACGTCAACCGGTAGATGAAGACAATAAACGAGACCGGCAGAAGGTGATGACGTCAGCCGGAAGATGGATGACGTCAACCGGTAGATGAAGACAATAAACGAGACCGGCAGAAGGTGATGACGTCAGCCAGAAGATGGATGACGTCAACCGGTAGATGAAGGCAATAAACGAGACCGGCGGAAGGTGATGACGTCAGCCGGAAGATGGATGACGTCAACCGGTAGATGAACACTTAAAACAGCAGTGAACGTGATCGGAAGATGCAGTTTTTGAGATAAAACTTGGCAAATTTTAACATAAAGACTTACAGGCAGGGAACATCGTAATAGGAGGCATGAGGGCTTCAGACCTTCAAACCCGATTTCAAAAACAAAGTTTTTGAATCATACTCTACAAATGACAGGAGTTCAATCAGACAAACTGCATGGATAACTCAAAAGTTCGAGACTATCCATGCATGACCTGAAAAGGGAGAACTCAAGCAGTTCCAGAATGTTTTCAAAACATTTAAAATATATGAATACAATCCGTCAAATACAGAGGTTTTGAATACATCAACAACAGAATATTTCAGGAGACACTATCAATGGTCAAACAGAGATTTAAAACTCAAACGCAAGAAACTATACATTACATATCCAGCAGGATTTCCTACAGAGTTTTAAACAAAACACAGGACTATACAGAGTTGTAAACACAACGCCAGAATTCCAGAAAAGGTTTTACAGACATAGACTTTACTTTAAATACTTAAACCTCGGGGCAGAATTTGTCTGGCTGCAGCAACCACCCCCAATGAGCTCAATTCCCCAACTACATCAGCTCGTCATTATGAGGCATAAGGTCCTCATCTGGAGTATCCGTACCTACAACAGGGAGTTCACCTATGAGCCTAGAGCTCAGTAAGAACATATCAGAAATAAATGCAGTGATGCATATGCTATGCATGAACGTTTCAAATACAGGAACATTACATTACATTACATTTCACTGGACAGGAAGGTATAAGTGGGAGGAGGAGCTGGCGCAACAGGGTGTACATGCCGCTTCAGGACATAACAGGAGTACTTGACAGGATGCCAGTCCTCATCCACACTTAACCGTACATTACATTACAGATTTTATCTTACTTACTTCAAAACCAGTGCTGAAAACATTTGCATGATTTTACAGGAAAAACGTGTATGCATGAATAAGTGCGATGCTTAAACTTAACATTCACAGATGGCAGAATGATACAACAGGAAGACAGGATATGATGGAGACATATTCAACTTAGAACATAACCTAAAACCTATCTACCCATACCATACCTAGTACCTCCAAGTTGTAGGGCCTTAAGGGCCAACGTAAATGCATGAACTTACCTGTTTGCAGCAATGCAGTGTGCTCGAACGCCCCTGGAAAGCTCGGATCTGTAAATGGATGTACAGAATTCAAACACGCTACAAATGTTAACTAATATCTCGTAGGAAATGTAGCAAACACGTTTCAACGCTTTAGAAAACACACCAACGTGTTTTCATCCAAAAACAGTGAGTTTTCTCTAAAATAATAACCCTAAATCTCAGTGAAAACTCGCATTAAACTTGTCCAAATTCGTTAGCATTCAACCAGACATTTACCTCAGCGGGAAAACATAAAGGAGCCGAGGAGATCGAAGTAACTTCGATGGTTGTTCGTCGACTGGAAGAGAGAAAAAAGGAGGGAGTTTCACGCCAGAATGAAGAGAAGAACGGGAGGGAAGGAAGAAGACATGGCTTCTTCAACAAGTTGCCAGATGGCATTCATCCATTGGCTATTTCCCACCAACCTTAATTTCTCTCTATTTTACCCTTCCATTGGTCTTTAAATAATTTGCTATTTAGTTTCACCATTTGGTTTTATGAATCATACATATTCAACTGGAAACATTAGCAAATTAATAAAAACAAACCTTGCATGATTATTCCCATTAATCCCGTGGAATAATTTAAGGAATATCTACATGGCAAAATGCCGGGTGTTACATGAAGGCTCATTTAGATGACAATGGTCGTTTTGTTAACGGAGCATAGTTTAAGGGTAGGTTTATTAATAACCCTATGGTTTAAGATTTTTTTTTGTTAATTACCCTATTATTTTTTGAGTAATGTTACGTTTACTCTCTTATTCTATCATCTTAAAATATTCGCTGACGTGTCAAACAAACAATGATTGATGTAATTAATATTATAAATTATAAATAGTTAATTTATTACATTAATTACACAAATCATTATTTAACACGTCAGTAAATAATTTAAAAAGATAGAATAAGAAGGTATACGTAGAATTATTCTTATTTTTTTATGATGGAGGCACTTAGTAACTAATTTCTTTTGAAATCTTAATCTCTTTTTGTGACGAAAAATAAAAATTAAATGCAAAACATCACAATCATGCAGTTGGCAATTTCTTGGGGTCCTATTTAATTTTAGTTGTGACCAAATTTGGATAACATGAAAAAAAAAAAAAGAAAAAAAAAACATGATAGGTCAATTTATTTCTCTTTGCTTGTTTTTATTAGCGAAAATGAACACTCCATTTTTTTTATTATATAGTTAATATCATATTTATACTCTAATATTACATTTATCATATAACACTTCCTTATTTATTAATATTATTTATAATTAAACATAATTAAATAATGTAAAATTATGGTTCTTACCTATCAGTGCTTTATACTAAATCACGACTCTTGTAAAACTTTGCTGAAATTAATAAATCCAATAATATCTTTTTTGGCACCTTTTCTTTTCCAGACCATTAGCATTTTTGCCAAAAAAAACAAAAGGTATCAAATAATTGATTTCTTAGGTCCCAGTTTTGGAAAAGTACTTGTTTAGTTGATGTATGTATTTATAATAAAGTTATATTTAGTCTAACTTATTATTGGCCATAGGAAGAAATATTCGGTCTATACCAACTCTATCCTAATTAATAAGTACATTTTAAGATAAACTATAAATTAAACTCTCAACTTTATAAGTTTCGTTACTTTAATCATAATTTTTTTTTTTTGATAAAATGAGTCTCGAACTTCAAAATTCATTCAACTTAAACATTAAATTTTGAACAAACTGAACATTGAAAGCAGTGTTTAATTTGTATATTATTCTACAATTTTAATTATTGGAAAGATTGTTATGCCTAAATAGAACCTGAAACAAAATGAAGAACGACCCAACCGAAAAACCAGATCGAAGCTCCCGACCTCTAATCTTAAATAATAAATAAGATCGATGAAGATTTACATGAAAAATAAAAGTCAAGTCCTAACCAAAAGAACTAAAATAAATATCTATTAGTGACATATAAGATAATATAATAAAATTTTCTACTGGAACTAACAAAATAGTTTCAATGTTTCTTATTAAAGATTGTATTGTTTGGGGCTAAGATTTTGGTTTATGGAGATATATTATGCTGTGTTTTGAACTCGTAAATTGTTGACCATTTGGGATTGGTTTAGTTGAAAATTATGGAGGAAATCTGGCAAAAAAAAAAAAATGACAGACAATGTCAGGGCAGACGACGCTCAATTGGGTTCATGCCCAGTTTGGGTCATAGCTTATAGCTTGTTTTTGGTCAAATTTTGAGTTTTTGACCTAATCGTTATTGGGTTGCTTTTTGCCAAATTTTTGTGATTTAAAGTGTGGTATTTCAATCTTAATATTGATAATGATATTATGATTAGATATCGAGACTTGAACGATACTTTTAGATTCTAGAGCGGGAGTTTGCTGTCGAAGAACGGGATCCCGCTCCAGAGACCATGTTTGAGAGTAGGAGCATGCTCTTAAACATCGGGTCCTCTTCTGTTTTAGGTTTAAATCAAAGTGATATCCAGTTTGTAACACCCGGCATTTTTGCCCTTGTAATTATTCCCCGGATTATTTAGCGGGATGAATTTTTATATAAAATCTGATGTATGTTTTAATGAATTGTCGGAGAGTTTAAAGGAAAAACCAAGCTAAAGAATTTATTTAACAAATTTAGTCAAGAACCAATGGAAGGGTAAATTGGGAAGGAATTAAGGTTGGTGGGAGAAAGCCAATGGATGATTGACACTTGGCAACTTGTTGAAGAAGCCATGTTCTTCCTCCTACGTGAAATCCTCATTTCTCTTCTCTGTTTCTTGTTTTCGTCTCTGTTTTCTCTCTTTCTAGCGATTTCAACCTTTCCAAAAGACTTCCATTCTCCTGTCTTCTCCAGTAAAGGTAATCATCTGCTAAGTTAGCAAGTTTGGAAAAGTGAAAATGTGAGTTTTGTGGAAGTTTAAAGTTTCGATATTTTGTGAAAACCTCACTGTTTTTGAATGAAAACACGTTGTTGTTTTCTAAGAGTTTGAAAGGAGTTGCTGCTGATTCTACCAAGTTATTGGTTAGCATTTGCAGCTTGTTTATTTTCCTTATGTGCATGCACAGGTTTGTGCATTACCGAGACGATCAAGAACATCAACTCTGCAGCAAACAGATAAGTTCATATCCGTAGGTTGGCCCTTAAGGTCCTACATCACGGAGACTCTATGATTTTACTACTGTCGGGAGGTTTCGGGTAGATAAGTTGAAGTTATATTCCGAGTTGTCTGTTTTTCCTTTAGGTTCTATTGTGTTATTTCTGCTGTCTGCTGTTTTAATTGTAAGCACTGAAAATGTTCATGCATACACGATTTTCTGAAAGTTCATGCAAAATTGTTTTCTGTAACGGTTTTGAAGTTAAGCAAGATAAAATCTAACTGAAATGAACCGGTTAAGTGCGGGACGGGGACTGACCCACTGTTACTGTACTGTTATATATATGTATATTGTATTACTGTATGTGCCTATTGTGCACTCACTGATTCTACTGATTGTCAGTTCCCCTATAAGCCCCACTTATACCCCTCTGCCACTGAAATGTAATGTACTGTACTGTCACCGTATTTCTGAAAGTCCATGCATAGCATACGCATCACTGTATTTATATATGTTCTTACTGAGTTTTAGACTCATAGGTGAACTCCCTGATGTAGGCACTGAACCCGGAAATGAGGACTTTGTGCCTCAGTCTGATGAATAGGTGGCTAGTGGTTCGAGCTCTCGGGGTGGTTGCTGCAGCCAGACATAATTTTCTGTCTTGAGGTTTAAGTCTTTAAAGTAAAGTTCATATATGTAAACTCTTCTGGAATTCTGGTGTTTTGTTTTAAAACTCTATTATAGTTCTGTGTTTTGTTTAAAAACTCTGCTGGAAATTTTGTAATGTATAGGTTCTGTTGTTGATGTAATAAAAACCTCTGTATTTGACAGTTGAATTTATGTTCTGAAGTATTCTGGAATTGTTTGGAATATTTTCTCCTTTAGGATGTGCATGGATTATCTCTGATTTTAGAGCCATCCATGCAATCTGTTTCCTTAAAATTCTGTCGTGTTTCCCTGATATGCCCAAAATCATGTTTTGAATCGTTTTCTGAAGTTTGAAGCTTTCATACATTTTGTTTTCACGACTTTTGTTTTTATGGATTCCTGTTAAAAGTTGTTAATTTTGTCTTTAAACTCTACATCCACCGGTTACTGTTCACTTTCGTATTATATACATCCACCGGTTACTGTTCATTTCTGCCTATATCCACCGGTTACTGTTCATTTTTGCCTACATCCACCGCTGTCTGTTTCTCTTTAAAACTTCAGCCACCGTTGCCTTATAATTTATATCCACCGATCGTCACTGTTCATTTCTGCCTATATCCACCGGTTACTGTTAATTTTTGCCTACATCCACCGCTGCCTGTTTCTCTTTAAAACTTCATCCACCGTTGCCTTATAATTTATATCCACCGATCGTCACTGTTCATTTCTGCCTACATCCACCGCTGCCTGTTTCTCTTTAAAACTTCATCCACTGTTGCCTTACAATTTATATCCACCGATCATCACTGTTCATTTCTGCCTACATCCACCGCCGATCACAGTTCATCTTTTGTCTTATCTGAATCCACCGTTGCCTTTTTTTTTTAAACTAAGTCTTCCGCCAGTCTTCCGCCTAAGTCTTCTGCCAATATTTCCAGTAATTCCCTGCCATTCCTGTCTGTTTATTTCTCTATCTGCTTACTTTATCGTTCACCTCTGTTTCCTGTTTTTACTATTTTCTTCTCATATGTTTTGCTGCACTCTTCAAGTCAACCTTGCCCAATATCTTAGATGTTCAAAGTTTTAATTTACTTCTGTCTCCCTGTTTTCTTCAGTCTATTATTTCTGTGGTTCAAAAATAAACGTGTCTTCTGATTTTGTTTTAAGTATTTTGTAATTCATCCTGCAGTTTGGTTTTAACTTTTTTCTTTCCCGTTATGATTTCTACTCCAGAGAACACTGTCTCTCTCTGTCAATGTTTTAAAAGCATAATTTTCAAAAAATAAATAACAGTCTCGTTTTCTGTAAAATGTCCAGAGTGATGGCTCCTCGGACCCCGATCGGGTCGGGGCTGTCACAGTTATGGTATCAGAGAGACAAGGTCTTAAAATCGATTCTGTGAAATGTCTGACTGCACAACCGCCACGTGAGATCGCTCCACCAACTGTAAGTGTTTAAAATTTATGTAAAAGGTTCTGTTTATTAAATTAGGTTATTCTGTTAATAGGTTTCCTTAGAAATGGTGAGAGGGCATCAAGAAGAGTCAAGTGAAAGCTCTCGTGCCATTGACCGACTAACCGAACTGGTGGGAGTACAGTCTTGCATGGTGGAACGTATGATGGCCTAAGAAGACAGCGGGAACAATAACAATAATAACCATGGAAATGCTTCACGTGACAACAGTGGAGATAGATTCCGGCAACTCCAGCCGCCTTCATTTGATGGACTGTCTACAGACCCGATCTGTGCTGAAACCTGTATTCGAACAATGGAGAAGATGTTCAGTTATGCAGAAGTGGAAGACAACAAGAAAGTTAATTGTGCCACGTTCTATCTCATCGAAAGTGCTGGATTTTGGTGGGACACAGTGCAGTCGACTACAGTGGCATTAAGCTGGGAAGGATTCACGAAAATCTTCTACGAGAAGTACTTTGACCGAGGAGTGAGGAAGGAAAAGTTGCTTGAGTTCTCTCAGCTGCGACAATATGGGTCAGTGGCAGAGTATGTTCAGAAGTTCGAATCATTATCCCGCTATGCACCTCATTTGGTAGCCACTGACGAAAACAAGGTGCACCAATTTATTCAGGGTTTGAAACTGGACCTCTTACGAGGGATTTCTTACGGGGGATTTGATGAGGCACCGTACACAAAGGTGGTGGCCAAGGCTTATCAACTGGAGGCTTTGGAGGTAAAGTACCAGAGACAGAGGGATTCACCACGAGGAACTATTCGGAATATTCCTCAACAGCAACAACAGCAACAAAGAGGTCAGAATTTACAACCTCAACAGCAGTAGAACAGGGGCATCAAGAGGCCTAATGAGACCATCATTTATCAAGACAAGGGGAAGAGACCAATTGGGGCTCCTCAACCTTCAGTATGCCCGCGGTGCAAGAAACTTCACAAGGGCGAATGTAGATTTATTACCAGTCAATGTTTCCATTGTTGCAAAGGAGGCCATCATGTTCGGGATTGCCCGATGCCGGACACGAGACCAAACCTTGCCGTACCTAGGGTGTTTGCAATGATGGAGGATGTTGATGACGCTGCTCAGCACATAGTGATTACAGGTACAATTTCAGTATGTGATGCACCTGCTTATACCTTGTGGGACACGGGGGCCACACTTTCGTTTGTGGCCATGGACTTCGTAGTTAGACAGAGGTTTTGTTGTACGTCGTCAGATCAGCCCTACAGCATTATGCTACCGTCCGGAGAGTTTATGCAATCCGAGCAGGTTGTACGAGGTGATATAGTGTCAGTAGGAGACCAGAAATTGTATGCCGATCTTATCGTCATCGGTATGAAAGGGTACGATGTCATTCTGGGGATGGAATGGCTGTTTAGACATCACGCCACCATCAACTGTAGGTCCGGGCTTGTGTCATTTAAACGCCCGAATGAGGTAGAATTCTCTTACTAGGCAATATCGAAGAAACACCGTATGCCTGTTATATCTTCCTTAAAAGCTCAACAGCTGATGAAGTCAGGATGCATCGGATTCCTGGCCCACGTAGTGGATGTCCAAAGGCAAAATAAGGTGGAACTTCAAAATATTCCGGTAGTTCGAGACTTCTCAGAGGTTTTTTTAGATGACTTACCGGGATTGCCACCTGATCGTGAAATCGAATTTGAGATTGATATATATCCTGGTGCTGAACCAGTATCGAAGAATCCGTACCATATGGCGCCAATTGAGCTGAGGGAGTTGAAGGCTCAGCTAAAGGAATTGGTGGACAAGGGCTTTATGCGCCCTAGTTTCTCTCCGTGGGGTGCTCCCGTCTTGTTTGTCAAGAAAAAGGATGGGTCCCTACGTATGTGTATTGACTACCGGGAGCTGAACAAGTTGACCATCAAGAATAAGTACCCATTGCCAAGGATTGACGATTTATTTGACCAGCTGCAGGGGGCTCGGGTATTCTCGAAGATCGATTTGCGCTCCGATTATTATCAGTTGAAGGTCAGGGCTGATGATATTCTAAAGACCGCTTTCAGGACTGGTACAGACATTACGAGTTCTTGGTGATGTTGTTCGGGTTGACTAATGCCCCCGCAACATTTATGGACTTGATGAATAGGATATTCTAGGTGTTCTTGGATAAATTTGTGATCGTTTTCATCGACGACATTCTGGTTTATTCCAGGAGTGAGGCCGAGCATGAAGTGCACTTGACCAGTGTGCTGTCGACTTTAAAGCAACATCGATTATACGCCAAGCTGTCGAAGTGTGAATTCTGGTTGAGCATGATTAATTTCTTAGGCCACGTGGTGTCTGCTGAAGGAATGTCTTTGGACCCGGCCCAAATTGAGGCTGTAAGAGACTGGCCAAGGCCGAGGAATGCAAGCGAGGTACGGAGCTTTATCGAACTAGCTGATTATTACAGGAAATTCATCAAGGGATTTTCTGTGATAGCAAAGCCTATGACCAGCTTAACGAGGAAGGAAATCAAGTTCAAGTGGTCTGAAGCATATGAGGTGAGTTTTCAGACACTTAAACAGAAATTAACCACTGCTTCTCTGTTAGTATTGCCAGTTGAAGATGGCAAGTTCAGCGTATACTGTGATGCATCCAAGATAGGCTTGGGATGTGTATTAATGCAAGAAGGGAAAGTTGTAGCATACGCATCCAGACAACTGAAGAACCACGAGAAAAACTACCCTACTTCCGATCTTGAGTTAGCGGCAGTTGTGTTTGCGCTGAAAGTATGGATACACCACTTATACGGACAATCATGCGAGGTGTTTTCTAATCACAAGAGTTTAAAATACATATTCACTCAAAAGGAGTTAAACATGAGACAAAGGAGGTGATTAGAATTTGTAAAAGATTATGATGTTGAGATTAAATACCACCCAGGTAAAGCTAACGTAGTAGCCGATGCATTGAGCACGATGTCAGATACTATGCAACCAGCTATATCGGCCGTGTCGATGCCTTTGAGGACTGAGATACAGAAGTTTGATATGGAGATAGTTTTTGGGCTGTCGGCCATACTAGCAAACTTGACGCTACGGCCCACCGTCCTGGACTGAATTAAGGAAGCCCAGAAGACCAATTCAAAGGAGATGGCTGATATGGTGAGCAAGGTACCAATGGCTTCTTCCGATTTCGGTTATTCGGGAGATGGTATTCTTAAGTTCAGAGATAGATGGTATGTTCCGAAAGATGAAGAGTTACGAAAGAACATCTTGTCGGAAGCCCACTCATCTCCTTTCTCTGTGCATCCTGGAAGCACGAAGATGTATCAAGGCTTGAAACTTCACTTCTGGTGGCCGAATATGAAGAATGAAGTGGTCAAATATGTGGAGTCTTGCATGATATGTCAACAAGTCAAGGCTGAACATCAACGACCAGGTGGAACACTTCAGCCTCTCCCGATCCCCGAGTGGAAATGGGAGAACATCACAATGGACTTTGTTGTTGGCCTTCCAATAACAGCTAAAGGCCACAATAGCATATGGGTCGTAGTGGACAGATTGACGAAGTCGGCCCATTTTCTACCTGTGAAGACGACATTCTCTATGGACCAGTATGCAGAACTATACATTAGTGAGATTGTCAAGCTGCATGGGGTACCAGTGTCGATTGTATCAGACCGAGATCCTAGATTCACATCGAGGTTCTGGAAAAGCTTGCAAAGCTCCCTGGGCACCAGGTTGGATTTCCGCACGGCGTTTCATCCACAGACGGACGGGCAATCCGAGAGAACAATTCAAATACTAGAGGATATGTTAAGGTCGTGCGTGCTGGAATTTCATGCTCCTTGGAGCAGATACCTACCGCTTGTGGAGTTCGCTTACAACAATAGCTACTAGGCTACAATTGGCATGGCTCCATATGAAGCTCTCTACGGTAGAAAGTGTAGATCCCCATTGTGTAGGGATGAGGTCGGAGAAACCAAGCTTTTCGGCCCTGAGATATTACAGCAGATGTCCGAGGTGATAACTGCTATGAAACAACGAATAAAGATTGCTCAGAGTCGACAGAAGAGTTATGCGGACCATAGAAGAAGAGAATTGGAGTTTGCTGAAGGTGATGAAGTATTCTTGAAGGTGTCACCTTTCAAGGGTGTAATGAGATTCGGTAAGAAAGGAAAGCTCAGCCCACGGTTCATTGGCCCATTTTCCATTTTGAAGCGTGTGGGAAACATGGCTTATAGACTACAGTTGCCAGTGTCAATGGATGGAGTTTACAATGTCTTCCATGTTTCAATGCTGAGAAAATGTGTAAGAGATCCAACTCAGATCGTGAAACAGGTGGAATTTGATATCATGCCGACGCTGACATATGAAGAAAGATCCATACAGATACTGGATACCTTACTCAAAGTGTTGCGCAATCGAGTGGTCCCATTGGTGAAAGTTTTATGGCGAAATCATAATGTAGAGGAAGCCACATAGGAAAGACAAGAGGATGTCAGGGCCTAATATCCGGACCTCTTTGCTTAGGTAAATTTTGGGACAAAATTTCTGTTAAGGTGGGTGGAATGTAACACCCGGCATTTTTGCCCTTATAATTATTCCCCCAGAATATTTAGCGGGATGAATTTTTATATAAAATCTGATGTATGTTTTAATGAATTGTCGGAGAGTTTATTGGAAAAACCAAGTTGAAGAATTTATTTAACAAATTTAGTCAAGAACCAATGGAAGGGTAAATTGGGAAGGAATTAAGGTTGGTGGGAGAAAGTCAATGGATGATTGACACTTGGCAACTTGTTGAAGAAGCCATGTTCTTCCTCCTACGTGAAATCCTTATTTCTCTTCTCTGTTTCTTGTTTTCCTCTCTGTTTTCTCTCTTTCTAGTGATTTCAACCTTTCCAAAAGACTTCCATTCTCCTGTCTTCTCCAGTAAAGGTAATCATCTGCTAAGTTAGCAAGTTTGGAAAAGTGAAAATGTGAGTTTTGTGGAAGTTTAAAGTTTCGATATTTTGTGAAAACCTCACTGTTTTTGAATGAAAACACGTTGTTGTTTTCTAAGAGTTTGAAAGGAGTTGCTGCTGATTCTACCAAGTTATTAGTTAGCATTTGCAGCTTGTTTATTTTACTTACGTGCATGCACAGGTTTGTGCATTACCAAGACGATCAAGAACATCAACTCTGCAGCAAACAGATAAGTTCATATCCGTAGGTTGGCCCTTAAGGTCCTACATCACGGAGACTCTATGATTTTACTACTGTCGGGAGGTTTCGGGTAGATAAGTTGAAGTTATATTCCGAGTTGTCTGTTTTTCCTTTAGGTTCTATTGTGTTATTTATGCTGTCTGCTGTTTTAATTGTAAGCACTGAAAATGTTCATGCATACACGATTTTCTGAAAGTTCATGCAAAACTATTTTCTGTACACGGTTTTGAAGTTAAGCAAGATAAAATCTGACTGAAATGAACCGGTTAAGTGCGGGACGGGGACTGACCCACTGTTACTGTACTGTTATATATATGTATACTGTATTACTGTATGTGCCTATTGTGCACTCACTGATTCTACTGATTGTCAGTTCCCCTATAAGCCCCACTTATACCCCTCTGCCACTGAAATGTAATGTACTGTACTGTCACCGTATTTCTGAAAGTCCATGCATAGCATACGCATCACTGTATTTATATATGTTCTTACTGAGTTTTAGACTCATAGGTAAACTCCATGATGTAGGCACTGAACCCGAAAATGAGGACTTTGTGCCTCAGTCTGATGAATAGGTGGTTGGTGGTTCGAGCTCTCGGGGTGGTTGCTGCAGCCAGATATAATTTTCTGTCTTGAGGTTTAAGTCTTTAAAGTAAAGTTCATATCTATAAACTCTTCTGGAATTTTGGTGTTTTGTTTTAAAACTTTGTTATAGTCCTGTGTTTTGTTTAAAAACTCTGCTGGGAATTTTGTAATGTATAGGTTCTGTTGTTGATGTATTTAAAACCTCTGTATTTGACAGTTGTTCTGAAGTATTCTGGAATTATTTGGAATATTTTCTCCTTTAGGATGTGCATGGATTATCTCTGATTTTAGAGCCATCCATGCAATCTGTTTCCTTAAAATTCTGTCGTGTTTCCCTGATATGCCCAAAATCATGTTTTGAATCGTTTTCTGAAGTTTGAAGCTTTCATACCTTTTGTTTTCACGACTTTTAAAACTTCATCCACCGTTGCCTTATAATTTATATCCACCGATCGTCACTGTTCATTTCTGTCTACATCCACCGGTTACTGTTCATTTTTGCCTACATCCACCGCTGCCTGTTTCACTTTAAAACTTCATCCACCGTTGCCTTATAATTTATATCCACCGATCGTCACTGTTCATTTCTGCCTACATCCACCGGTTACTGTTCATTTTTTCCTACATCCACCGCTGCCTGTTTCTCTTTAAAACTTCATCCACCGTTGTCTTATAATTTATATCCACCGATCGTCACTGTTCATTTCTGCCTACAACTACCGGTTACTGTTCATTTTTGCCTACATCCACCGCTGCCTGTTTCTCTTTAAAACTTCATCCACCGTTGCCTTACAATTTATATCCACCGATCGTCACTGTTCATTTCTGCCTACATCCACCGCCGATCACTGTTCATCTTTTGTCTTATCTGAATCCACCGTTGCCTTTTTTTTTTAAAACTAAGTCTTCCGCCAGTCTTCCGCCTAACTCTTCCGCCAATATTTCCAGTAATTCCCTGCCATTCCTGTCTGTTTATTTCTCTATCTGCTTACTTTATCATTCACCTATGTTTCCTGTTTTTACCATTTTCTTCTCATATATTTTGCTGCACTCTTCAAGTCCACCTTGCCCAATATCTTAGTTGTCACACAGTTACCAGTGCATGAGTATTTGACATCATTATTTTCTTAGAATTTTATTTTCTTTTAGAAGATTTTAGGCCTCGACTTTAAGAAGGTGAATAATTCATAAATAAAGAACTACTCTCAACCTACAACAATGTGTTTTTGAATAAAATCCAAGACAACTATATAAACTTTAATTCAAAATAAATAATATTGTAATGGCAGAACTAAGACTCCACACTTTTTGTGACGACCCGAAACCGAACCCGATCGGGCTCCGAGAACCGAGCCGTCACTCCGGGACATTTGCAGAAAATGGGCACATATTTTTTTTTATAACAGAAAACAGGGAACAGAACGTTTACAAACTATAAAACTTCACCAAGAGAGAGAGTTCTCTGGAGTTGAAAGCAAAATGGGATTCAATAACGGATAACAGAAGAGAAACGAAAATGCAGGAAGACAGGGACATTTAAGAGAACTTAAACTGGGAAGAAGCATACTGTGGAAGGCTACGGTGTATAACAGAACTATGCACAATTCGGAAATGAATAGCAGAAGAGAAGAAATGGCGAAGAAAATAATTAAACAGAATGAACAGGAAGTAAACCAGAAATCATAAGCATAGAAGCAGGAAGCTGTTGGGCGAAAGGCGTATGACGTCATCGGAAGAAAAGATGACGTCAACCGGAAGACAAAATTATAAACTGGGCGGAAGACTTATGCTGACGTCAACCGGAAGACAAAATTTATAAACTGGGCGGAAGACTTATGCTGACGTCAACCGGAAGACAAAAGTTATAAACTGGGCGGAAGACTTATGCTGACGTCAACCGGAAGACAAACACTTAAAACAGCAGTGAACGTGATCGGAAGATGCAGTTTTTGAGATAAAACTTGGCAAATTTTAACATAAAGACTTACAGGCAGGGAACATCAAAACAGGAGGCATGAGGGCTTCAGACCCTCAAACCCGATTTCAAAACAAAGTTTTGAATTCATACTCTACAAATGACGGGAGTTCGAGCAGACAAACTGCATGGATAGCTCTAAAATTTGAGACTATCCATGCATGACCTGAAAAGGGAGAACTCAAGCAGTTCCAGAATGTTTTCAAAACATTTAAAATATATGGATACAATCTGTCAAATACGGAGGTTTTAAATACATCAACAACAGGACTTATACATTTCAAAATTTCCAACAAAACTTTCAAACAAAACACAAGACTACAACAGAGTTTTAAAACAGAAACCACAAACATCCAGAAGAGTTTACAAATATGAACTTTACTTTAAAGACTTAAACCTCTACACAGAATTTATCTGACTGCAACAACCATTTCCAATGAGCTCGATCCTCCAACTACATCAGCTCGTCATTTTGAGGCACAAGGTCCTCATCAAGAGTATCCGTACCTACAACAGGGAGTTCACCTATGAGCCTAGAGCTCAGTAATAACATACAATGCAAAGTGATGCACGTGCTATGCATGGACATTTTCAAATACATGAACATTACATTACATTACGTTTCACTGGACAGAAGGTATAAGTGGGAGGAGGAGCTGGCGCAACAGGATGTACATGCCACTTTCAGGACATAACAGGAGTACTTGACAGGATGCCAGTCCTCGTCCACACTTAACCATACATTTTCTTTACAGGATTTTATCTTACTTACTTCAAAACCGGTGCTGAAAACATTTGCATGATTTTACTGGAAACGTGTATGCATGAATAAGTGAAATGCTTAAACTTAACATTCACAGATGACAGAATGAATACAACAGGAAACAGAATATAACGGAAACACGTTTAACTTAAAACATAACCTAAAACCTATCTACCCAAACCAGACCTAGTACCTCCGAGTTGTAGGGCCTTAAGGGCCAACGTAGATGCATGAACTTACCTGTGTGCAGCCAAGTAGTACGCTCGAACGTCTCTGGAAAGCTCGGACCTGTAGCATGAATGTTCAGAGTTTAAACACGCTACAAATGCTAACTAATATCTCGTAGGAAATGCAGCAAACACATTTCAACTCTTTAGAAAACACACCAACGTGTTTTCATCCAAAAACAGTGAGTTTTCACCGAAAACCGAAACCCTAAACTTCGATAAAAACTCACCTTAAACTTGTCCAAATTTATTAGCATTAAAAGACGCTCACCTTTGCTGAAGAAAACGGAGAAACGCTGGAGAAACAAAGTGTGGAAGTTTTGTTTCAATCGCTTGGAAGAGAGAAAGCCGAGAGAGATGAGGGGAAACAGAGAAGTGAATGAACATTCACGTAGGAGAAAGAACTTAACTTCTTCAACAAGCTGCCACATGTCAATCATCTATTTGTTTTCTCCCACCAACCTTAATTACTTCCACATTTGCCCTTCCATTGGTTTTTAATCAAATTGGTTTTGTTTTGATTACACAAGGTTTGGTTTTCCAATTAAACGTCCAAACAAATAAAAGAAAATATCTATTGTATTAATATACAATTTATCCCGCTTAAATGACCACGTGGCAAAAATGCCGGGTGTTACACTTTTATATTTCAAAGTTAAAATTTTAGTATAGGAAACACTTTATATCGTGTCATTGAAGGTTAACAATGTATAACTCGATTTAAAATTAAACAATAGACTTGACCTATTTATAACAGTTGGTGTCAAGACATTGGTTTTTTACATTTTTAATTTCTTATAATTCCAAATAATTCAATTTGTTTGCAGAAGGTTAATTCCATTTATAATGCAACAGTTGTCTTCTACGATGTTTTGTTTTCCTGAATAAAAACAAACAACCAACGTTGTTTAACGCTTCACTTTCTTCAATAAGTCGATAACGATTTTCATTCGTGGTGCTATCTATTTATTTTTGTTCTTGGCCTTCTACATGGAGAGGCAGAACAAGTAAACGAGTGGCTGCTCGGCAGACGACTAAGAACTCTTTAAAATTGATGATTTTGAAATTCCGAAATCTTTAGAATTTAAAATGTTGACCGCATTATTTCTTTCTCTTTTTTTAATTCAGAAGAAATAGTTCTTTACGTTGTATCTATATATGTGTATATGTAGATAATATATTATTATGTATTGATAATTAAAAAAAGGACAAAAAAAGTCATCCATATGACATAATGAGAGTAGAATAAAGTCACTGAAAGTGAAAAGCCTCGTAAAAAGTAACTTATGGGAGGTGAGATGGAATTTCATCACATGCAATAAAATATTTTAAAATAAAAAATACAATAATTAAGGCGTGGCACTCATTGGTTAAGGACTAAAGTTAGGTTGGAGCCGAGGATGGTGACGCTTTGTGTCGTCAATATCTTTCAACGGCACTGTCCTCGTGATTTTTGTATGTATTAAATTCGGTCCCCCCCATGAACAAAATAATTCACAATAATTGGATTATATATTCTTTTGTATTTTCATATTATTTTTGTGTTTTGTTAATCTGAGAAATTATGTCATCACGTCAAAGATGAGTTCATTGTAAGAAGTTAATCTCGACATTGTCGTTCAATTACGCAAATTTCATTTGGGTTGGACAAAAAAGCTGGCAGCAGATAGACTCTGACATGCTCCAAAGAAAACCCGAGATAGAATGAGAATGACCAAACTAAAAATTGGAACGAGCCACCCGATCCTTCATCTTAAATATTAAATAAGGCAGCAAAAGACTTAAAAATTTAATACAAAATCAGAGTCCAATTATAGACGAGCTAAACTAGTCTAACAAGTAACATTTAAAGAATGTGATAATATAAGTTTAAAAATAATTGTGCAAGACAAAATTAAATAATTTAAAAGTTTATAATTTTCCAATAAAATTTTATCTCTTGAATAAAAGTAAATTTCTAAGAAAAAAATAAATAAGGATAAAGTGCAATTTGGCCCTATAACTAGGTGAAATGAGCAATTTACACCGTAAACTTGAATAATAGGCAAGAACAATCTTAATGTATTGATAATAGGCAATATGGCCCCTACCGTCATATTTTCCCTAAAAAAGTAACATTTTTTCACTTGTTCATTTTTTTTTTCCTGAAATGCCCCTCACTGGACCGAACCGGACCAGATCGGTTCGACTAATTCCACTCTGATTTTTTTTTAAATCCTATTTCTTGGAAAAGAGAAGACAGAGGAATATAATTAAAAATAAAATAAAAAACCAAAGTGTAATTAGCCGAACCGGTCCAGTCTGGTTCGGTCCAGTGAGGGGTATTTCGGGAAAAAAAATGAACAAGTGAAAAAATATTATTTTTTAACGGAAATTATGACAGTAGGGGCCATATTGTCTATTATTAATATATTAAGGTTGTTCTTGCCTATTATACAAGTTTACTGTGTAAATTGTTCATTTCACCTAGTTGTAAGGGCCAAATTGCATTTTACCCAATAAATAAATAGGAAAAACTGCACGTGAAATCTACTTCTCGTCAGCAACTGATAATCATGCTAATTAAGTATTGAAAGAGGAGATTCGTTTGGAGTGAGTCAAGTAAACTTAATAGGGATAAATTTTATTTCCAATATTTATGTTCAATCTTGATAAATTAACAATATTTTTATAAGTTGTTGTTACAGGCTCGAGACCGATAATATCCTAATCTCCACCAAACATTACAATATTGTCCATTTTGAGCTGAGACTTTCATGATTTTGTTCTTAATTTTTACGTCTCAGTATAATATATGCATATGCACACATGTATTCATGTATTAATAACGACTCAAGAAATATAGTAGCTACATTGCAACTAGATTTATCAAGATTAATACTTGGTGTTTTCTCATTAATAAAAACACAAATAACTTGTCAATATGGCCTAGCCTTTTTCAACATTAAATAAGTAGAATTTCACCTATTATCTACATCGGTTTTTAATTTTCGTGGTTTAAGTTGGGCAGCTTTACAAAAATCTCTATATTCTTGTTGCCTCGAATTAGATCCAATTATATAAGAAATTACGGATATAATTAATTCAATATGAGGAGAAATATATGTCATACTATAACACCCGGCAATTTTGCCATGTAAATATTCCTTGAATTATTAGAAGGAATTAATTAGAATATTTATACAATGTATGTTTTATGAGTTTACCGATGGTTTCAATTGAATGTGGGTGATTCGTAAAACCGATTTGAGGAACTAAATAGTAATTTAGTTAAAAACTGTAATACCCGACAACTTCAACCAGGTGACTTCCTAACTGTATTAACGGTCATGAATATTCAATCTTCACGGTTTAGAGTTTTATGCCAAGCTTAATTAATTACATGTGGATTTAAACTAAGTTGAGTGGCAAAGTTGTAATAATGGAGGATTGAGACCAGTATTTAAAGAAAAAGGAAATGATTCAAACCTCATTTAAACCACTGTAGCCGTCATCTCTTACTCTCGGTCATTTCCCCTCCCGAACTCTCGCTCTCTGTCAGCTGGAAATCCATCCTTCGACGATCGGTTTCCTTGCTGCTTCTCGGCTACTTTGTGCTCGAGGTAAGAGTTTGGCAATGTAGCTATCTTTTAGTCGTTAAGCTCTGTTTTCAGCTATGTGTTGAAGTTCTGGATTCTTCAATGGCCGAGTATTAGTAAGGGTATTTTAAAATCTGAAAGTGGTAATGTCATTCTGAATCGATTTTGGACATTAAACAACCAACTCTGAGTTATCGCTAATCGAATCTGTCTGTTTTGGGTTTTGGATTTCAAACTGCACAGAGAACTATACTAAGGATTCGGGAGAGACTATAGCTATATTAGATCCTAGGATGACTTGTGATTAGAACTAATAGAATTTTGTTTTAACTACTGCAATGTAAATGTTTTAGGTGAAGAAGTTTGAAGAGAAAGGAGCTCAAATTGCTAAGGAGACCAGGTAAGTGAATGTATAGATTTTTCGGTCATTAGGACCCTACATCAAATGACGCTAGGTAGAAACTCATACGATGATTAGTAGTTCCTTATGTTACTGACTAGCATTTATGTTGATGATTAGTTTAATGGTAAGGTTCTACGTTGGATAGTGCTCTTTTCTGTAGCTTGATGATTTAAGAATTCCCATGTACATGCATCATGACTATTTTATGCGTATGAAAATATTTTAAGAGCAGGGTTTTCTCATGAATAAAGTAAGATAACGAAGTAAATCTTATGCAACGTGAATTAAGTGAGGGTTGGGGGCGGTTTGACGTATGTCACTGTCCAAAAGGAAGGACCATGATTACGACCCGCAAGGGATTATGTACACTCTCACTGTCAACCCCCTTTACCGGCACAAATCCTCTCTTAATTCACACAACATGAATGAGGAATATGATTGATGATTAGGAATGATGAATACGAATGATGAATATGAATGATGAATACGAATGATGAATATGATTGTTGAATATGAATGATGAATAAGAATGAAGATTTTGTGTATAATTACAAATAAAAAAAGATTCATGAGCATTTGTTTCTCAAATGAGCATTCATGCATACTTGTTAGTATTGCATTCCTTACTAAGCATTAGGCTTATAGTTTAAACCTTATGATGTAGGTGACAAGATTTCAGGTGAGGATCCCAAAGTCTATGATGATGTCTGAGCTTGGTTGCTAGAAGTTGATCAGGGTGCAATTTCTGTGGCTGGATGACAAATGAGACCCCTGGTTAATGTTTTTATGGTTTTAGTTATGATAATGAATATAATAGATTAAGTAGGACAAGTCTATTTCTTTCTAACATTGAGTCCTCTTTTGAAGTTGTCTATTGACCACTGAATCTATAAATAATTTTAAGGATAGTTGGATGGTCTGTTTGCTTAAGTCTTCCGTTATATGAATTCTGGATGAGTTGCTGATTTTCATTAGTATGAATGTTATACCATTGAAGTTTGAAATCAGTGAAGGTTAAGTTACCGGATGATGTAAGTGTTATTTCATCGTCCAGTGATCGGTAGATGTAAAGTGTTTAAGTCATTGGAAGATGTAAGTTTAATTTTGTTGTCTAGTGATCGGCAGATGAGGTGTATTTCAGTTACCGGATGATGTGAGTGTTATTTCATCGCCCAGTGACCAGTAGATGTAGAGTGTTTAAGCCATCGGAAGATGTAAGTTTAATTTTGTCATCTAGTGATCGGCAGATGAGGTGTATTTAAGTTACCGGATGTTGTAAGTGTTATTTCATCGCCATGTGACCGGTAGATGTAGAGTGTTTAAGCCATTGAAAGATGTAAGTCTAATTTTGTCGTCTAGTTACCGGATGATGTGAGGGTTATCTTGTCGTTTGGTGACCGGGTCATGTTTTAATTATTCACGTGAGAAGCACATGTTCACCGGATGATATAAACCTGGTTTAGTAACCGGTAGATGTGGTTTATTTCTCTATCGGTATATGCAGTCTAAGGGTTTAAGTTTCTCTTCATTAGCCGATACGCGTTGCACTGCCCGCCGGCAGATGCGTAATGTATTCCTTTACTGAGTGATGCCTAGTGAATCGTGCATGACATCTTGAGCTAAGTTACGTTTCAAAAAAAAATATATTACCAAAAATGAATAGAGTGTGAGTAATAAGAATTAAATGATTAAGAAAGATACAGATTATGTGACGATCCCTCTGGGGTCGTTACAATTATGGTATCAAAGCAAATCCGGGTTCTAAAATCGATTCTGCAGACTGCCTCCCAGCACAGATTGCCATTTGAGTACACTCCAGCAACTGTAAGTATTTACGATCTCAGTAAATGTCATTAAGTTAAGATGTATCTATAACTATTTGTTTAGGAATCCCAAGATGGTTAGAGGTCAGCAGAGAGAGACCAATGAGGATAGCAATGCCATTGCTCAGTTGACAGAGTTGGTCATGCTCCAATCCTGCCAGATCGAACAGCTGATGACTGTCAGAGAGGAACAAGGCAACTCTAGTACTAATGCAACTCATGATCATGGGGGTGAGTGTTTCCACCGGCTTCGACCCCCGGTATTCAATGGACATGTTTCTGATCCTATTTATGCTGAGGAATGGGTTCGAAAGATGGAGGACATGTTTAAGTATGCAAAGGTTGATGAAGGAGATAAGGTCACATATGCTGTCTTTCATCTAGAATTGAGTGCAAGGCATTGGTGGGATTCAATCCAGAACACCGCTAATGCTGGAGTTATGACCTGGGAAATGTTTAAGACTGCCTTCTTTGACAAGTACTTCAATAGGACTGTTCGGGCCAACAAGAAGGAGTTCATGAATCTACGACAAACTGGCTCTGTGACGGATTACATATGCAATTTTGATGCTTTATCACAGTTTGCTCCCCGATTGGTTGAGGATGATGAGGACAGGATCTACCAATTTGTTCAAGGACTGAAGCCGAGTTTGTTCATGAAAGTAAAGACTGCTGGAATACACAATGTACCCTATGGTGAAGTGACGGCTAAGGCCTAGGAGCTGGAAGAGGCTGAAATGATAGCATATGCACAGCGTGAGCAGCCAAGGAAATTCATGAAGGAAACTCAGCCGCCACCACGTCAGAACAAAGGATGGCAGCCGCAACAGAACAGGGGGCCACAACAATAACAGCAAGGTATAAAGAGACCCTTCAATCCAAATGAAGACCAAGGGAAGGGAAAACGACCATTGGCCCCTCTATGCTCCAACTGCCAGAAGAACCACCATGGCGAATGCAAGTTGCATTCTGGCCAATGCTACAGGTGTGATAAAGTTGGACACATAGTCAGAGACTGCCCCATGCCACCTGACCCAAACCGAGCAAGAGTAATGCCCTGAGTCTTTGCTATGATGGAAGATGAAGATACCATGCAGCATACGGTCATAACAGGTACAATTATGATCTGTGGAATTTCTGCTTATACACTTATAGACACGGGAGCCACACACTCATTTATTGCAACCTTATTTGCGTGTAAGCATAAGTTAGAATACTTACCAGCTGATAGGCCATATAGTGTGATATTACCATCAGGAAAATCCTTGTATTCTAAGCAGATATTGAAAGGCGATATTGTGTCCTTAGAAGATAAGAAGTTATATGTAGAACTGATTGTAGTTGACATGAAGGGATACGAAGTTATATTAGGAATGGATTGGCTATTCAGGCATCATGCCACGATAAGTTGTAGGTCTGGGTTAGTCGAGTTTCGACCCCCTAATGGAGATCGGTATACCTTCCAAGCTATACCAAAAATAAGTAAGATACCGATTATCTCCTCGCTAGAGACTCAACGGATATTGAATGATGGCTGTGATAGTTACCTAGCTAGTATAATGGATACTCGGGTGAGGAATAAGATAGAGTTACTAGATATTCCTATAGTCCGAGATTTCCCTTAAGCATTTTTAGATGACTTGCCAGGATTACCACCTGATAGAGAAATAGAGTTTGTAATTGATACATATTCCGAGGCATTACCCGTATCTAAGAATCCTTATCGCATGGCACCTGTTGAACTAAAAGAGTTAAAAGTCCAACTACAGGAATTAGTAGACAAGGGATTCATACGCCCTAGTAGTTTTCCCTGGGGTGCACCTATGTTATTCGTTAAGAAGAAAGATGGTTCCCTAAGGATGTGCATAGATTACCGAAAACTGAACAAGTTTACAATTAAGAATAAATACCCCTTGCCCCGAATTGACAACTTGTTTGACTAATTGCAATGAGCTAAGGTGTTTTCAAAGATTGACTTGCGTTCGGGGTACTACCAACTGAAGGTTAAGAAGGAGGATGTACCTAAGACAACTTTTAGGACCCGTTATGGACATTATGAATTCCTTGTGATGTCGTTTGGGTTAACCAATGCACCTGCAGCTTTTATGGATTTGATGAATCGAGTGTTTCGTGATTACTTGGACAAGTTTGTGATTGTATTCATAGATGATATTCTCATATACTGTAACGACCCTAAAACTGTACCCGTTTTCCCGTACTATTTTTTTTTATCCTAATAAATAAACTCTACGCGGAACCTAAACCGAAATCGAAACCAGAATCGAAATCGGAATTAGAATCTATGTTTTAAAACATTTAAAACAACTTAAAACAAATTAAATAAATTAATTAAAAACTATAAAAACAATTAAAGAAAACAATTAATTAAAGGGAGGGCAAAACTGTCCAGCCGACTAAAAACCAGGGGCAGCGATCAGTCGCTGCATTGCTGCAGCGATTGATCGCTGCATGCAGCGATCTTCCATGCGTTCCCTTGCCTCCTTCAATCGCCTTCATCATTTCATTTTTCTACAATTGCTCTCTAGAATTCCAGAGAGCAAAACACTTAATGAAAACTCTCTGGAATCCGATTCCAGAGAGCAACCTCATACCAATTTCTCATCAATAACCTTAATCGACTTATAACTTAAACTCAACAAAAATGTATTCTAGACTCAATCAACTTGCAGCGGACTTTGCGAAATCCAACTGCGTGGATAGCTCTAAAAACTGAGCATATCCGTACCAAACCTAAAACCATTCAAAACATTTCCATAACGTTTAATTAACAGTTTAAAACAAAACATTTGAAACATCAACATACACCTATCAACTACCAGAACCAAACATCCTATAACGTTTATACAACCATCAATCCAAAAACATCCCAAACCCCAAAATCTATACATACTGTTCCCACGGGCCAGGTAAGCCTCGACTGCGCCAGCACACCACCGCAGCCATCCCTCGTCAACTGGACTCATGCCTCAAGAGGAGGAATCTCATCCTCACCTGCATCCTCGTAATCACCTACACCATACAATACACTATGAGATAAAAATCTCAACAAGCCCTCATAAATGCAACTATATGCTATGCGTGTGAGTTCAGAAATCATGCAGCATTTTCTTTACTTTATTTAGAGGGTGTCACCGAGATCTCAACCTCTTAACCGGATAGAGCACATCCAGCGGGCGGACTACTCTTTCCAGCTAGAAGAGGGGGGTACACGCTTACAACACGTACAGCCGTGCCTGAGCTCCATCTCGCATGACCATACATATGAGTGTAATAGATGTGGTATTGTGACAAGCCCCTGCGTGCCTCCACAATAGGTCAAGCCCCTCTCCAGGCCACATTGCGAATATATAATAGATGTGGTATTGTGACAAGCCCCTGCGTGCCTCCACAATAGGTCAAGCCCCTCTCCAGGCCACATCGCCATTTTTAAAACATCGTGCGGAAATTCATTTTCATGCTCTTTCTTTAAAACGCGTGATGCATGAACAGTTCATAACAGAATTTAAACACTCAACATACATACCATCAAGACTGTAAAACATAATCTACAAAACAATTAAACATAACTACCCAACCAAAGCAATATAAACTAGTGCGTCTCCAAACTCATCGAAACGACTTCGATGTACGGTGTAGGCCAATCGGCCAGAAAAGAATCACGAGAACTTACCTCATGTCCAAAGCAGCTCAAGCTCCGTCCACGAGCATTGTTTGTCTGAAGCAAAACACAATATCGACGTTAAAACTAATTTAAGCTATCGATCGTCCAAATTTACAAAACTTTAACTAAGGAAACTTCCTAAAGTTCTAATCCAATTTATCGAGCTATCTATTCGAGCAATTTACGCTCGGCACCTCAATTCGCAATTTACTAGTTTTTCCTTAAAACCCCGAAAATCCCTAATTTTTAACTTTTTCACAAATCGGTTTAAATACGTCAAATAACGTTCAATATATCCTTTATATCCTTTATTACGGCAAACCTATTAATTACGAACCCTAAATCGCATTTTTAATCGAAAACCTAACGAAAAACTCTAACGATAAACTCTACGAAACTCAAAATTTAACGCTCTAAAACTATGGAATCATACCTAGAGCGTTGACCGGAGGAGAAAACGTGAAGGAAACGGAACGATCGGGAGGAAGAACAGAGGTCGGAAGTCGAAGGATCGCGCGGGCAGAGGGAGAAGCCGAGAGGAGTTCTTCTCTGGAAATCGATTTTCAGAATGAAAATCGATTAAGGCTTTTGGCCTTAAATAAATGATAAACAATTAAATGCTTAAATGACGATTTTGCCCTTTCTCTAATTTTTCTATTTGTTTCGTTCTTCATTTCGTTAATCGGCTAACCATTCGGATTCTCCAAATTTCCTTATTTCACCAATAGGTTCAATTTATTATTTGAGATTTATTAAAACTGTCTGTTCGTAAAACGGACATCGTTTACTATTTTTACTAAAACGCCATTTACATTACGATGGAGGTAATTATACGGAATATAGCGTTATAACTACGGAAATTTTTGTAAATTCTTTAAAATATTATTATTCGTTAGGATCGCAATGACACTTTCTTTTCGTGAAACGGACCTGATTTGACATATTTACAAAAATGTCATAATATAATATAATATACAAATCCGTACAAGCCGGATATTACATTCCACCCACCTTATTTAGAATTTTGTCCACAAAATTTAACTATACAAATAACTCAGGATATCTAATCATCATAACCTGCTGTCGCTCCCACGTAGCCTCTTCCACCTCGTGGTTCCGCCATAGGACTTTGATGGAAGACTCCAAAATACATACCGGCCTCTCCTCATAAGTCAAGGTGGGCTGTACCTCAATCTCTTTAGCCTCCACAATATACGACAGGATCGCGCAAACACTTCTGAAGCATAGATACATGAAATACGTCGTGGATACCCTCCATAGAAGCCGGAAGCTGCAATCTGTACGCCAACTTCCCGATCCTCTTCAGAATAGGAAAGGCCCCACATAACGAGGGTTTAGCTTTCCCCTCCTTCTAAATCTCGCAACACCTTTGATGTAATATCCGGCTTGTACGGATTTTTGGATTTAATATATTATATTGATATATTATATTATTAGATGGCATTTTTGTAAATATGTCAAATAAGGTCCATTTCACGAAAAGAAAGCGTCATTATGACCCTAACGAATAATAAGAATTTTAAGGAAATTATGAGAATTTTCGGAGTTTAAACGTTATATTCCGAGTGATTACGTCTTTCGTAAAGTAATTGACGTTTTAGTAAAAATAGTAAACGAGGTCCGAATTGCGAACAGACAGTTTTGAATAAACCCTATCGGTGAATTAGACTTATTGGTGAAGTATGGAAATTTGGGGAAATCAAATCGATAGACGATTAATGAAACGAAAGACGAAACAAGTACTAAGGGAAAAAATGTAATTTATTAAATTAAATTATAAATAACAAAAACTAAAACCTAAAAATCTAATATTCATCACATTTTCATTTCACCTCTGCCGCGCCAAAACCAGAGAAGAAGAAGACCTCTGCCTGCGACGAAATCCGGCGATCCGACCTCCGTTTCTCCTCCGTCCTTCGCGTTTCTTCCTTCTCTCGCTACCCTAGGTATGTGTCTATAATCTTAGAGCCTTTATTTCAAGTTTTACGATGTTTTAGAAAGTTAGGGTTTCGATTTAAATCCTTTAAAAATGCGAATTAGGGCTCGTAATTAATAGGTTAGCCGTGATTAGGTATATATTGAACGTATTGGACGTTATGGGACGAAGTTAAATCAATTTGTGAAAATGTTATAAATTGGTTAATTTTCGGGTTTTAGGGCAAAACTCGTTAATTTGGATTACGGACTATCGAGCATTAATTGTTGGTTTCTATGCTTCGATTAGTTAAGTTAAGATTTTAGGAAAATTCTTTAGTTAAGGTTTTGTTAAATTGGACGTTTAGGAGTTTAAACTAATTTTAACGAAAACTGTTGTAAATTGGCTTAGGTGAACAAAGCTCCCTGACGGCTCTCGATTTGCTAAGGACTTCAGGTAAGTCTCCGCGACTTGTTTGGCCGATTGGCCTACACCATAGGATCTTTTGTTGTTCGAGGAAATTGGAGAATTGTTTGTTTAAATGCTTTGGTTGGGTAGTTAGGATTAGTTCTTTTGTAGGTTATGCCTGAGTGTCTTGATGGTACGTATGATGATTGATATGTTATGTTTATATCTGTTCATGCATCATAGTTTTAAAAACGTCATGAAAATGAATTTGAGCATAGTTTTCATGAAAAAGAAATGCACGTAAAGGCAAGTAAAGTATCATGTAAACAACCCTCTGTATGTGGTTATCGGGGTGAGGTTCAGACCCGGCGTTCTGTGGTGAGCGGGTTTTCCTCCCTTCAGATGGTGTGGGCTGTCTAACCGCTTGACGGGCCCTAACCATCTGCCGAGTGAATAGACTTCGGTAACCAAAAGAATGTCATGGTGAGAATGAATGAATGAAAGAATGAATGAATGAATGAAATGCATGAGTGACGGTGTTATAAAAACTGCAAAAACATGTTCATGCATAAGCATTCACGTAGACTTACTGAGCCTTAAGCTCACGACTTATAATTATGGTGTAGGTGACCTCTACACAGGTGAGGATGAGATCCCTCCACCCGAGGCATGAACGGTTGAAGAAAGATGGCCCGTGGGAGTGCGCTGAGCAGTCGAGGCGTGTTTTGACCCGTGGGGATGTATGTATAGTTTTTGGGCTTTCTGTGACGTATGGGTTGATGTTAAATTGTTAGAACTATTTTAGGTTGTTTGAGACTGATTAGTTGATAGGTCATTGTTTTGATAAATAACTGTTTTGATAGATAACTATTTTCAGGTTTTATAACGTTTTGGAAAAGTCTAATTTTAAATATATCCATGCAATTTGTTTTCATAAAATGGTTTATAATGTGATACTCAGGGAGGCAATGAAATGGAATAAAAAGGGGCAGTGAAATGAATGAAAAAGAGGAGAGAAGAGGTATGTTTTGCTCTCTGGAAACTTGAATTCCAGAGAGCAAAATGTTTGAAATCAGAGAAGGTAGGGAGCAGGGGTGCGGCGCCCGAGCGATGCATGAAGCAGCGATCGCGCGCTGCCATCATGCAGCGCCTGATCGCTGCATGAAGCAGCGATCGCGCGCTGCCATCATGCAGCGCCTGATCGCTGCATTATGCAGCGATCGTGCGCTGCATATTGGCAGCGCAGCAGCGATCGTGCGCTGCTCACGCAGCGCCTGATCGCTGCGGTTCTTCCACGGGCAGGATTTACAATCCTGCCCTCCCATTATTTTATTTAATAAATTGTTATAAAAATAGTTTTAATTAAATAGTTTTAATTGTTTTAAATGTTTGATTAAATAGATTTCAAATTATTTTCCGCATAAACACTAGGTATAAAATAAAATGAAAAATAATTAGGAAAAAGATGGGTACCGTAATAGGGTCGTTACAGTTATGGTATCAGAGCCCCCGGGTTTTAAAATCGATTCTGTAGACTGCTCGACTGCACAGCCACTACGCGGACATCCTTCATCAACTGTAAGTCTATTTATACCTTTGTTTGATTTTGTTTCTTAGAGATCACTTTTTTTTAAATTTTATAGGAGTTTTATAAATATGGTTCGAGGAAGGGATCCTAGGGATGACGCGATGGATCGACTTACGGAGTTGTTAGATCGCCAGTCTCAGCATATGGACCGGCAAGCGCAACAAATTACAGACTTAGTGAATCGAGAGAACCAGCGAGAGAATCAGAGAGCTCAGGAGCTGGTAGTCCCCAGTAATCAGGGTATGCAGAAATTCCAAAGTTTACGGCCTCCAGTATTTGACGGCCGCTCATCGGATCCAACAGTTGCAGAAGAGTGGATCCGCACTATGGAGGATATGTTAGAGTATGCGGAAGTGGAGAATGGAAAGAAGGTTGCTTTTGTTGCCTTTCACTTGGCGATGGATGCTCGTTTCTGGTGGGATTCAATCAAGGCGACGACAGACGTATCGATTATGACCTGGGAGCGGTTTAAGACCATATTCTTCGACAAGTATTTTAGCCGCACAGTGAGGGTGGCTAAGAGGAACGAGTTCACACAGCTAAAGCAGACAGGTTCGGTTGCAGAGTATATAAGGAAGTTCGAGGCTTTGTCACGATTTGCACCACGTCTTGTCAGCGATAACGAGGAGAAGGTACACCAGTTTATGGAGGGACTAGACCCAGAGATTCGGATGCACGTTATTGTATCAGGTATTATTGATGTGCCGTATTCCGACGTCGCAGCTAAAGCTCTGGACATTGAGGCTGCCAGGGCGACTTGTGTTAGGACGAAGGAGCCAGCTAAGGGCTTCTTTCATGAGCTCCATCCTCAGGCCCAGAATCAAGGCTGGCAACCGAGAGGACAACAGCAAACGCAGCCACGGGGAGCGAAGAGGCCCTACGACGGAACAGGCAACCAAGGAAAGGGAAAGCAAGTCCAAGAATCTACTCAGAAGCCTATATGCCCGAAGTGCTCGAGACCTCATTTTGGTGCCTGTAGATTGGGTACGGACAAGTGCTACAGATGCGGAGAGGTGGGCCACTATGCCCTACATTGTCCGAGGACTACTACTGACCAGAAGAAAGTTACCCCAAGAATATTTGCTTTTATTGAGCCTGGTGACGACGACGGTGGGGCCCAGCCTTCTACAATTGCAGGTATTGTTTTAATTACCTGTATGACAAATATGCATATGATAAATAAATATATAGACTTGAAAATAGAAAAGTAAGAAAATAGAAAGTGGGTAAGAAGGATTATTAGTTGAACCTCGAAGAGAAAACCATAGACTGCATATAGGATAATAAAGACTAAATAGAAATATAGTTATACATTAGTAGAATTAGTTCAATTTAATCAACGGAGTTTGCACACCTAGAGTTTAGTAACAATTAGAGGAATGCGCCCTAAGAGATATGGCTTTCAAATAGGTAGAAACTGGATTTATTTGGCAACCCCCTTGGAGTATTAGGATACGACTAACCACGAAAGATGAAGGTTTAGATATGAACCTATTAAGGGATACCTTAGATTATTGTAATACTTGAAGTGTATTTAATAGATGAAGTAGTACCGTAGAAATCGTGTATTGAGGATTCGTGAGAAGTTTGGAGGAGAGACAAGTGGTGGAGGAGAGACAAGTGGTAAGATTAGTTAGTTGATTCAATGTAGTCCTCGTGTGAAATTAGGAAAGAAGTAAAAGAGATTGTTGGGATTAAATGAGATGTTAAGATTGGAAGTATAGGTTGGCGTTTAAAGGCCTGCAAATTGTGGAATTTGTGAATTTTAGAATAAAGAGAACGAGAGTTTTCACTAAAAACCTCTAAGTAAGCATAGAAGTGAGGCTAAGTTGGCAGAGTTCTAGTGTTCAACGTGTGTTTGGCAAGTCACGACCAATAATTACGCGAATAATCTTAGGTTAGAACGTGCAGATTAGAGCACATCAAGGGTGGAAATTTTGGAATTTATGGCACTCAGAGTTAATAGAGATCGAAGATGGACAAAAGAGTGTAAAGTAAGTAGTATGAGACTTTTAGTTAAAAATACAGTCCAGAATTCAAGGACGAAGCTTAGAATGGAAGCGATGTTAATAAGAAATTCTGGTGACATAGTTCGAGGAGTACAACAAGTGTTAAATTAAATGTGAAATCCTCCCTGAAAGAACTGGCGGAATTAGTAAGTGGTCCAGGAAGGTATGTGACTTAGGGGAATTGTTAGACTCAATAAAGAGTAAGATTGGAAGTTTAATTCAAGGATTGAGACTAGAGACAATTTTAGTAGAGACCAATTAATAAGTTTGAAAGTTTAACGTTTTGGGTGACTAAATATAGACCAACGTGTGCTTGGGTCAGTTGGTGACAAGTACACTGTTAGAGAATGTTTGATTGTGGGATTAGGAAAGTTGGTAAGATTTGGATACGTAGGCAATTAATGTGTTAGACCCGTTGAAAGTAAGGAGTATGGTTATGAGGTTAATGTAAAAGTTTAGTTGGTGTTCATCCCGACTGTAGATAGAGTCGTTGGGATTATGTTGAAATTTGGGTTACGACCCAGAAGTTTGATGAAGTGTAGGCATTCAATTTGGCTGGCGTTAGGAAGCTGGGAAGTAGCTCTGACCTGAGTGAACGGCAGAGGAAGGACGCCAAGGAAAAAGAGAACTTTGAGGTTTGTAATATTAGGAGATGTAATCAGTGAGTGATTCAGGGAGAGTCAAAAGTTGATGCAGGTGCAAATATTGAAGTGACAAATATGTAGATGAGTCATTTGATTTGAGAATTAGAAATTTGATTATGTTCCATACTTGAGTGAGGTTGCGTAAGATCAAATCGAAAGTGGGGGAAAATGAATTTAAGGCCAATATGGGGAAGTATAGTGAAGAGTTTTGGTTTAGAACCACGAAGGATGGCCGTGAGTACCGACAATAAATCGAAGTGTACTGCCTCAAGACGTGAGACGTTAATATCAAGGACCATAAGCTGGTTCAAATTTTGTGGACAAAATTCTGAATAAGGAGGGTAGAATGTAATATCCGGCTTGTACGGATTTTTGGATTTAATATATTATATTGATATATTATATTATTAGATGGCATTTTTGTAAATATGTCAAATAAGGTCCATTTCACGAAAAGAAAGCGTCATTATGACCCTAACGAATAATAAGAATTTTAAGGAAATTATGAGAATTTTCGGAGTTTAAACGTTATATTCCGAGTGATTACGTCTTTCGTAAAGTAATTGACGTTTTAGTAAAAATAGTAAACGAGGTCCGAATTGCGAACAGACAGTTTTGAATAAACCCTATCGGTGAATTAGACTTATTGGTGAAGTATGGAAATTTGGGGAAATCAAATCGATAGACGATTAATGAAACGAAAGACGAAACAAGTACTAAGGGCAAAAATGTAATTTATTAAATTAAATTATAAATAACAAAAACTAAAACCTAAAAATCTAATATTCATCACATTTTCATTTCACCTCTGCCGCGCCAAAACCAGAGAAGAAGAAGAAGACCTCTGCCTGCGACGAAATCCGGCGATCCGACCTCCGTTTCTCCTCCGTCCTTCGCGTTTCTTCCTTCTCTCGCTACCCTAGGTATGTGTCTATAATCTTAGAGCCTTTATTTCAAGTTTTACGATGTTTTAGAAAGTTAGGGTTTCGATTTAAATCCTTTAAAAATGCGAATTAGGGCTCGTAATTAATAGGTTAGCCGTGATTAGGTATATATTGAACGTATTGGACGTTATGGGACGAAGTTAAATCAATTTGTGAAAATGTTATAAATTGGTTAATTTTCGGGTTTTAGGGCAAAACTCGTTAATTTGGATTACGGACTATCGAGCATTAATTGTTGGTTTCTATGCTTCGATTAGTTAAGTTAAGATTTTAGGAAAATTCTTTAGTTAAGGTTTTGTTAAATTGGACGTTTAGGAGTTTAAACTAATTTTAACGAAAACTGTTGTAAATTGGCTTAGGTGAACAAAGCTCCCTGACGGCTCTCGATTTGCTAAGGACTTCAGGTAAGTCTCCGCGACTTGTTTGGCCGATTGGCCTACACCATAGGATCTTTTGTTGTTCGAGGAAATTGGAGAATTGTTTGTTTAAATGCTTTGGTTGGGTAGTTAGGATTAGTTCTTTTGTAGGTTATGCCTGAGTGTCTTGATGGTACTGTATGATGATTGATATGTTATGTTTATATCTGTTCATGCATCATAGTTTTAAAAACGTCATGAAAATGAATTTGAGCATAGTTTTCATGAAAAAGAAATGCACGTAAAGGCAAGTAAAGTATCATGTAAACAACCCTCTGTATGTGGTTATCGGGGTGAGGTTCAGACCCGGCGTTCTGTGGTGAGCGGGTTTTCCTCCCTTCAGATGGTGTGGGCTGTCTAACCGCTTGACGGGCCCTAACCATCTGCCGAGTGAATAGACTTCGGTAACCAAAAGAATGTCATGGTGAGAATGAATGAATGAAAGAATGAATGAATGAATGAAATGCATGAGTGACGGTGTTATAAAAACTGCATAAACATGTTCATGCATAAGCATTCACGTAGACTTACTGAGCCTTAAGCTCACGACTTATAATTATGGTGTAGGTGACCTCTACACAGGTGAGGATGAGATCCCTCCACCCGAGGCATGAACGGTTGAAGAAAGATGGCCCGTGGGAGTGCGCTGAGCAGTCGAGGCGTGTTTTGACCCGTGGGGATGTATGTATAGTTTTTGGGCTTTCTGTGACGTATGGGTTGATGTTAAATTGTTAGAACTATTTTAGGTTGTTTGAGACTGATTAGTTGATAGGTCATTGTTTTGATAGATAACTATTTTCAGGTTTTATAACGTTTTGGAAAAGTCTAATTTTAAATATATCCATGCAATTTGTTTTCATAAAATGGTTTATAATGTGATACTCAGGGAGGCAATGAAATGGAATAAAAAGGGGCAGTGAAATGAATGAAAAAGAGGAGAGAAGAGGTATGTTTTGCTCTCTGGAAACTTGAATTCTAGAGAGCAAAATGTTTGAAATCAGAGAAGGTAGGGAGCAGGGGTGCGGCGCCCGAGCGATGCATGAAGCAGCGATCGCGCGCTGCCATCATGCAGCGCCTGATCGCTGCATGAAGCAGCGATCGCGCGCTGCCATCATGCAGCGCCTGATCGCTGCATTATGCAGCGATCGTGCGCTGCATATTGGCAGCGCAGCAGCGATCGTGCGCTGCTCACGCAGCGCCTGATCGCTGCGGTTCTTCCACGGGCAGGATTTACAATCCTGCCCTCCCATTATTTTATTTAATAAATTGTTATAAAAATAGTTTTAATTAAATAGTTTTAATTGTTTTAAATGTTTGATTAAATAGATTTCAAATTATTTTCCGCATAAACACTAGGTATAAAATAAAATGAAAAATAATTAGGAAAAAGATGGGTACCGTAATAGGGTCGTTACATTCGAACGGAGAAACTTTAAGATAAACTTCGTCACCTTCCTAGAACTCTAGCTCTCTCCGTCTCGTGTCAGCGTAGCTCTTCTGTCTGCTCTGAGCTACCACGATATGCTGTCGAATAATGGCAATCTTCTCTGCCGTCTGCTGTAGAATCTTAGGACCAATGATGCTGGCCTCGCCAACCTCGTCCCAATATAACGGAGATCTACATTTCCGACCATACAAAGCCTCGTACGGTGCCATGCCAATAGTAGCCTAAAAGTTGTTGTTGTACGAGAACTCAATCAGAGGCAAATATCGGCTCTACGAGCCCTGAAACTCCAGCACACAAGCTCTGAGCATATCCTCCAGAATCTGATTTGTCCTCTCTGTCTGACCATCAGTCTGAGGATGAAAGGCCGTGCTGAAATTAAGCTGAGTCCCCATAGCTTTATACAGACTCTTCCAGAACTTCGACGTGAACCTCAGATCTCGATCCGAGACAATAGAAACCGGCACTCCGTGCAATCTCACAATCTCCTGTACATAGAGCTCTGCGAGCTGATCCATAGAAGACGCCATCTTCACAGATAAGAAGTGGGCCGACTTTGTCAATCGGTCCACAATAACCCATATGCCGTCATGGCCCTTCGTCGTCCTCGGGAGCCCCACAATGAAATCCATGGAGATCTGCTCCCACTTCCACTCCGGAATCGGCAGTGTCAATAACGTTCCGGCCGGTCTCTGGTGCTCTGCCTTCACCTGTTGACATACTAAACAGGTCTCAACGTACTTGGCAACCTCACTCTTCATGTTCGGCCACCAGAAATGTTGCTTTAGGTTCCGGTACATCTTAGTACTTCCCGGGTGCACAGAATACGCCGAAGAATGTGCCTCGGCTAATATCTCCTTCTTCAGATCCTCGTCGTTAGGCACGTACCACCTATGCCTAAACTTCAGAATACCATCCTCCGATGAATGGAAATCCGATGAGTCTCCCAATGTCATGCTGGATCGAAGCTCCTCACACTCCGTATCATTCTGCTGAGCCTCACGTATCCGATCCAGAATAGTTGGCCTGAGAGAAATGTTGGTGAGCATACTGGACAACTCTGCCACTATCTCCACGTCGAACCTCTCAATCTCAGACCGCAGCGTAACTGACATCGCTGCTAATGAAGGCTGACTCGCAGAAGGCACTCTACTCAAGGCATCAGCAACCTTGTTCGCCTTTCCTGGATGGTACTTGATATCAAAATCATAATCTTTGACGAATTCAAGCCATCGTCTCTGTCGCATGTTCAGCTCCTTCTGCGTAAATAAATACTTCAGGCTCTTGTGGTCAGAAAATATCTCGCACTGCTGTCCATATAAATAATGTCTCCATATCTTCAGTGCGAAGACCACAACTGCTAATTCAAGGTCGTGCGTAGGGTAATTCGGCTTCAACTGCCGAGAAGCATATGCAATAACTCTCCCCACCTGCATCAATACACAACCGAGTCCCACTCCAGATGCATCACAATAAATACTGTATCTGACACCTTCAACAGGTAACGCCAGTACTGGAGCGGTGGTCAATCTCTGCTTTAACTCCATAAAACTATCATTACAAGCAGACGACCATATAAACCTCTCGTTCTTTCGAGTCAACCGTGAGAGAGGAAGTGCGATCTTCGAGAATCCCTCTATAAACTTCCGATAATAGCCAGCTAATTCGAGAAATCCACGCACCTCACGTACATTCTTTGGCTATGGCCAATCTCTAACTGCCTGAACTTTGCTCAGATCAACAGAAACTCCATCCTGCGATATGACATGGCCAAGAAAACTAATCTGATCCAACCAAAATTCGCATTTTGAGAACTTCAGATACAACTGGTGCTGACATAGGGTCCTCAGAACAATCCTCAGATGCTCCTCGTGTTCTTCCTTAGTCTTAGAATAGATCAGAATGTCGTCGATGAAAACCACCACGAACTTGTCCAGATACTCCTTGAAGACACGGTTCATCAAATCCATAAACGCTGCAGGGGCATTAGTAAGTCCAAAAGACATGACAAGAAACTCATAATGCCCATACCTCGTTCGGAATGCCGTCTTCGGTAAATCATCCTTCCGGACCTTCAACTGATTGTAACCCGACCGTAGATCAATCCTGGAAAATACTCGGGCACCCTGTAACTGATCAAACAGGTCATCAATCCGGGGCAACGGATATTTATTCTTCACCGTCAATTTGTTTAACTCTCTATAATCAATGCACATCCTGAGGGTCCCATCTTTCTTCTTGACGAATAGAACAGGCGCACTGTAACGACCCGAGGAGGACCGTCACGAAATTCTTGACCTTACTTAAACTTAAATTCATTTTTGTACTCTTTTTTTTTTGAAAACGTAACTTTAATGAAGTGCATAGCATCTGCCGGCGAGCCATGCAAGCACTTCAGCCAATCGCTAAACGACAAGCTTAGAGTTCACATCTTCCGGTGAGCATGAGCTTAACACGTGACCCATTAAAACTCGCTCGGTGGTGGACATCTACCGATGAACACGTGCAGCCCTCGTGTTCATTAAAACCTCATCCGGTAGGGGACATCTACTGGTGGACACGTGACTCTCTCGTGCTTCATTAAATTTACTCGTGTGATATACTTCTTCCGGTAGAGAATTACATTACCTATACCGGTCACTAGGCGACAAAATAACATCTTTGTCTTCCGGTAGAGAATTACACTACCTCTACCGGTCACTAGACGACAAAATAGCGTTTTCTTCTTCCGATGACGTCAGCCGGGAGACAACCATTTTCCTCTTCCGATGACGTCAGCCGGAAGGCAAATCCATACAACTTCCATCACATTTCTCCTGCCGATGACGTCAGCCGGAAGACAACAATTCTCCTCTTCCGATGACGTCAGCCGGAAGACAACCATTTTCCTCTTCCGATGACGTTAGCCGGAAGGCAAACCCATACAACTTCCATCACATTTCTCCTGCCGATGACGTCAGCCGGAAGACAACAATTCTCCTCTTCCGATGACGTCAGCCGGAAGACAACCATTTTTCCCCTTCCGATGACGTCAGCCGGAAGGCAAACTCATACAACTTCTATCACACTTCTCCTGCCGATGACGTCAGCCGGAAGACAACAATTTTTCCTCCAGCGTCCCTCGGCAGAAGACATCCTGGCTTTTCTCAGACTTAGATTTTTGATAACATAAACTTCATAGCCTCAATCTTAATAACCAGGACTCAAGCGGAATGAACCATAACTTACTAGAACTCATATAGCGAAAGACTTAATAATTCATTTCATATCCTCATAAATATCCTCAGATTCAGTACTCATACCAGACAAACTCAGAACTCAATAATTCGAAAGTAAAGTCATCATACTTAGACTTCCATAATCATAAACATTACTACTTAAACTTCAGAACTTATAAACATCCTTAAATCATAAAACGTTAACCAGGGTTACTCATTTGCCATCCAGCCACAGATTTCACACTGATCACCTCCAGCAACCTAGCTTAGACATTTTCATCAACTTTGAATTCCTCACCTGATATTTCTTCACCTACATCATAAGGTGTAACTGTAAGCCTAAGGCTTAGTAAGGAATGCAAACTATTATGAGTTCATGAATGCATAACTTGGAGAAAAACATGCTCATAAGTCTTTTCTTTTCATGTACTTATCTTAATCATCATTCATAATCGTATCTCGTATTCATTGTTCATAATCATCATTCGTAGACATGCTCATATTCATCATTCCTTTCATCATTCATATTCTTCGTTACATTATGTGGTTTAAGGGAGGATTTGTGCCGGTAAAGGGGGTTCGACAGTGAGTTTGATCATGGTCCCTACTGCGGGTCGTATTCATATGTCCTACTGCGGACTGTGACATACGCCGAACCACCCCCAACCCTCACTTAACCACGTTGCATAAGTTTTATCTTCTTACCTTATTCATGAGAAAACATATTTCAAAACATTTTCATATGCTTGAGAAGTAAAACATGATGCATAACATAAATGCACTTAATCATCGAACTAAGACAGGGGAGTACATGAGAATAACAGAACCATATCCATCGACATTTCATCAAACATATAGCAGACAATGTTCACTAAATCTAACTTAATCCTTTGATGTAGGGCCCTATTGGCCGGAAACTTAATACATTCACTTACCTGGATTCCTTAGCAACTTGGATCACTTTCTCTTCAACTTCTTCACCTAACACATTTCACATTACAGTAGTTAAATAAAATCCTAAAAGTTCTAATCATAGGTCATCCTAGAATCTAATAGCTAGAGTCATCTCCGAATCCTTAGTCTAAAGCTCTGTGCAGAATCTGAAATCCAAAATAGAACAAAGAGGTTCTACTATTGATTAAATCTGAGTTAGGTTACTTAAAATGACCAGAATCTATTCGGGTTGACATTACTACTCTCGGATTCTAAAATGTTCTAAAACGGCATGGCCATTGATAAACTCCAAGTTCAGATGCTGAGCTGAAAACAGAGCTGATAAACTAACAGATAGCTACATTGTCTATTGCATACCTCGGGTACGAACTTGCAGAGAAAATGCAGGCTGAAAATAGTCGTCAGTGAGGGAGAACGCCGGTAACAGAGAGCAGGAGCTCGGGAGAGAAGAAATCGCCGAGAGAAGGGGTGTCGGCTACAGTGAGGTTTAAATGAGATTTAAGGTTTCCTTTTTCTATTTATACTTAATCCATCAATCTTAATTACAATTCTGCCACCCAACCTAGTTTTACTCAACTTGTAATAAATTTGTCTTAACATCAAATTTAAATCATAAAGGTTAAATAAAAGGGTGATAAATAAAATGGTCAGAAAATCACCTGGCCGAAATGTCGGGTGTTACATCCACCCCTCCTTAAACAAAATTTTCGTCCTCGAAAATTGGTCGAGCGAAAAGCTTTGGATACTTGTCCAACATATCTTGCTGTAGTTCCCATGTAGCTTCTTCAATACCATGATTCTTCCACAAGACCTTAACCAACAAGATTTCCTTATTCCTTAGAGTCTTCACTGCAGAATCCAAAATTTGTACTGGTTTCTCTTCATACACCAAATTAGGTTCAATTTCGATTTCTGATGGCACAACAACATGCGCTGGATCACGTATGCATTTCCTTAGCATAGACACATGAAAAACATTATGAACTTTCTCCAATGACGGGGGCAATTGCAATCTGTAAGCTGTGTTACCAATCTTTGCTAGAACAATGAATGGTCCAATGAACCGTGGGTTAAGCTTCCCTTTCTTGCCAAATCTTAAGACTCCTCTAAATGGTGAAATCTTCAGGAAAACTTCATCGCCAACAGAAAATTCAAGATCTCTTCTTCTTTGGTCCGCATAACTCTTCTGCCGGCTTTGTGCAGTTAACATCCTTTTCCTAATGACTGTAATCTTGTCTGACATCTGTTGTAAAATCTCTGGGCCCAATAACTTCGCTTCACCAACCTCATCCCAGTACAAAGGTGACCTACATTTCCTGCCATACAAAGCTTCATAGGGTGCCATACCAATGGTGGACTCATAACTATTGTTGTAAGAAAACTCAATCAGAGGTAGGTGTCTACTCCATGTAGTCTGAAAGTCAAGCACACATGCTCTCAACATATCCTCGAGTATCTGAATGGTCCTCTCGGATTGTCCATCTGTCTGCGGGTGAAAAGCGGTGCTGAAGGATAACTTTGTGCCTAAGGTACCTTGTAAACTTTTCCAGAATCGGGAGGTGAATCTAGGGTCACGATCAGAGACTATGGATACGGGAATCCCATGCAATCTGATAATTTCTTGAACGTAAAGATTAGCAAGTTGGTCCATCGTGTAGGTTGTCTTTACAGGTAAGAAATGAGCTGACTTTGTCATCCTATCAATCACAACCCAAATACTGTCATGTCCTTTAGTTGTCTTAGGTAATCCTACAACAAAATCCATGGCAATGTTTTCCCACTTCCATTCGGGAATAGGTAGAGGTTGAAGGGTACCTCCTGGTCGTTGGTGCTCGGCTTTAACTTGCTGGCATACCAAGCATGACTCTACAAACTTGGCCACGTCCCTCTTCATGTTTGGCCACCAATAATGTAACCTTAAATCTCGATACATCTTGGTGCTACCAGGATGCACAGAGAAGGAAGATGAATGAGCTTCGGTCAAGATTAACTCACGCAACTCCTTGTCATTTGGAATGTACCATCGGTTCCTGAATTTCAAAATACTATCATTGGAGAGACGAAAATCAGGGAAGGCATCTTTTAACTTACTCATCATACTATTATTCTCCTCTGAATCCACCTGCTGAGCCATCTTGATCTTATCCAAAATGGTTGGTTGGATGGTTAGAGTAGCAAGTGGACTCGACAGCTCAGGAACTATCTCCAATCCAAACTTCTGAACCTCCATCCTTAGAGGTATGGACATGGTTGACACCACGGGTCGCATTGTTGTTGACATTCTGCTCAAAGCATCGGCTACAGCATTAGCCTTACCCGGGTGGTACTTGATTTCAAAGTCATAGTCCTTAACAAATTCTAACCAACGTCTTTGTCTCATGTTTAATTCCTTTTGGGTGAAAAGATACTTTAAACTCTTGTGGTCAGAAAACACATCGCACTGCTGTCCATACAAATAGTGCCTCCAAATTTTTAAAGCAAAAACAACTGCAGCTAGCTCTAAATCATGAGTGGGGTAATTCTGTTCATAACCTTTTAGCTGCCTAGAGGCATACGCCACAACTTTACCTTCTTGCATCAAAACACATCCCAAACCAATCTTGGATGCGTCACAATAAACACTAAATTTTCCTTCTTCAGTTGGGAGAGTTAATAGCGGGGCTGTCGTTAACTTCTGTTTCAATGATTGGAAGCTATCTTCACAAGCTTCGGTCCAAAAGTACTTGAGGTCCTTCTTGGTTAAATTGGTCAAAGGTTTAGCTATCATAGAGAATCCTTTAATGAACTTTCTATAGTAGCCAGCCAGACCAAGGAAACTTCGAACTTCACTGACATTCTTTGGCTGTGGCCAATCCTTAACGGCCTGAACCTTAGTTGGATCTACTGATATGCCCTCAGCAGAAATGACATGACCTAAAAAGTTGACCTTATCCAGCCAAAATTCACATTTGGACAATTTGGCATAAAGCTGCTGCTGTTTTAAGGTTGATAATACTATTCTCAAATGTTCTGCATGGTCGGTTTCAGTCTGTGAGTATATTAAAATGTCATCTATAAACACAATTACAAACTTATCCAGGTACTCACGAAATACTCGGTTCATCAAGTCCATGAAAGCGGCAGGCGCATTAGTCAGTCCAAATGACATCACAAGAAATTCATAATGTCCGTAGCGGGTTCTGAAGGCTGTCTTTGGTATATCTCCTTCCTTAACCTTCAGTTGGTAATAACCCGAACGTAAGTCAATCTTTGAGAATACCTTAGCTCAACAGGTCATCTATCCGGGGTAAAGGATATTTATTCTTGACTGTCAACTTATTCAGTTCTCTGTAGTCTATACACATTCTAAGAGAACCGTCTTTCTTTTTAACGAAAAGGACAGGTGCACCCCAGGGAGAACTACTAGAACGTATAAATCCCTTGTCAACTAATTCCTGTAGTTGGACCTTTAATTCTTTTAACTCAACAGGTGCCATTCGGTAAGGATTCTTAGATACAGGTAATGCCCCGGGGTATGTATCAATCACAAATTCTACCTCTCTATCGGGTGGTAGTCCCGGTAAGTCGTCCAAGAATGCTTCAGGAAACTCTCGTACGGTAGGAATACCTTGTAATTCCACTTTATTCTTTACTCGGACATCCATTATGTTGGCTAGATAACTCAAGCAACCATTCTTCAGTAACCGTTGAGTCGCTAGTGAGGATATGATTGGTATCTTACTCATCTTTGGAATAGCTTGGAAGGTATACCGATCTCCATTTGGGGGTCGGAAATCAACTAGGCCAGACCTACAACTAATCGTGGCATAATGCCTAAATAACCAATCCATTCCTAAAATAATCTCATATCCTTTCATGTCAATCATAATCAGTTCTACATATAGCTCCTTATCTCCTAAGGACAAAACATCACCCTTCAACATTTGCTCAGAATGTAAAGACTTCCCTGATGGTAACATAACTCTATACGGTTTATCAACTGGCGAAAGTTCTAACTTATGTTTACACACAAACAGGGTTGCTATGAATGAGTGTGTGGCTCCCGTATCAATAAGTGTATAAGCAGAAAAACCACAAACCATAATGGTACCTGATATGACCGTGTGTGGTTCAACATCTTCATCCTCCATCATAGCATAGACTCTTGGTGCAACTCTAATTCGATTCGGGTCTGATGGCATCGGGCAGTCTCTGGCTATGTGTCCAACCTTGTCGCATCTATAGCAACGGCCTGAGTGCAGCTTGCACTCCCCATGGTGATTCTTCTGACAGTTGGAACATAGGGGAGCCGAAGGTCGCTTTCCTCTTCCTTGGTCATCACTTGGATTGAAGGATCTCTTAACACCTTGCTGTTGTTGTTGCTGGTTTCTGTTCTGCTGGGGTTGCCATCCCTTGTTCTGCCGTGGTGGTGGTTGAGTCTCCTTAGTGAACTTCCTTGGCTGTTCACGCTGTGCATAAGCTGTCATCTCAGCCTCCTCCAATTCCAGGGCCTTAGCCGTCACTTCGCCATAAGGTATATTGTGTATCCCAGAAGTCTTTACCTTCACATACAAACTCGGCTTCAGTCCTTGAACAAATTGGTAAATCTTGTCTTCATCATTCTCAACCAGTCGGGGAGCAAACCGTGACAAAGCATCGAATTTGCATATATAATCCGTCACGGAGCCAGTTTGCCGCAGGTTCATGAATTCTTTCTTCTTGCCGGCCTGAACGGTCCTATTGAAGTACTTGTCAAAGAAGGCAGTCTTAAACATATCCCAAGTCATAGTCTCTGCATTAACAGTGCTCTGAAGAGAATCCCACCAATGCCTTGCATTCAGCTCCAAATGATAGACAGCATAGGTGACTCTATCTCCTTCATCAACTTTCGCATACTTAAACATGTCCTCTACTTTTCGGATCCATTCCTCAGCATAAATGGGGTCAGAAACTTGGCCATTGAATGTCGGGGGTCTGAGCCTGTGGAAGCGCTCACCCCCATGATCATGAGTTACATTAGAGCTGGAGTTCCCAAGCTCTTCTCTAGTAATCACTAGTTGCTCTATTTGTCGTGATTGGCGATTAACTAATTCTATTAGCTGAGCAACGGTGGTACTATCCACGTTGTCTTCCCTCTGTTGACCTCTTACCATCTTGAGATTCCTAAGCAATAATAGAAACACATCTTAACATAATGACATCACTAGAATCGTAAACACTTACAGTTGTTGGAGAGTACTCAGGTGGCAATCTGTGCTGGAAGGCAGTCTACAGAACCGATTTTAGAACCTGGTTTAGCTTTGATACCATAATTGTAACGACCCGAGGAGGACCGTCACGAAATTCTTGACCTTACTTAAACTTAAATTCATTTTTGTACTCTTTTTTTTTTGAAAACGTAACTTTAATGAAGTGCATAGCATCTGCCGGCGAGCCATGCAAGCACTTCAGCCAATCGCTAAACGACAAGCTTAGAGTTCACATCTTCCGGTGAGCATGAGCTTAACACGTGACCCATTAAAACTCGCTCGGTGGTGGACATCTACCGATGAACACGTGCAGCCCTCGTGTTCATTAAAACCTCATCCGGTAGGGGACATCTACTGGTGGACACGTGACTCTCTCGTGCTTCATTAAATTTACTCGTGTGATATACTTCTTCCGGTAGAGAATTACATTACCTATACCGGTCACTAGGCGACAAAATAACATCTTTGTCTTCCGGTAGAGAATTACACTACCTCTACCGGTCACTAGACGACAAAATAGCGTTTTCTTCTTCCGATGACGTCAGCCGGGAGACAACCATTTTCCTCTTCCGATGACGTCAGCCGGAAGGCAAATCCATACAACTTCCATCACATTTCTCCTGCCGATGACGTCAGCCGGAAGACAACAATTCTCCTCTTCCGATGACGTCAGCCGGAAGACAACCATTTTCCTCTTCCGATGACGTCAGCCGGAAGGCAAACCCATACAACTTCCATCACATTTCTCCTGCCGATGACGTCAGCCGGAAGACAACAATTCTCCTCTTCCGATGACGTCAGCCGGAAGACAACCATTTTTCCCCTTCCGATGACGTCAGCCGGAAGGCAAACTCATACAACTTCTATCACACTTCTCCTGCCGATGACGTCAGCCGGAAGACAACAATTTTTCCTCCAGCGTCCCTCGGCAGAAGACATCCTGGCTTTTCTCAGACTTAGATTTTTGATAACATAAACTTCATAGCCTCAATCTTAATAACCAGGACTCAAGCGGAATGAACCATAAACTTACTAGAACTCATACAGCGAAAGACTTAATAATTCATTTCATATCCTCATAAATATCCTCAGATTCAGTACTCATACCAGACAAACTCAGAACTCAATAATTCGAAAGTAAAGTCATCATACTTAGACTTCCATAATCATAAACATTACTACTTAAACTTCAGAACTTATAAACATCCTTAAATCATAAAACGTTAACCAGGGTTACTCATTTGCCATCCAGCCACAGATTTCACACTGATCACCTCCAGCAACCTAGCTTAGACATTTTCATCAACTTTGAATTCCTCACCTGATATTTCTTCACCTACATCATAAGGTGTAACTGTAAGCCTAAGGCTTAGTAAGGAATGCAAACTATTATGAGTTCATGAATGCATAACTTGGAGAAAAACATGCTCATAAGTCTTTTCTTTTCATGTACTTATCTTAATCATCATTCATAATCGTATCTCGTATTCATTGTTCATAATCATCATTCGTAGACATGCTCATATTCATCATTCCTTTCATCATTCATATTCTTCGTTACATTATGTGGTTTAAGGGAGGATTTGTGCCGGTAAAGGGGGTTCGACAGTGAGTTTGATCATGGTCCCTACTGCGGGTCGTATTCATATGTCCTACTGCGGACTGTGACATACGCCGAACCACCCCCAACCCTCACTTAACCACGTTGCATAAGTTTTATCTTCTTACCTTATTCATGAGAAAACATATTTCAAAACATTTTCATATGCTTGAGAAGTAAAACATGATGCATAACATAAATGCACTTAATCATCGAACTAAGACAGGGGAGTACATGAGAATAACAGAACCATATCCATCGACATTTCATCAAACATATAGCAGACAATGTTCACTAAATCTAACTTAATCCTTTGATGTAGGGCCCTATTGGCCGGAAACTTAATACATTCACTTACCTGGATTCCTTAGCAACTTGGATCACTTTCTCTTCAACTTCTTCACCTAACACATTTCACATTACAGTAGTTAAATAAAATCCTAAAAGTTCTAATCATAGGTCATCCTAGAATCTAATAGCTAGAGTCATCTCCGAATCCTTAGTCTAAAGCTCTGTGCAGAATCTGAAATCCAAAATAGAACAAAGAGGTTCTACTATTGATTAAATCTGAGTTAGGTTACTTAAAATGACCAGAATCTATTCGGGTTGACATTACTACTCTCGGATTCTAAAATGTTCTAAAACGGCATGGCCATTGATAAACTCCAAGTTCAGATGCTGAGCTGAAAACAGAGCTGATAAACTAACAGATAGCTACATTGTCTATTGCATACCTCGAGTACGAACTTGCAGAGAAAATGCAGGCTGAAAATAGTCGTCAGTGAGGGAGGACGCCGGTAACAGAGAGCAGGAGCTCGGGAGAGAAGAAATCGCCGAGAGAAGGGGTGTCGGCTACAGTGAGGTTTAAATGAGATTTAAGGTTTCCTTTTTCTATTTATACTTAATCCATCAATCTTAATTACAATTCTGCCACCCAACCTAGTTTTACTCAACTTGTAATAAATTTGTCTTAACATCAAATTTAAATCATAAAGGTTAAATAAAAGGGTGATAAATAAAATGGTCAGAAAATCACCTGGCCGAAATGTCGGGTGTTACACGCACCCCAGGGTCGAATAAATCCCTTCTCTAACAACTCGTCAAGCTGAGTCCTCAGTTCCCTCAACTCAGCTGGTGCCAACCGATACGGTTTCTTGAACCTCGGCGCTGAGTTTGGATAGACATCAATAGTGAATTCGATCTCCCGGTCTGGTGGTAACCCGGGAAGATCATCAAGAAAGATCCCAAAAAACTCTCTGACAATAGGAATGTCGCTCGGCTTTTCTCCGCTGAGCAACTGACAATCAAATACAAAGGCCAAATAAATAGAGCACGCAACTTTAAACTGCTCGTTGACCTTCATGGAATAAGAAATAGGCGAGCTACTCAATCTGCTCATCGCCTGATAAGAAAACTCGGCTTTACCCCCAGGAAAGTGACAATCCCAGATCGACAATCGATGGTGGCGAAGTGCTGTGACAGCCAGTCAATCCCTAAGATCAGATCATAGTGTTCTATGCCCATAATAATGAGGCGAGCAAAGAGGGTACGATCCCCAATCGAGATAATATTGCCCTAGACAACACGACCTGACTGCATACGCTCACCCGAAGGTGGCATCACACTGTATTCGCACTTTGCTAACTCCGGCGCAAGCCTCAATCTAGACACACAAGCGGTGGAAACAAAAGAATGCGTAGCCCCCGTGTCTAGTAAGGAAAATACAGGAACGCCAGTAACCAATATAGTACTTGCTATCACGGCAGGCTGATCCTCATCATCAACATCGCCAGGCTCAATAAATGCAAAGATCCTGGGCACAACTCTCCTCTGATCACCGCCTGACTGGTCTCGACCCTGCTTCGGGCAGTCTCTAACAAAATGGCCTGCGTCACCACAACGATAACACACACCCATGCCAAATCTGCACTGGCCACTGTGCTCCTTCTGACACTTTGCGCAAATAGGTATCTGAGAAGCCCCCTGTACTCGCTTCCCTTCACCCCGATCATTACCTCCCTCAAGAGGTCTCTTCACACCCCTCTGCTGCTGCTGGGGCTGTGCTCTAGGCTGCCAACCTCGTGGCTGAGGGCGAATCTCTCGGAAGAAGCCCTTAGCTGGCTCCCTCGGCTTGACAGAACTTTGATCAACTGCCTCAATATCAAGAGCTCTAGCCACAATATCGTCGTAGGATACATTCCGTACCACAGATATAGTAAGGCGCATCCGGAACTCCTGGCTAAGTCCCTGTAAGAATCGGCGTACCTTGTCCTCGTTTACGCTGACCTGTCGTAGCGCGAATCGAGAAAGGACTTCGAACTTCCTCACATACTCGGTAATCGATTCTACTTGCCGTAACTGCATAAACTCAACCATCTTCGCCTCCCGTACGGTATGGCTGAAATACTTGTCATAAAATAACTTTCTGAATCGATCCCATCCCATAATCGTCACATCGGTGGTTGTCTTGATGGAATCCCACCAAAAGCGGGCGTCGAGTGCCAAATGATAGGTCACTAGTGCAACCTTCTCTCCATCCTCTATGCTAGCATACACCAGCATGTCCTCCATAGTGCGAACCCACTCCTCGGCTGAAGAGGGATCCATAGACTGTCCGTTAAAGATAGGGGGCTGGAGCTTCTGAAATCTCTCCATCCCACGGTTACCAGAAGCAGCTGTCTCACGAGCTCTAATGCCCTCTCGGTCTATAAGAGTACCCAGCTGTTGAGACTGTCTCTCCATTTGCTGAGCCTGTCTCTCCATATGCTGAGACTGCTGGGTGATAAAATCCTTGAGAGTGTCAATCGTGTCATCTCGGTCGTCTCGGTCATTTCGTGGACGCACCATATCTATATAACTCCTATAAAATTTAAAAGCAAACATCTCTAAGAAACTGAAATCAAATAAAGCTATAAACATACTTACAGTCGATGAAGAATGTCCGCGTAGTGGCTGTGCATTCGAGCAGTCTACAGAACTGATTTTAAAACCCGGGAGCTCTGATACCATAAATGTAACGACCCTAAAATTGTACCCGTTTTCCCGTACTATTTTTTTTATCCTAATAAATAAACTCTAGGCGGAACCTAAACCGAAATCGAAACCAGAATCGAAATCGGAATTAGAATCTATGTTTTAAAACATTTAAAACAACTTAAAACAAATTAAATAAATTAATTAAAAACTATAAAAACAATTAAAGAAAACAATTAATTAAAGGGAGGGCAAAACTGTCCAGCCGATTAAAAACCAGGGGCAGCGATCTTCCATGCGTTCCCTTGCCTCCTTCAATCGCCTTCATCATTTCATTTTTCTACAATTGCTCTCTGGAATTCCAGAGAGCAAAACACTTAATGAAAACTCTCTGGAATCCGATTCCAGAGAGCAACCTCATACCAATTTCTCATCAATAACCTTAATCGACTTCTAACTTAAACTCAACAAAAATGTATTCTAGACTCAATCAACTTGCAGCGGACTTTGCGAAATCCAACTGCGTGGATAGCTCTAAAAACTGAGCATATCCGTACCAAACCTAAAACCATTCAAAACATTTCCATAACGTTTAATTAACAGTTTAAAACAAAACATTTGAAACATCAACATACACCTATCAACTACCAGAACCAAACATCCTATAACGTCTATACAACCATCAATCCAAAAACATCCCAAACCCTAAAATCTATACATACTGTCCCCACAGGTCAGGTAAGCCTCGACTGCACCAGCACACCACCGCGGCCATCCCTCGTCAACTGGACTCATGCCTCAAGAGGAGGAATCTCATCCTCACCTGTATCCTCGTAATCACCTACACCATACAATACACTATGAGATAAAAATCTCAGCAAGCCCTCATAAATGCAACTATATGCTATGCGTGTGAGTTCAGAAATCATGCAGCATTTTCTTTACTTTATTCAATGGGTGTCACCGAGATCTCAACCTCCTAACCGGAGAGAGCACATCCAGCGGGCGGACTACTCTTTCAAGCTAGAAGAGGGGGGTACACGCTTACAACACGTACAACCGTGCCTGAGCCCCATCTCGCATGACCATACATATGAGGGTAATAGATGTGGTATTGTGACAAGCCCCTGCGTGCCTCCACAATAGGTCAAGCCCCTCTCCAGGCCACATTGTGAGTACATAATAGATGTGGTATTGTGACAAGCCCCTGCGTGCCTCCACAATAGGTCAAGCCCCTCTTCAGGCCACATCGCCATTTTTAAAACATCATGCGGAAATTCATTTTCATGCTCTTTCTTTAAAACGCGTGATGCATGAACAGTTCATAACAGAATTTAAACACTCAACATACATACCATCAAGACTGTAAAACATAATCTACAAAACAATTAAACCTAACTACCCAACATAAGCAATATAAACTAGTGCGTCTCCAAACTCCTCGAAACGACTTCGATGTACGGTGTAGGCCAATCGGCCAGAAAAGAATCACGAGAACTTACCTCGTGTCCAAAGCAGCTCAAGCTCCGTCCACGAGCATTGTTTGTCTGAAGCAAAACACAATATCGACGTTAAAACTAATTTAACCTATCGATCGTCTAAATTTACAAAACTTTAACTAAGGAAACTTCCTAAAGTTCTAATCCAATTTATCGAGCTATCTATTCGAGCAATTTACGCTCGGCACCTCAATTCGCAATTTACGAGTTTTTCCTTAAAAATCTGAAAATCCCTAATTTTTAACTTTTTCACAAATCAGTTTAAATTCATCCAATAACGTTCTTTATATCCTTTATTACGGCAAACCTATTAATTACGAACTCTAAATCGCATTTTTAATCGAAAACCTAACGAAAAACCCTAACGATAAACTCTACGAAACTCGAAATTTAATGCTCTAAAACTATGGAATCATACCTAGAGCGTTGACCGGAGGAGAAAACGTGGAGGAAACGGAACGATCGGGAGGAAGAACAGAGGTGGGAAGTCGAAGGATCGCGCGGGCAGAGGGAGAAGCCGAGAGGAGTTCTTCTCTGGAAATCGATTTTCAGAATGAAAATCGATTAAGGCTTTTTGCCTTAAATAAATGATAAACAATTAAATGCTTAAATGACGATTTTGCCCTTTCTCTAATTTTTCTATTTGTTTCGTTCTTCATTTCGTTAATCGGCTAACCATTCGAATTCTCCAAATTTCCTTATTTCACCAATAGGTTCAACTTATTATTTGAGATTTATTAAAACTGTCCGTTCATAAAACGGACCTCGTTTACTATTTTTAGTAAAACGCCATTTACATTACGATGGAGGTAATTACACGGAATATAGCGTTATAACTCCGAAAATTCTCGTAAATTTCTTAAAATTATTATTATTCATTAGGATTGTAATGACTCTTTCTTTTTGTGAAACGGACCTGATTTGACATATTTACAAAAATATCATAATATAATATAATATAATATACAAATCCGTACAAGCCGGATATTACATATACTCACAGACTGAAACTGACCACGAAGAACACCTAAGAATGGTTTTGACAACCCTGAAATAGCAACAACTTTATGTCAAGTTATCCAAGTGGGAATTCTGGTTGGATAAGGTTAGCTTTTTAGGCCATGTCATTTCCGCTGAAGGTATATCAGTAGATCCAACTAAGATTCAGGCTGTTAAGGACTGGCCACAGCCAAAGAATGTCAGTGAAGTCCTTAGTTTTCTTGGTTTGGCAGGCTATTATAGGAAATTTATTAAAGGATTTTCTATGATAGCTAAGCCTTTAACTAGTTTGACAAAGAAGGACACCAAGTATTCTTGGACTGAAGCCTGTGAAGATGGCTTCCAGACACTTAAGCTGAAGTTGACGACAGCCCCGCTTTTGACTCTCCCAACTGAAGGAGGAAAGTTTAGTGTTTATTGTGATGCATCCAAAGTTGGATTGGGGTGTGTCTTGATGCAGGACGGCAAGGTCGTGGCTTATGCTTCCAGGCAGTTAAAGAATTATGAATAGAACTACCCCACTCACGATTTGGAATTAGCCGCAGTTGTTTTTGCATTAAAGATTTGGAGACATTATCTGTATGGACAACAGTGTGAAGTATTCTCTGACCATGAAAGCCTGAAGTACCTCTTTACTCAAAAGGAATTAAACATGAGACAGAGACGTTGGTTAGAATTTGTTAAAGATTATGACTTTGAAATTAAGTATCATCCAGGCAAGGCTAATGCTGTAGCCGATGCTTTAAGCAGAATGTCAACGACAATGCAACCCACGATATCAACCATGTCTATACCTTTGAGGAAGGAAGTCCAGAAGTTCGAATTGGAAATAGTTCCCGAGCTGTCAGCTTTACTGGCTGATTTATCTATCCGACCAACTATTTTGGACAGGATCAAAGAGGCACAACAAAAGGATTCGAAGGAGAATAGTGACATGACGAGTCAGTTAAAGGACGCCTCCTCGGAGTTCAGTCTCTCTAATGATGATAATTTGAAATTTAAGAACCGATGGTACATTTCGAATGATAAGGAGTTGCGTGAGTTGATCTTGGCTGAAGCTCATTCTTCTTCCTTTTTTGTGCATCCTGGTAGCACCAAGATGTATCGGGATTTAAGGTTACATTATTGGTGGCCAAATATGAAGAGGGATGTTGCTATGTATGTGGAGTCATGTTTGGTATGCCAACAGGTTAAAGCAGAACACCAACGCCCAGAAGGTACTCTTCAACCCTTACCAATCCCTGAATGGAAGTGGGAAAACATTGCCATGGATTTTGTTGTAGGTTTGCCATAGACAACTAAAGGACATGATAGTATTTGGGTCGTGGTTGATAGAATGACAAAATCGGCACACTTTATACCTGTAAGAATGACTTTCACAATGGACCAGCTTGTTGATCTGTATGTCCAAGAAATCATCAGATTGCATGGAATTCCTTTATCTATTGTATCCGATCATGATCCTAGGTTCACCTCAAGATTTTGGCAAAGTTTGCAAGGCACATTAGGATCAAAGTTATCTTTCAGCACTGCCTTCCACCCACAAACCGATGGACAATCTGAACGGACAATTCAAATACTTGAGGATATGTTGAGGGCATGTGTGCTAGAGTTCCAGACATCGTGGAGTCGATACCTGCCCTTGGTTGAATTCTCTTACAACAATAGTTATAAGTCTACCATAGGTATGGCACCTTATGAAGCACTTTATGGCAGAAAGTGCAGGTCACCTTTGTACTGGGATGAGGTCGGTGAAGCAAAACTCCCAGGTCCCGAGATCTTGCAACAGATGTCAGACAAGATTGCCACTATTAGGAAAAGAATGATAACAGCACAGAGCCGACAGAAGAGTTTTGCAGACCAAAGGAGAAGAGACCTTGAGTTTTCTGTTGATGATGAAGTTTTCCTGAGGATTTCACCATTTAAATGAGTCTTAAGATTTGGTAAGAAAGGAAAGCTAAGCCCACGATTTATTGGACCATTCCTTGTCTTAGAAAGGGTTGGCTTTACAGCTTATAGGTTGCAATTGCCTCCATCATTGGAAAGGGTTCACAATGTCTTTCACGTGTCAATGTTAAGGAAATGCATACGAGATCCGACGCAAGTTATTCAGCCAACAGATATTGAGTTAGAACTGACACTGGTGTATGAAGAAAAGCCGGTGCAGATATTGGGTTCTGCAGTTAAGACTCTGAGGAATAAAGAGATTCCACTGGTGAAAGTTTTATGGATGAATCATGGTATCGAGGAAGCCACATGGGAAAGACAGCAGGACATGATGGACAAATATCCAGAACTCTTCACTTGATCAATTTTTGGGGACGAAAATTTTGTTTAAGGAGGGGTGGATGTAACACCCGACAACTTCAACCAGGTGACTTTCTAACTGTATTAACGGTCATGAATATTCAATCTTCACGGTTTAGAGTTTTATGCCAATCTTAATTAATTACATGTGGATTTAAACTAGGTTGAGTGGCAAAGTTGTAATAATGGAGGATTGAGACCAGTATTTAAAGAAAAATGAAAGGATTCAAACCTCATTTAAACCACTGTAGCCGTTATCTCTTACTCTCGGTCATTTCCCCTCCCGAACTCTCGCTCTCTGTCAGTTGGAAATCCCTCCTTCGACGATCGGTTTCCTTGCTGCTTCTCAGCTACTTTGTGCTCGAGGTACGAGTTTGGCAATGTAGCTATCTATTAGTCGTTAAGCTCTGTTTTCAGCTATGTGTTGAAGTTCTGGATTCTTCAATGGCCGAGTATTAGTAAGGGTATTTTAAAATCTGAAAGTGGTAATGTCATTCCGAATCGATTTTGGACATTAAACAACAAACCCTGAGTTATCGCTAATCGAATCTGTCTGTTTTAGGTTTTGGATTTCAAACTGCATAGAGAACTATACTAAGGATTCGGGAGTGACTATAGCTATTAGATCCTAGGATGACTTGTGATTAGAACTAATAGGATTTTGTTTTAACTACTGCAATGTAAATGTTTTAGGTGAAGAAGTTTGAAGAGAAAGGAGCTCAAATTGCTAAGGAGACTAGGTAAGTGAATGTATAGGTTTCTCGGTCATTAGGACCCTACATCAAAGGACGCTAGGTAGAAACTCATACGATGATTAGTAGTTCCTTATGTTACTGACTAGCATTTATGTTGATGATTAGTTCAATGGTAAGGTTCCACGTTGGATAGTGCTCTGTTCTGTAGCTTGATGATTTAAGAATTCCCATGTACATGCATCATGACTATTTTATGCGTATGAAAATATTTTAAGAGCAGGGTTTTCTCATGAATAAAGTAAGATAACGAAGTAAATCTTATGCAACGTGAATTAAGTGAGGGTTGGGGGCGGTTTGACGTATGTCACTGTCCAAAAGGAAGGACCATGATTACGACCCGCAAGGGATTATGTACACTCTCACTGTCAACCCCCTTTACCGGCACAAATCCTCTCTTAATTCACACAACATGAATGAGGAATATGATTGATGAATACGAATGATGAATATGAATGATGAATACGAATGATGAATATGATGGTTGAATATGAATGATGAATAAGAATAGAGATTTTGTGTATAATTACAAATAAGAAAAGATTCATGAGCATTTGTTTCTTAAATGAGCATTCATGCATACTTGTTAGTATTGCATTCCTTACTAAGCATTAGGCTTATAGTTTAAACCTTATGATGTAGGTGACGAGATTTCAGGTGAGGATCCCAAAGTCTATGATGATGTCTGAGCTTGGTTGCTGGAAGGTGATTAGGGTGCAATTTCTGTGGCTGGATGGCAAATGAGACCCCCTGGTTAATGTTTTTATTGTTTTAGTTATGATAATGAATATAATAGATTAAGTAGGACAAGTCTATTTCTTTCTAACATTGAGTCTTCTTTTGAAGTTGCCTGTTGACCACTGAATCTAGAAATAATTTTAAGGATAGTTGGATGGTCTGTTTGCTTAAGTCTTCCGCTATATGAATTCTGGATGAGTTACTGATTTTCATTAGTATGAATGTTATACCATTGAAGTTTGAAATCAGTGAAGGTTAAGTTACCGGATGATGTAAGTGTTATTTCATCGTCCAGTGATCGGTAGATGTAGAGTGTTTAAGTCATCAGAAGATGTAAGTTTAATTTTGTCGTCTAGTGATCGGCAGATGAGGTGTATTTAAGTTACCGGATGATGTGAGTGTTATTTCATCGCCCAGTAACCGGTAGATGTAGAGTGTTTAAGCCATCGGAAGATGTAAGTTTAATTTTGTCATCTAGTGATCGGCAGATGAGGTGTATTTAAGTTACCGGATGATGTAAGTGTTATTTCATCGCCCAGTGACCGGTAGATGTAGAGTGTTTAAGCCATCGGAAGATGTAAGTCTAATTTTGTCGTCTAGTTACAGGATGATGTGAGGGTTATCTTGTTGTTTGGTGACCGGGTCATGTTTTAATTATTCACGTGAGAAGCACATATTCACCGGATGATATAAACCTGGTTTAGTGACCGGTAGATGTGGTTTATTTCTCTATCGGTATATGCAGTCTAAGGGTTTAAGTTTCTCTTCATCAGCCGATACGCGTTGCACTGCCCGCCGGCAGATGCGTAATGTATTCCTTTGCTAAGTGATGCCTAGTGAATCGTGCATGACATCTTGAGCTAAGTTACGTTTCAAAAAAATATATATTACCAAAAATGAATAGAGTGTGAGTAATAAGAATTAAATGATTAAGAAGATACGGATTATGTGACGATCCCTCTGGGTCGTTAAGCCATCGGAAGATGTAAGTTTAATTTTGTCGTCTAGTGATCGGCAGATGAGGTGTATTTAAGTTACCGGATGATGTAAGTGTTATTTCATCGCCCAGTGACCGGTAGATGTAGAGTGTTTAACTCATCAGAAGATGTAAGCTTAATTTTGTCGTCTAGTGATCGGCAGATGAGGTGTATTTAAGTTACCGGATGATGTAAGTGTTATTTCATCGCCCAGTGACCGGTAGATGTAGAGTGTTTAAGCCACCGGAAGATGTAAGTTTAATTTTGTCATCTAGTGATCGGCAGATGAGGTGTATTTAAGTTACCGGATGATGTAAGTGTTATTTCATCGCCCAGTGACCGGTAGATGTAGAGTGTTTAAGTCATCAGAAGATGTAAGTTTAATTTTGTCATCTAGTGATCGGCAGATGAGGTGTATTTAAGTTACCGGATGATGTAAGTGTTATTTCATCGCCCAGTGACCGGTAGATGTAGAGTGTTTAAGCCATCGGATGAATGAGTTTGAACCATATTCTACTAAGTTATTAGTTAGCATTTGTAGCTTTATTAATTTCCCTTTTCGTGCATGTCATAGGTTCGTGTATCACCTTGGTTTCACGAGCAAAGCTTGCTGCTTTTCGGACAACAGATAAGTTCATTTGTGTAGATCGGCCCTTAAGGCCCTACAACACGGAGATACTAGGTTTTACTTCTGTCGGGTTGTTTCGGGTAGATAAGTTAGAGTTTCGTTCTGAGTTTTCTGTATTTCTTTTCTGTTTCTGTCGTTTATTTCCTATTATCTGCTATTTCAAGTTAGAGTCCTGTAAACGTCCATGCAAACACATTTCTGAAAGCTCATGCAAAATGTTTTATGTACATGTTTTGAAGTTAAGAAAGATAAAAATCTGAATGTAATGTATCGGTTAAGTGTGGGACGGGGACTGTCCTATTGTTCTATTCCGTTCTGTATATCTGTTATGTGCCTGATAGTGCACTTGTCAGTTACCCTATAAGCCCAACTTATACCCCTCTGCCGTAATGTAATGTATTGTCACTGTATTCTGAAAGTTCATGCATGGCATATGCATCACTGCATTTTTATTCATGTTCTTACTGAGTTTTAGACTCATAGGTGAACTCCCAGTAGTAGGTACGGATCCCGTTGATGAGTACTTTGTGCCTCAGGCCGAGGAATTGGTGGTTGGTGTCATGAGCTTGCGGGGGATTGGTTGTTGCAGCCAGACATATTTCTGTCCCGAGGTTTAAGTTTTTTTTAAGTGAAGTTCATGTCTGTAAACTCTACTGAGTTTCTGGTGTTTTTGTTTTAAAACTCTGTTGGGATTCTGTTAGAAATTTGGATAAGGTATAGGTTCTGATGTTTGAGTTTTTTTTTAAAACCCCGGTATTCGACAATTGTATGTATATCTTGAAATATTCTGAAACTGTTTGGAGTTTTTCTCTTTTGGTTGTGCATGGATTGTCGCTGGTTTTAGAGCTATCCATGCATTTTGATTTCTTAAACTTCAGTTATGTTTTCCATCCTGTCCAAAATCATGTTTTGAAATCGGTTTTTGAAGTTTTATGCTGTCTGTTTTTATGCTCCCTGTTCATATGTCTTCCTGTTAAATGTAATTCACTTCTGCCTGTAGTTCACTTCTGTCGGTGAACAGTAAAATTCTGCCTGTAGTTCACTTCTACCGGTGAACAGTAAACTTCTACCTGTAGTTCACTTCTACCGGTGAACAGTAAACTCTGCCTGTAGTTCGCTTCTGTCGGTGAACAGTTCCATCTGCCTGTAGTTCACTTCTACCGATGAACAGTTCACTTCTGCTTGTAATTTACATCATCCGCCAAACGTCATCTGCCTACGTAATCCGCCCTCATCTTCCGCCCCGGTTTATTTACATCTTTCGCCTTGCTTCTTCCTCCCCGGTTTGTTTACATTCTCCGCCTAGTTTAATTGCTTCTTCCGCCTATATCACCCGATCCTGACATTCACTGTATCCCTTCTTCACGGTATGTCTTCCAGTTTCATATTTTCCCTCTGTGTAAAGATTTAAATGTAAAGTTTAAAAAAAATATGTCTCGTTTCCTGTTAAATGTCCGTAGTGACGGCTCCTCGGCCCCGATGGGGTTTGGGGCTGTCACAGTTATGGTATAAAAGCCCGCCAGGTTTTAAAAGCGGTTCTGGAAAAATGTCTGGTTGCGTAACCTACCACGTGAAATCGCTCCACCGACTGTAAGTGTTTAAATTCACGTAAAAGTTTCTGTTTATAAAATTTAGTTATTTTGTTTATAGGGTTTCTTAGAAATGGTGAGAGGACATCAGGATGAAGCAAACGATAGTGCCAGGGCCATCGATCATTTAACCGAGCTGGTGGGTGTACAGTCCCGTATGGTGGAACACATGATGGCCAGAGAAGATAACGAGAATAACAACCATGCAAATGCTCCACGTGACACCAGTGGAGATAGATTCAGGCAACTTCAACCACCTACGTTTGATGGGCTATCTACCGACCCAACTCACGCTGAGGAATGGGTCCGGCAGATAGAGAGAATGTTTAGATGCGCAGAGGTGGAACAAAATAAGAAGGTTCTATGTGCCACGTTTCATCTCACCAGGAATGCGGGATTTTGGTGGGACACTGTCCAGGCATCAACGGTGGCATTAAGCTGGGAGGGATTTAAACGAATTTTCTATGAGAAGTATTTTGACCGAAGTGCGAAGAAGGAAAATATGATAGAATTCTCTCGGCTACGACAGTATGGATCAGTGGCCGAATATGTTCAGAAGTTTGAATCCTTGTCCCGCTATGCACCACATCTTGTGGACACCGATGAGAATAAGGTACACCAGTTTATTCAAGGGCTGAAACTGGACCTTCTATGCGGGATCACAACCGGTGGTTTTACCGTACACAAAAGTGGTGGCCAAGGCCTATCAGTTGGAGGCCTTAGAAGCGAAGTCCCAGAGACAGAGAGATCAATCAAGAGGGATTATTCGGAATGTTCCTCAACAGCAACAACAACAACAACGGGGTCAAAATTTACAACCTCAACAGTAACAGAACAGGGGCATTAAGAGGCCTAATGAGACCATCACTTATCAAGATAGTGGAAAGAGGCCAATGGGGGCTCCTCAGTCTTCCGTATGCCGCAATGCCAGAAAATTCACAGGGACGAATGCAGACTCATTACCGGCCATTGCTTCCGATGTGGCAAAGAAGGCCATCATGTCCGAGTTTGCCCAATGCTGGACACGAGACCAAATCATGCCGTACTAAGAGTTTTTGCAATGATAGAGGATGGTGATGATGCCGCCCAGCACACAACAATTACAGGTACAATTTCAATATGTGATGCACCTGCTTATACCTTGTGGGACACGGGGGCCACACATTCGTTTATGGCAATGAACTTCGTAGTTAGAGAGAAGTTTTGTTGTATGCCGTCAGATCAGCCCTACAGCATTATGCTACCGTACAGAGAGTTTATGCACTCTGAGCAGGTTGTACGGGGTGATATAGTGTCAGTAGGAGACCAGAAGTTGTATGTCAATCTTATCGTCATTGGTATGAGAGGATACGATGTGATTCTGGGGATAGACTGGCTATTTAGACATCACGCCACCATCAACTGCAAGACCGAGCTGGTAGCATTTAAGCGCCCGAACGAGAATGAGTTCTCTTATCAGGCTATATCGGAGAAGCGCAGTATACTTGTTATATCCTCCTTAAAAGCTCAATAGCTGATGAGGTCCGGATGCGTCGGATTTCTTGCCCACGTGGTAGATGTTCGAAGGCAAGGCGAGGTGGAACTTCAAAATATTCCAGTAGTTCAAAACTTCTCAGAGGTTTTCTTATATGACTTACCAGGATTGCCACCAGATCGCGAAATCGAGTTTGAGATTGATGTATGTCCATGTGTTGAACCGGTATCAAAGAATCCGTATCGTATGGGGCCAATAGAGCTGAAGGAGTTGAAGACTCAGCTAAAAGAATTGGTGGACAAGAGCTTTGTGCGCCCCAGTTTCTCTCCGTGGGGCGCTCCCGTCTTGTTCGTCAAGAAGAAGGATGGGTCCCTACGTATGTGCACTGACTACCGTGAGCTGAACAAGTTAACCATCAGGAATAAGTACTCGCTGCTGAGAATTGACGATTTGTTTGACCAGCTGCAAGGGGCTCGGGTATTTTCAAAGATTGACTTGCGCTCCGGTTATTATCAATTGAAGGTCAGGGCTGATGATGTTCCAAAGACCACCTTCAGGACCCGGTACAGACACTACGAGTTCTTAGTGATGTCGTTCGAGTTAACTAATGCTCCGGCGGCATTTATGGACCTGATGAACAGAATATTCAAGGACTTCTTGGATAAATTTATAATCGTCTTCATCGACGACATCCTGGTTTATTCTCTGAATGAGGTGGAGCATGAAGAGCACTTGGCTATTGTGCTGTCAACTCTAAAACAGCATCGATTGTATGCCTAGCTGTTGAAGTGTGAATTCTAGTTGAGCATAATTAATTTCCTAGGCCACGTAGTGTCTACAGAAGGAGTTTCAGTGGATCCGACCAAGATTCAGGCAGTGAAAGACTTGCCGAGACCGAGGAATACCAGTGAGGTGCGGAGTTTTATCGGGTTAGCCAGTTATTACAAAAAGTTTATCAAGGGATTTTCTGTGATAGCGAAGCCCATGACTAGCTTAACGAGGAAAGACATCAAGTTCAAGTGGTCTGAAGCTTGTGAGGTGAGTTTTCAGATGCTTAAGCAGAAATTAACCACTGCTCCTTTGTTAGTATTGCTAGTTGAAGACGGCAAATTCAGTGTTTATTGCGACGCGTCGAGGATTGGCATGCGTATTGATGCAAAGAGGGAAAAGTGGTGGCGTACGCATCTAGACAATTGAAGAATCACGAGCAAAACTACCCTACTCACGATCTGGAGTTAGCGGCAGTTGTTTATGCACTGAAGGTATGGAGACACCACTTGTATGGGCAATCATGTGAGGTGTTTTCGGACCACAAAAGCTTGAAGTACATATTTACCCAGAAAGAGTTAAACATGAGACAAAGGCGGTGGTTAGAATTTGTGAAAGATTACGATGTTGAGATTACATACCACCCGAGAAAAGCTAACGTGGTAGCCGATGCATTGAGCAGGATGCCAGCTACTATGCAACCGGCTGACAAGCCTTTGAGAACAGAGATCCAGAAATTTGATATGGAGATAGTTTATGGGCTATCGGCCATGCTAGTGGACTTGACGCTACGACCCACCATCCTGGACCGAATTAAAGAAGCCCAGAAGACCAATTCAAAGAAAATGGCTAATATAGTAAGCAAGTTACGTATGGCCTCTTCCGATTTCAGTTATTCGGGAGATGGTATTCTGAAGTTCAAAGATAGGTGGTATGTTCCGAGAGACGAAGAGCTGTGAAGGGACATTTTATTGGAGGCCCACTCGTCTTCTTTCTCTGTGCATCCTGGAAGCACGAAGATTCAGGACTTAAAACTTCACTTCTGGTGGCCAAATATGAAGAACAAAGTAGCCAAGTATGTGGAGTCTTGCATGATATGTCAACAAGTGAAGGTTGAGCATCAACGACCAGGTGGAGCACTTCAGCCTCTCCCGATCCCTGAATGGAAGTGGGAGAACATTACTATGGACTTTGTCATCGGTCTTCCGAGGACGGCTAAGGGCCATAATAGCGTATGGGTCATAGTAGACAGATTGACGAAGTCGGCCCATTTTCTACCTGTGAAGACGACATTCTCTATGGACCAGTATGCATAACTATACATTAGTGAGATTGTCAAGCTGCATGGGGTGCCAGTATCAATTGTGTCTGACCGAGACCCTAGGTTTACGTCGAGGTTCTGGAAAAGCTTGCAAAACTCCTTGGGTACCAAGTTAAACTTCAGCACAGCCTTTCACCCACAAACTGACGGACAATCCGAGAGAACGATTCAGGTACTGGAGGATATGTTAAGGTCCTGCGTGCTGGAATTTCATGCCCCTTGGAGTAGGTATTTGCCGCTAGTGGAGTTCGCTTATAACAATAGCTACCAGGCTACAATTGGCATGGCTCCATATGAAACCCTTTGATAGGTTCCAGGCCTGCAATGGGGTTAGAAATGCACATGCGGAAGACAGAAAATAAACAAGAGGATCGGTGCTCTAAGGAACACCCCAAAACAGAACAGAAAATCGATAAACAGAGCAACCAAAATTGAAAAATGGCGAGAGGGAGAGAAGAATGATACCGAGCTTTCCATGAAGTGGGTGAGGTTGCAAACTCCTCAGAGTTTGCCGATGGAGTGGAAGGAAGACCCTCAGCTGGCCGAACATCAAAGATCTTTGCTTCGGCAATTTGTTCTTCCATGGAAGAACAGCAGCGCTCGGGCAATTGATTTCGCCACCTTTGCCCTTCCTTCTAGCTTCGGCGAGAGGGAGAAGCGACAGAGGCGACTAAGAGCTCCGCCTAGCAATCCAGGGCTCGCAGGGCACTCTGGTGAAGCCATCAGGAGCGAAGCTCCGGCTGAACACCGACGACGATCGTGAACGGAAGAAAACTCTTCTGTGATTTCCAAAAATATGTATTACAATCTAAACGTTTTACAGAGGGGAAGAAAACTTAAATAGAAGAGAGAAATGGTGAAGTCGAAGGAGGAGAAGGAGAGAGGCGTCGGCAACGGCTATAAAAATAGCCGTTGGCAGCGAAGCAGAAAGCTGCTCGGGCGGTTCGCTGGGCAGCGCCGGTTCAGCTTGGTTCAACCTTTGGTTTGGCTGGTTCAGGCTTTGTTCTCTTGGTTTTTTGGCGTTGGTTCAGTCCGGTTCAGCCCTTTGTTCTCTTGGATTGGCCGGTTCAGCTCTTGGTTCTCTCTTGGTTCACCATCCTTTGAAGACTATTACAAAAATATACATTTTAAAGGCTAAAGTTTGCCAATTAACGAGTTTGAAATAAAAAAATAAAGTATTTTAAATTACAATAAAATAAAACGAAAGCTTGGTTACAAAAGTTGAATTTAAGGAAAACAAATTCCTTCTTCATTCCAAGCTTCGAAAAGCCAATTTACCTACATAAATCCACAAGTCCATTAGATAGATAAATTAGATAAATACTTACCTTGGCTTGTGTTTTAACGGTTTGGACCGTAGGCACATTATGGTGGGTCTTTGGAACCCGGGGCATATCATCCCCTCCTAGTTCTTGAGGATTTGACCTCAAATCCAATGGTGAATATCATGGAGGATGTCACAACACTTAGGATAAACCTCAAATTCTTCGAAAAAGACTTAAGCACGATTCATAGTTGGCACAACACATAGTTATCCTAAAGTTAAAAAAATCATTTTACCATCCACAACGGTCTCAAATAATTTCAAGATTAAATTGTTCATTTCAACAATTTAGAAAACAAGCATTCAAGATAAAAGTAAGTTTGATGCAAGTATAATCGAACAATTTCATTTCTGATGCTAAACCAATAAGAAAGTATTGAACCAAATGATAATCAACATTTCAAAGAAAACACACTTGGCTTCAAGCAATTCAAATTTACCTAAAACAATAAGGGTTTTAAATCAAGCTTAGCATAAGTTCAATTGAAATCCAAAACTCATTGAAAACAATTTTCACTAAAATTAGAGTTAGGATCCGTCAATTAAAATAGGCAACATATTTGCAACAAAAACTCTTTCTTCCTAGTTCTATCCATAAGGATAAGCATAGGCAAGAATTTAAACATAACATTCAAAATAATAAGAACTATCAAAGAGAGTTTTTCCTCAAGTAATTCAAACCATCCAATGAACCCAATATTCAATCAATTCAAAATAATCAATAAGAGGCATTGGAACATACCTTGTTGCCGAAAGACTTTTCCAACTCCATGGTTCTTCATAACCAATGCTCAAAATTGGAGTAGAAAGCTAAATAATCCTCAAAAGATAAAACAATATGCATATATTTTGATTTAATCTTTACCTTGGCCAACAACATTAAACTAATTAACCAAGCACTAGACTCTAAAGACAAACAAACAAACAACACAACAAAGTGGTTTTGTTGGGTACCAATCACTAATTAGATCAACGATTAGTCATGCATACCTCATGCTACTAACCCAAAGACTTAATCCACAATTAGCACAACAACTAAGTCACTAAACTCAATTGAAAAGTCCTAAACTTGCAACTAATATCAATGATAAGCTATTGGGTCTAGACAACCCTCTAGAACTTTTGTGGAAATCGTCACACTATCCCACACCCTTTATAGGCGACTGCCTCACACGGCGATCTGTCGGACCCAATGGCCAGCGGTAAACCTCGGACAATACCAACGGCCCACGGAGGAAAGCTCTTGGCCACAAATACAAATCACTCGACGTACAAGTGAATCCTAAGTGACTAACAAGATAGTATATGACATGCTTTTGTTAAAAGGTTGGACTCAAGTTAACATAGTCCTAAACAAAACAAAAGACATTCAACTTGATGCAATCAAATAAGATTTCAAAACAGAATTTATATAAAACATGGTGAAATAGAATTTTCCAAGCTCTATTTAACATGCAATTTAGTTCATGCTTTTATTCTAAATTTAACTTAACAGCAAGGACTCAAAGACTTGACACTAAACACAATTAGACACACAAGTTAAAAACACATGCCAAATCAATTTGGAAAAACACCAAACCAACACAATAATTTCAGCAAATGTAAACTAACATGAGAACTCAATTTTAGCATTTCATTTTCAAATCCATTCTCTATGTAAATTAATTTTGCCAACACGTCCTAAACAACTAAACATGGTTCTAAAACAGAAACAAATATCTATAAACATTCACCTAAACGAAATCGAAATTATGACTCAAAACACAACATTAGAACATGCTTTTATTCAAGAATAACATCCCGAAATTAAACAGATATGGGCCATGGTTAGTTCATGCTTGCTTACCAGAAACATGAGGTTAATATGGTAAAGTCATATCATATAATTTCACAGTAATGATATCCAAATAAACAGCAAATGCAAACACAAACAAAAGAACATGCTTTTCAAGAAAACATTATGAAAATTAAACAGATACGGACCATGGTTAATTCATGCTAGCTAATCAGTAACACGAGGTTAATATGGAAAAATCATATCAGGTAATTATCATAACAATGTAATCCAAAGAAACAAGTTCAGACACAGACAAACATAAAACACAAGTTGCTCTCGGTCAACAGTTCCGAAGAGTCTCCCAACACATCAGAAAATAAACACTAAATATAAGTTGCTCTCGGTCAACAATTCCGAAGAGTCTCCCAACAGTCCTAAACTAAAAGTGGACAGAAAAGTACCTTTTAAGCAAAGCAATTGATAGCTCCAAAATTGCCAATTAAGGAGGCCTCTTTCCTTGGGTGAGGGGTACAAAAACTGCATGACAAATGTTACAAAAACACACACAAACAAAGTCTACAATTCTAAACAATTATCTCTATCCTAAACAAGACAAAAAACATCAAGGAAAACAGAATCTAAACACAAGCTAAACAGCAGAAAAAAAAAACTCAAGAAATCAGCAAAGTTTTCAATGGGAAAACAGCAAGGAAAAGAGAAGAAAATAGCAAGGAAAACAGATTTTAAAATGAGAAAAGAGAGGTTTTTAAAACCAGAAAATTTTGGCAAGTTTGAAACCAAAACTTTAGCTCAAGCATGAGATACATTTGGACATTTTAAACCATGCAGCAAGCAAGCTTTTAAAAATAGATTCTGGATTTTAAAAACAGACCGTAGACCAAAGGAAAACAAAAACAAAATTACTTAAAAAAAAACCTGAACAAAAAGATAAACAAAACAGAAACAAAACATGCTGTTGTTGGAAGGCTTTATGCCTTGAAAACTCAGCAAGAAAAGACTCAATAGCAGTGGCTTAACAACCTGCATTTGCCCTTGAATACAAGCTGTAAAACATCACTAAAAACACAGCATCTAATCACCCTAAACAATTTAAACAGAACATTAGACAAGTTGAAACATTCACAAAAAGGAAAAACATGCTGACAGAACTTAAACAATTCATGATAGCAAACAGAAATTAAAAATAGACAATAGATACAATAAACAACATGCTTTCAATCTAACATCCTAAGTCCTGCAAAACAGAAAATAGACATGCCTCAATTGATCAATCATGTTACAGAACACAACGGACAAACACAGAAGAAACAGAAAACAAAAAAAAGCAGAGAAGACACTCAGCAGAACAGAAACACAAAAACAGCAACATGCTTCTGAACAGTTTAAACTAGACAAAAACCACATCCTAAACGTTTTCTAAACAGAACATGTTTGACACAAAACACTACACTATACAACTAGTTAACACATGCTGACTTTAAACAAAAAATTAACAAACAACAAAGACGCAGCAGACTCAACAGAGACGAAACCAGAGGAAAGAAAACATGATGACATAAAAGCAGAAAAAGAAACAGAAAACAGCACAATAAAAGCAGAATCATCATGCTATTCAATCAGAAAATAAAACACACAACTAAACAACACTTAATCACCCTATATACTAAGCAAAAACAGAAACAACAAACAACAAAAAAAATGCTGACTCAAATGACTAAACAGAGAACACTAACTAAATAGAACATCACGCTAAGTGCTTGGACAGAAAACAGAACAACAAAAATTGGTTTAGAAAAACACACCACAGAAGCAAGCCGATTGCTTCTCTTAACAGAGCACTAACTGTGCTTGGACAGAAAACAGAAACAAAGAAACAAAACAGAACACAAAAATAAAACAGCAGAAACAGAGGACTGAAAAAACAGAACCCGATTTTGCAAACAAAGAGCACTTATCTCTGATACCACTTGATAGGCTACGGGCCTGCAATTGGGGTGAATAAATGCATGCGGAAGACAACAAAATAGAAACAACGATCGGTGCTCAAGAACACCCCAAAACAGACGCTAAAATGCTGGAAAAATACAGAGAAAACAGGCCAGGGGAGACGAGGATGAAAGATGGTTACCGAGAGGTGGGCACGTCGACCAATTCCTCAGAGAGCTGCGTGGGATTGAGAGAAGTGTTGTGGAGGTGGCGGAGCGATGAGGGAACCATCGCCGGCCGAAGGTGGCTCTCGGCACCATTCGGAACAGAGCTTCGCCGAAGGACGGGGAAGCGCTCCAGCGGCTGGAACAGCCCTGCAAGGCGTTGCTTCGTCCTCAGAAGAGGGCGATGGGAGGTGGGTCGATGACCCTTAGCTGGCCCAGAAGCTATCGAAGCTTTGGGTGAGAAATTCGCCGTTACCAGCGACGGATTCACAGCGACAGGCACTTCGGTTTTGCCGCCTTCCTTCAGTCGAGCTCGTGTGGGAGCTGACAGAAGACGACTCAGACGCCTCCGAGCAACCGTGAACTCAGAGAGTGCTGGACAAGCCTTCAAGCCCTGGGCGCCGGCGAGGCCGAGAGAAGTTTTCTCTCTTCGCGGAGGAACTCTGACAAACACAAAGACAACCTTTTGGTTTCCAAAAATTTGCATTACTAGCTAACCAAATTACAGAGCTATAATGGAGCTTAAATACAGGAGAAGAAAATGGCGAAGACGAAGGAGGAGAAGCTTCAGACGACTCGCTGGACAACGGCTAGAATTATAGCCGTTGGGCGATTTCTGCACGCAGGTAGCGGTCCGGTTCGCTGGCAATGCTTCTCCAGGCCGATTCACCTCTTTGCACTTTGGTTCAGCTACCTTTTGGCCTTGGTTCATCCGGTTCAGACTTTGATCTCCTTGGTTCAGCCGGTTCAGCTCTTGGTTCACCTTCCTTTGAAGACTATTACAAAAATACACATTCTAAAAGGCTAAAGTTTGTCAATTAACGAGTTTTAAACAAATTTAAAGTTTCCTAAAATTTAAACAAAGAAAACTTCAAACATGAATTTGTCTAAGGGAAGACAAATTCCCCCTTTAAATCAATGGGTTGTCACCTACAAAATTAGCAAACAAATTAGGCCATAAAGATGGATAGAAGACGTACCTTGACTTGAATTGGGTCACGGACCCCGGGGCACATCACCCTTTATGGCAGGAAATGCAGGTCTCCATTATGTTGGGATGAAGTTGGAGAATCCAGACTCGTCGGCCCCAAATTATTGCAGCAGATGTCTGAGGTAGTAGCTGCTATCAAACAAAGAATCCAAACTGCACAGAGTCGGCATAAAAGTTACGCGGACCGAAGACGGAGAGACTTGGAGTTCGCTGAAGGCGATGAAGTATTCTTGAAAGTGTCACCTTTCAAGGGCGTAATGAGATTCGGTAAGAAAGGGAAGCTCAGCCCACTGTTCATTAGACCTTTTTCCATCTTGAAGCGTGAGGGAAGTATGGCTTACAGACTGCAGTTGCCAGCGTCAATGGATGGAGTTCACAATGTTTTTCATGTTTCGATGCTGAGAAAATGTGTATGAGATCCAACCCAGATCGTGGAACATGTGAAAGACAACAAGATGTTAGGGCCCAATATCCGGACCTCTTTGCTTAGGCAAATTTTGAGGACAAAATTTCTGTTAAGGTGGGTGGAATGTAACACCCGACAATTTTTCCATGTAAATATTCCTTGAATTATTAGACGCAATTAATGGGAATATTTATACAATGTATGTTTTATGAGTTTACCGATGGTTTCAATTGAATATGGGTGATTCGTAAAACCGATTTGAGGAACTAAATAGTAATTTAGTTAAAAACCAATGGAATGGCAAAATAGGGAGCCAATTAAGGTTGGTGGGAGATGGCCTTTGGTTGCTTGACACTTGGCAACTTGTTGAAGAAGCCATGTTCTTCTTCTCTTTCCTCCCACGTGAAACCCTCATTTCTCTTCTACATCTTTCCACTCCCCTCTGTTTTCTCTCGTCCAGATGACAAACACCCTTCGAAGCTCCTTCGACCTCCTCAGTTTTCTTCTGTTTCTCTGCCTAAGGTAAACATCTGCTAAAGTTAACGAATTTGGATAAGTTAAAATGTGAGTTTTGTTGTAGTTTGGGGTTACGATAATTTAGAGAGAACTCACTGTTTTTGCATGAAAACACGTTGGTTTGTTTTCTAAAGGTTTAAATGAGTTTGAAGCATATTCTACTAAGTTATTAATTAGCATTTGTAGCTTTGTTAATTTCCCTTTTCGTGCACGTCATAGGTTCGTGCATCACCGTGGTTTCACGAGCAAAGCTTGCTGCTTTTCAAACAATAGGTAAGTTCATGTGTGTAGATCGGCCCTTAAGGCCCTGCAACACGGAGATACTAGGTTTTACTTCTGTCGGGTTGTTTCGGGTAGATAAGTTAGAGTTTCGTTCTGAGTTTTCTGTATTTCTTTTTTTTTCTGCCGTTTATTTCATGTTGTCTGCTATTTCAAGTTAGAGTCTTGTAAATGTCCATGCATACACATTTTTCGAAAGCTCATGCAAAATATTTTCTGTACATGTTTTGAAATTAAGAAAGATAAAAATCTAAATGTAATGTATCGGTTAAGTGTGGGACAAGGACTTGCCTACTGTTCTGTTCCGTTCTGTATATCTGTTATGTGCCTGATAGTGTACTTATCAGTTCCCCTATAAGCCCCACTTATACCTCTCTGCCAGTGAAACGTAATGTAATGTATTCTGAAAGTTCATGCATGACATATGCATCACTGCATTTTTATTCATGTTCTTACCGAGTTTTAGACTCATAGGTGAACTCCCTGTTGTAGGTACGGATCCCGTGGATGAGGACCTTTTGCCTCAGGCCGAGGAATAGGTGGTTGGTGGCACGAGCTTGCGGGGGATTGGTTGCTGCAGCCAGACATATTCCTGTCCCGAGGTTTAAGTTTTTTTATAAGTGAAGTTCATGTCTGTAAACTCTACTGAGTTTCTGGTGTTTTTGTTTTAAAACTCTGTTGGATTCTGTTAGAAATTTGGATAAGGTATAGGTTCTGATGTTTGAGTTTTTTTTTAAAACCTCGGTATTCGACAGTTGTATGTATATCTTGAAATATTCTGGAACTGTTTGGAGTTTTTCTCTTTTGGTTGTGCATGGATTGTCTTTGGTTTTAGAGCTATCCATGCAGTTTGATTTCTTAAACTTCTGTCATGTTTTCCATCCTGTCCAAAATCATGTTTTGAAATTTGTTTTTGAAGTTTGATGATGTCTATTTTTATGCTCCATTTTCATATGTCTTCCTGTTAAATGTAGTTCACTTCTGCCAATGAACAGTTCACTTCTGTCTGTAGTTCACTTCTGCTGGTGAACAGTAAAATTCTGCCAGTAGTTCACTTCTACCGGTGAACAGTAAACTTCTGCCTGTAGTTCGCTTCTGCCGGTGAACAGTTCCCTTCTGCTTGTAGTTCACTTCTGCCGGTGAACAGTTCACTTATGCTTGTAATTTACAACATCCGCCCTACGTCATCCGTGTAACGACCCCCATTCCCAGCAAGATATTGTCCGCTCCGGGGATTGGGCCACAGCCCAATATCCTCCCCTCACAGCTTTGTTTGGCGAGAACTTCCCGGAAGGTCACCCAACCTAGAATTGCTCTCACCGAAGCACTTTTAACTTCGGAGTTCTTATGAGATCCGTTGCCAATCGTGCTCCAAAACGCGTCTTGCTATATTGGGAGGGTCTCTTTACATATGTTTTATTTTCACATACTTCCCCAAGCGATGTGGTATTATGACGACCCCACTTTCAATGACCGAATCCTCCGGCCCAACCCTCTGGGATCCGCGGAGTTTTCGTTGAACCCTCCGGCCCAACCCTCTGGGATCCGAGGAGTTTTAACCCATACTCTGGCCCCAACCGGGCACATACGTCCTCTGAGGATCCGCGGAGCATGGGTGGTTCCACCACATACGTGTCAAGTCGGGTCATCACAATCACCCCCCTTGGGGGCCCAACGTCCTCGTTGGCCACATTTCCGGTTGGGTACAAGCTCTGATACCATTTGTAACGACCCCCATTCCCAGCAAGATATTGTCCGCTCCAGGGATTGGGCCAGAGCCCAATATCCTCCCTTCACTGCTTTGTTTGGCGAGAACTTCCCGAAAGGTCACCCAACCTAGAATTGCTCTCACCGAAGCACTTTTAACTTCGGAGTTCTTATGGGATCTGTTGCCAATCGTGCTCCAAAACGCGTCTTGCTATATTTGGAGGGTCTCTTTACATATGTTTCATTTCCACATACTTCCCCAAGCGATGTGGTATTGTGACGACCTCACTTTCAACGACCGAATCCTCCGGCCCAACCCTCTGGGATCTGCGGAGTTTTCGTTGAACCCTCCGGCCCAACCCTCTGGGATCCACGGAATTTTAACCCATACTCCGGCCCCAACTAGGCACATACGTCCTCTGAGGATTTGCGGAGCATGGGTGGTTCCACCACATACGTGTCAAGTCGGGTCATCACAATCCGCCTACGTCATCCGCCCTCATCTTCCGCCCTGGTTTATTTACATTTTTCGCCTTGCTTCTTCCACCCCGGTTTGTTTACATTCTCTGCCCTGTTTAATTGCTTCTTCCGCCCTATATCACCTGATCCTGTCATTCACTGTAGCCCTTCTTCACGTTATGTCTTCCAGTTTCGTATTTTCCCTCTATGTAAAGATTTAAATGTAAGGTTAAAAAAAAATATGTCTCGTTTACTGTTAAATGTCTAGAGTGACAGCTCCTCTGCCCCGATGGGGTTTGGGGCTGTCACACATACCATCTTTAACAAGTAAATTTAAAATATGACAAACACATCTCATATGAAAAAGAGAATTGTAAGTAGTATCTAATTGAAAATAATTTTTAAAATGAGAAATAGCAATATCGTTAGCACTACCATGATCAAGTGTTATGCTAAATATTCTATCTCAAATAAAATATTCTTGCAATATCGTTACAATATATCTATAAATAGTAATACTAGTGTGAGGATATTCACAATTACGAAATCCTAAAATTCTTTTATGTAGTTGCTAAGAGTCATTAATAAAATGAGAAGTTACAACGAAATAGACTATAGAATTATGCTCCATAAATCAGAGATGATACAAATAGACATTGAATGGTCGCTTGAAAAAGTGAAATTAGTTTATTTTTCATATTATTAAACATTTTAATAACATCATTTCTAGTTGTACTTCTAGAAACACGTTTAAAATTAGGAGTAACATACTCTTTCATAAATTTTTCAAATTCATCACTATCGGTGAACACTAAAGGCAACTCACATTGTGCTACAAGTTTTGCTATTCTTTATCTCATTCTACTTTGTGAATATGTAAAAATGTCAATACTGCTAAAATTTAATTGAGATTGTGTTGAATTTTGGATTTCTTCATTTAAGTGATATTTTTGAAAATGCCTACAATTTGTGCTAGTCGAGCTACCAGAAGTATAAACATAATTTTTATCACAATACTTACATTGAGCCGTAGTTTCTATTTTACCCATAATTTTAACTTCTTTTAAATCTAAATGCTTCCATACATCTGAAGTTTTATTTCTTTTTTTCTAGATGAAGATTGTGAAGTGGATACTTGTGCAGATGATTGGTCCACATAAAATGTAAGAATTAATTCTCTAATTTCTTCTATATCATCATTACCATCAATAATATAATTGCGAGGATCTATAATAAATAAAACTCAATATAAAATTAAATTTTTAATAATAAATTGATACCACAACGCAACACCAATGTCCAACAAAAACTTGTAGGTGATGTGAATTGATCAACTTCACATATACAAAACCTATAAAAATTAATGCAAAAAAATTTAGTTAGTATAACTACAATTAAAAATTATGTAATTATATGTAAAAAAAAAACTAAAATATACCTTATTGAACGGAGAAAATAGTGAATTGTAAGAAAAGAGAAATTGATTGAGACTCAAAACAACAAATTGATTGAGAGCACAGAGCACTAGAAATGATTGAATAGAAGAGATTGAAAAATATTTGGTGAAAATAAACAAAGAGATGGGGAGAAATTATAGGAGAGGAGTTGAGGAGGACCTAAGGGGGAAGAGGCCAAGAGGGTAGCCAACACTCAGCAGGCGCCAAGCAGCAACGGACATCTCCCTCTCCCCTGCAAGGTTGCAACGGTCTTGTGATCGTTGCTCATGCTCAAAGAGAGAGCAACGGTCTTGTGATCGTTGCTGAGAGAGAGAGCAATGGTCTTTGTGACCGTTGCTCAGAGAGAGGGAAATGAGAGGGCCTCTGTTGAGCGTCGAGAGAGCAACGGTCTGAGTATGGACTGTTGCTCTCTAGCCTTTGTTTGCAACAGAGGGCCTCTGTTGCTCTCTAGCTTCCTTCTCGAGCTTCTACAAAGATCGAGAGAAAAGAGAGATGGCGATGGTGATTGGCCGATGCCGCGATGGTGATGCTGGGGTTCTCCGTTCTGGATGTTCACTCAAAGCTGGGGAGATGGCGATGCGATTGGCGACGGCGATGCCGCGATGGCGATGCTAGAGTTCTCAATTCTTTGTTCTGGATGTTCACTCGGAGCTGGGGAGATAGCGATGCAATTGGAGATGGCGATGATGCGATGGTGATGCTGTGATAGATCTGTGATCTGTCCGCTGGAGATGGCAATGCTGTGATGGAGCCTCCAAAGAGAGAAAAGGAAGTGGTGAAGCTTTAGGATGTTCATTCGGAGGCTCGGAGCTATTCGTTGGAGATGCTGATGGTGCTGCGATTGGCGAGGCCGCGACGGCGATGGAGCTGGGCGCCTAGCGGCCTGGGTCGCGGGGTGGGCGCACGAGCCTGGCCCACCGAGCCTACCGAGCTGGCTCATTGGCCGACTCATTAGGCTCGATCCATTGCGGGCTCGCAAGCCCAAATCCTGGGCTCAGCTCGGCCTGCCTATTTGGACCGGGCCAGACTCGGCCAGCTACAATAGCGCGTCGAGCCAAGCTCGGCCTGCTACTATAGTTGTCCTAGAGCCAGCCCGATCATTTAACATCACTAAGGTTGGATTTCTTACCTATGATTGCATATTCACCACCAAAATATTATTTTCCAACAATAATTTTAGAATGATATTCTGATTTTACTAAAATACTTTCGTATAAAATAAAAATAAAAATAATAAACATGAAAAAAGAAAAGAAAAAAAAAATGTATCAATCTAAGTGTTGTGATTCTAACAAAATTTTTTTTGTATATAATTATTACTATTTAGTGGTGGTAAATAGGCTGCCTGGTTTGCCGACTAGCTTAAACCAACTCGTCCAAAATTGAGTCTAACTAGCCATGACCTTACTCCACACAAATAAAAATTATTTTGACAGAGATGTTATGCTTTTCAAAAACAAGTTTTAAACAAATTATTTTGACGATAAAAACTTATAGGTGTTAACATAGTTGAAATATAAATAATTTTGAATGTTGCAATTTTCAAATAGTTTATTATGATGTATTGTAATGAAACTACTAATGCTAGGACTTAATATAATAATATATTTTTAAGTGTATATACTGATTCTAGAGAAAGTGTATATACTGATTCTAGAGCGGGAGTCTGGTGTCGATGTGACAGCCCAAAACCGGATCCCGATCGGAACCCGAGAACCGAGCCGTCACACTGGGTCATTTGCAGAAAACGGTGACTATATTTTTTTTGACGAGAATGCAGGGAACGGAACGTTTAGAACCAGTCTGGACAATTACAAAACTTTGATACTTTACAGAGAGAGAGTTCTTTGGAGTGGAAAGCAAAATAAGCATAAAGCTGGCGGAAGACTTAACTAAAACAAATAAAATACTGTTGGGCGGAAGATTAAATTTTAACGGCAGCGGCAGATGTAAATAAACAAAGGACATATAACAATCGGGCAGCGGGCAGCGGGCAGCAAAAAATGTGAACTAAACGGGGCGGTAGATGTCGAATAAGACAAAACAGATGACGTCAGACGGTAGGAGCTGTTCTCAAAACTGGGTGGAGAGATTAAAACTATCGGTGGATGCAGATACGACAAAAGATGTACAGTGAAAATCGGTGGATGCAAGCAGAAATGATACCGAAAGATTTAGGCAGATGACGTGGCCGGAAGAAGCAGATAGCAAACGAAATCGGAAGAGGCGATGACGTCAGACGGAAGGTGTTTTGACGTCATCGGAAGATGCAGACAGCAGAGGGAATCAGAAGATATGATGACGTCAGACGGAGGAGGTTATGACGTCATCGGTAGATGAAGTTTAAAACAGACAAATTTCGCATCTCTCACCGGTGAATTAAATAAAACAAAATAGATGACGTCATCGGAAGATGTGATGACGTCATCGGCAGATGCAGACAGCAACGAACCCGGCAGGAGAAAATTTCTAAAGGGATCGGAAGATGCAGTTTCTGAGATAAAACTTGACAATTTTTAACAGAAAGACATACAGACAGGGAGCATCAGAACAGAAGGCATAAAGGCTTCAAACCCTCAGACCCGATTCTAAACACAGTTTTAAAGCATGTATAGGAACATGACAATTTTTAACATACAGACAGGGAGCATCAGAACAGAAGGCATAAAGGTTTCAAACCCTCAGACCCGATTCTAAACACAGTTTTAAAGCACGTATGGGAACATGACAGAAGTTAAAAAAAGAAACCTATCAGAAGATCAAGAAGACAACTACATGGATTATTCCAAAACCAGAGACAATCCATGCATAGATTATCAGAGATTACCCCAAACGAATTCCCGAATACTCTAGAATACAAACTTAACTTTCAAATACAGTGGTTTTAGACATTGACACAAAAGCTATGCATTGTTTCAGAGTTTCAGAGACAGTACAGAATTTAACATGTGATTACAAAACTTTCCAAAACAGAAGTTTATACAACAAAAACCAGAATTTTCCAGAAAACTTAAACCTCGGGTCAGAATTTGTCTAACTACAGCAGCTACCCCGAGAGCTCGACCCGTCAACTACATCAGATCATCATCAGCTTGAGGCACAAAGTCCTCGTTTACAGGATCCGTACCTACAACAGGGAGTTCAACTATGAGCCTAGAGCTCAGTAAGAACATATCAGAAAATGCAGTGATGCATATGCCATGCATGAACCTTTTCAGAAATACAGTGACATTACAGAACATTACTTTTATCTGTCAGAAAGTGGGGCTTATAGGGAAAATAGGCGTAACAGAAGTGCACTAAAGGCACTAAAAATTCAAAAACAGAACACCAGTTCCCGTCCCACACTTAACCTGTACATTACAGACAGTCCGATTTTATCTTGCTTAACTTCAAAACCGGGTACAGAAAACATTTTTGCATGAACTTTCAGTAAAATGTGTATGCATGAACATTCTCAGTGCTTAAACTTAAACAGCAGACAACAGAAATAACAGAACATACTGTAAAACAGAACATTGACAGCTCAGAACATAAACTATACCCTTTCTACCCAAAACAACCCGACAGAGACTGAAAACCTAGTACCTCCGTGATGTAGGGCCTTAAAGGCCAACTCTCAGTTATGAACTTACCTGTCTGCTGCGGTGTCAGATGCTCGAATGTCCCTGGAATGCTCGGATCTGTTGCTGAAACGTAGAGAAGTTAAACAAGCTGAAAAATGTTTACTACATACTCTCCTGACTCCATTCAGATTTTTAGAAAACAACCCAACATGTTTTCATCCAAGAACAGTGAGTTTTCTCCAAAATGTTTTAACCCTAAACTTCAACAAAACTCACATTTTAACTTGTCCAACTTCATTAGCATAAGTAGATGTTTACCTTTGCTGAAGGAAATAGAAGAAAAAAGGAGAGATGAGATCTTCTAAAAAGGTTTGAATCGCCAGAAAGAGAAGAAACAGAGAAGGAAATGGAAAGAGCAGAGAAGAGAAAGTGAGGGTTTCACGTAGGAAAAGGAACTTAACTTCCTCAGCAAGCTGCCATATGTCAGCAATCCATTGGCTTTCTCCCACCAACCTTAATTCCTTCCCAATTTACCCCTCCATGCATTTCTAACTAAATGAATGTTTTGATTGAACATAATTTGGTTCTCCACTAAACATTCCTACAATTTTACCAAAACATACATTATTAATGTAAAATTAATCCCGTTCGATAATTTAAGGGATAATTTCCCCGGCCAAAAATGCCGGGCGTTATAGTCGAAGAGCGAGATCCCGCTCCAAAGATGGTGTCTAAGAGCATGAGCACGCTCTTCGACAACGAGATCCTGTTGTGGAAGAGCGGTCTCCCGCTCCAAGCCAAAAACTCACAAAATGGGATCTCGCTCTCTAAGACCGGGCTCTCGCATGACCAAATTTTAACATACATTTGGATGACAATGGTTGTTTTATTAACGGACCATAATTTAAGGACGAGTTTATTGATAACCTTATAGTTTAAGATTTTTTTTTTTGTTAATTACCTATTATTTTTTTAGTAATGCTACGTTTACCTTCTTCTTCTATCATATTAAAATATTCGTTGACATATCAAGCAATGATTGATGCAATTAATGTTATAAATTATAAATAGTTAATATATTACATTAATTGCACAGATCATTGTTTGACACGTCAATAAATATTTTAAAAATATAAAATAAGAAAGTAAATGTAGTATTATTCTTATTTTTTTTATGACGGAGGCACTTAGTAACTAATTTCATTTGAAATCTTAATCTCTTTTTGTGAAGAAAAATAAAAATAAAATGCAAAACATCACAATCATACAGCAAGCTGAACCGTCTTTGTTGCGTTGGCAATTTCTTGGGGTCCTTTTTGATTTTGGTTGTTACAAAATTTGGACACCTTGAAAAAAAAAAAGAAACAACAAACATGATACGTCAATTTATTTCTCTTTGCTTGTTTTTATTAGTGAAAATGAACACTCCATTTTTTTTATTATACTCTAATATCAGATTTATACTCTAATATTATATTTATGATATAACACTTTCTTATTTACTAATATTATTTATAATTAATCATAATTAAATAATGAAAAATTATGGTTTGTGCCTATCAGTACTTTATACTAAATTTACGACTCTTATAAAACTTTGCTGAAATTAATAAATCCAATAATATCTTTTTTGACACCTTTTTTTTCAGACGATTAGAGCAGTAGGTATCAAATAATTGATTTCTTAGGTCCCACTTTTGGAATACTACTTGTTGACGTGATGTATGTTTCGTGGTGCTATTTATTTATTTTTGTTCTTGGCCTTTTACATGGAGTGGCAGAACAAGTAAACGCGTGGCTCTTCAGCAGACGACTAAGAACTCTTTAAAATTGATGATTTTGAAATTTCCAAATCTTTTAAGTCTCAGTATAATATATGCATATGCACACATTATATTCAAGTCTTAATAACGACCCAATCTCCACCATATAATATATTGTTGTTCACTTTAGTCTTAGACTTGTATGATTTTGTTCTTGATTTTCTCTCTGAAAATATCTTATACTAACTAGAGATCAAATTCTACTTGTGAACATTATCTCTTGACATTTTCCAAGTAACACGAGATTTGTTACTTTACCAGTCCTTAGGTGTCATTTGTTAATAATTTTTTTATAAAACCAAAAGTATAGCACATGAAACTTTAACACGAAAGGACAAAATTAGAAAGAAACCCTAATATTAAAACTTCCATAGAAATCAACCCGCATTTCTAGGGATACTAATGATTGAAAAAGCTTTCAAAGTCTCTTTTAAATTTCAATGTCAATAAACCAACGGTCACAATCTGTGGCATTAACTAGGAAGAGAGGTTGGAAGCAGCAATTCAATAAATCAAGACAAGTCTATATTGGTGAATTGAAGCAATCATTGAGGTTGGATTTCTTACCTATGATTGCATATTCACCACAAAAATATTATTTTACAACAATAATTTTAGAATGATATTCTGATTTTATACTTTCGTATAAAATAAAAATAAAAATAATAAACATGAAAAAAAAGAAAAAAAAATTACATCAATCTTAGAGTTGTGACTCTAACAATTTTTTTTTTTTTGTATATAATTACTATTATTTAATGGTGGTAAATAGGCTGCCTGGTTTGCCGGCCAGCTTAAACCAGCTGGTCCAAAAATGAATCTAGCTAGCCATGACTGTAACGACCCCTCTTCCCAGCAAGATATTGTCCGCTCTGGGGATTGGGCCGCAGCCCAATATCCTCCCCTAACGGTTTTGTTTGGCGAGAGCACTTCCCGGAAGGTCACCCAACCTGGAATTACTCTCGCCGAATCCCTCTTAACTTCGGAGTTCTTATGGGATCCGTTGTCAATTGAGCTCCAAAACGCGTCTTGCTATGTTGGGAGGGATCTCTTACATATGTTTCATTTCCATGTACTTCCCCAAGCGATGTGGGTTCGTAACGGCCCCTCCTTCAACGGAGAAACCCTCCGGCCTAGAAACCCTCCGGCCCAGGTCAGCCCCAGGATCCGCGGAGCTTTACCCACCTCCGGCCCATGTCAGCCCCAGGATCTGCGGAGAATGGGTGGTTCCTTATCAGTGCGTTGAAAAACGGGTCATCACAATGACCTTACTCCACACAAATAAAAATTATTTTGACGGAGATGTTATGCTTTTCAAAAACAAGTTTTAAACAAAATATGCTTTTCAAATAGTTTATTATGATGTATTGTAACGCAACTTCTAATGCTAGGACTTAATATACTAATATATTTTTAAATAATTATGCCATATTTCTTCTATTTTTAGTAAACAATTAAAATAAAAATGATATATAATAAATTAATATATATTATATTTACATTGTGGTAGTCTGCCCTTTTAAGACAATGACGACTCAAGATTCTGTTGATGGTGAGTGTCCAGCCTATACTAGTGGAGATGCACAATCTCACATCACTTGCCTAGCTCCAAAAACAAATCCATGCAGACTCTAACAGAAAGCAAATAGTATTATACTGTGAGCATCGAGGAACTTCATATGCATTGCATTTGATTATTAGTTTAAAAAAAAATAATAGTTTAATGTATTATTATACTATAATAATTTCAGTATAATGAAAATATATATATTAAAAAAAAAGTAATACTACATTTATTCTTTATTCTTACTTCATGACATTACAAATATTTATTGATACAATTAATATAATAAATTATAAATAGTTAAAATAAATCATTAATTGACAATTAATATAATAAATTATAAATAGTTAAAATAAGTCATTAATTGCACCAATCAGCGTTTGACATGTCACAAAATAAAAATAGAGAGTTATAATAGAATATAAATATAATATTATTTTTAAAAAAATATAAATGGGTTGACTTGACTTGACTTAAAGCTCATAAGTGGAGTAGAGTCTTCAGTGCTCATAGTACAATATTATTAGATTTAAGTCAAAACTTGTATATATTTATTCTTGGGTTACCCCAAAACGCGTTACACTAGTTAGGGAAGAGAACTCTACTCATAAATTATTTACTTTTTACTTTCTCAAATAATTTGAGATTGTGCTCCTACACAAGTATAAAATGAATTAGCTGAGTCATCACTATCAATATAATCATAGATCATCCTTGCTTTTACAAGATGGACTGTCACATCATCTGCTCAACTTGGCTAGGTTCATGACTTATATAGACTTCGTTTAAGTCATTAATATGGTAAGCATAGATTCTTTAGGCTCAAGTCACTCTTTTAATACTTCTATTGCTAGTTGCTATTGTTGTAAATAAAATTTTAAGATGTAGAAAATACTTTTAAGTAAAACACAATTAAAGTAGTAGATACTAATTTAATAACCATGATGTGTATTAATTGTTGACTGAAATATATATATATAAATAAAAGAAACCTTTTGAAGGAAAAAAAATGTTTTTTTTAAGAAACCCAAATTCTAATATTCGTAGGCTTAAAACTCGATCGAGTAGGTGATGCGCCGATGAAAATATTCATAGTTTCGGAGGTATGAGTGAATTAATTTTTCCCTCTCTAACTGCTGTGTTAGATTTATTATTTCAAATTAAAAAGTTTTAAAAGTCAGCGATGACACCACCCATGTAACGTCTAGTTGTAGCCGACGAGCAAACTCCAGTGTGACAGCACCCAAGATATCAAGTAAAAACACCCTGGCTAGGTTTAGGGATTCAAATCCTAATGAGCGTGTCATCACTGCCCTACTACCCATTTTGCAACGTATAAATAAACAACCTTCATTCAGCAGAAGGTTCATACAATCTGAGTCTAGTTGTTTTTGTTGCTCAATCAGTTACAACAAAAAACAATCGAAAACCGATATAAAAAAGACTCTATCAGCCATAAACAATAATAAAATCCTACTCCATTAATTTGGTTGCTCGGCCGACGTAGGCAAGAACAACTGTAGTCCGATAAAAGAAAAAACTCAACCAGCCCATAGTAAATCAGTCACCCGGCATGCATATACAATATCTCAAAATGAAATATCATGCACATAAAATTTAAAAGTGTAAAACATATGTACGTAAACATAAAAATTGATGTGCAGGCGACCAAACCTGTCAAGGTTTTCATAAGCGTCAATCCATTAAAATAAGTTTTGAAGACTATGCAATGAAATGTAGTACTATATAGAAATCCCAACCTCAATGACGCCACAACCTTACTAACAATTCGAACATGTGCGATTAGGCACTGTAAACGAGGCACTGTAAACGAGGCATCGAGAATACGGACATTGTCGGAACCTATAACAAACTTGATATTAAACCCCAAATCAGAACAAGAAAGAAACCAACGGGAAATAAATAAGGATTGAAATCCTAATAACAAAGGACGACGTTAAAACCCCAAAATCAATATACTAAGAAGAAATATAGGTGGATCCTACATCGAACATAAAAACCCAACCAATAGGCCACAACAAACAGTTGCCCCTCAGCGAAAAAATTTCCCAAAATTCAAGACTTTGCTGTCCATCAGAAACCACAAGTGATCAACTGAACCGCGCATGGGTCGAGAGGTTGACCCTAACAGTCGACACTTCTCCCTCACTAGTTTTCACAAGGTCGACCGCCAACTCAAGCAGTCGATTCCTATGGGCAGGGGCTGATACCTTGAGCAAAGGGACGACCCTTGAGCTTGTCAGATATGGCAAGTGGTGACCAGCCGGTCGACATTTGCAACTTACGGTCTGCCATGACCATCGGTCGACACTCGCTCGACAAGTGTCCATCGCTGCGTCAATTTCTGATGATGGGAAGCTCAAAATCCAGGCTCGCTTGCCGATTTTTGCCTCCAATCGATGTTATAATCGACTTAAACTTCAAATCAACAGAGAAAACATAGGCATTCGAGCTTCCAAGGTTGAATTCGAAATTGAAAAAAACCCTAACTTCTAAACTCGAAAACAAAGTTGAAAAACAACTTACATGCGATGATCCTTTGCAAAACTCAATGACTAGAGATACACGAACACGATCCAAGCATTGGAAACTCTATGTTCCACTCTCAGACCTCACCCTCTCCTTCTCCCTCTTCTCTCTTGGTCGCGGGCAAGGCAGGAAAGATTTTTTTCTTTCTTCCTCTTAAATAAAAATAAGCTTTTTAAATAAAATAAAATATTATATGTTTTAAATAAATCATCTAATCCCGACTTCCCGATAATCTAAAATTTAATCAAAATTTTTCAATTGTTATCGAGAAAAATTCACAACTCTAAACAAAAATTCACCCCAGCAAAAATTTGATTTATTTAATTTAATTCTTAGTAGTCAATTACACGAAAAATCTCAAAATTCACTAAATGCCCAAACACTTCAAGAATCTCTTTTTACACATGATCAAATTGACGGTTTGACCAAATGGACCAAAAAACTACATGTGGCCAAATGGCAGAACAAGAAAATCCGAGTTAACACGAAACAAGTTAACCTCGAATAATGCGTAAAATTTACTTGAAAAAATAATGAATGGTGGATATTACAATGTGTTCCAAGGCTTAACGCAACGTTTGAACTTCTTGAGTTTTTGGATACTTGAACTTGGTTTGGTTGGGCTATTGAGGTAGGGATTTAATTTTATGTCCAACATCGCATCATTTTCTAAATTATTATTTTATGATGTGTTCTTGTGTTAAATGATGTTTCTATTTTTATGGCTTGTTATTTTTAGCTTACGATGCACTTTAATTCTACAAATGACAAACTAAAAAAAATAGAAGCAAAGCACAAAGGGTTTGGTACTCTCAGTTTTAACCGAAAATACCCCAAATCCAGTATATATATATATATATATATATATATATATATATATATATATATATATATATATATATATATATATATATATATATATATATATATATATGTATTTCTTCTAACAACCGAATCAAAGGCTTCGAAAATGTGATGGAAAACTTACCTGGTGGATGGAATATAGTTGAAGTCCACAACTGGCCCAAACGGCAACAACAACACCATTAGAAAGGGAGACGTTCGATACAAAGGAATACTCCAGTGCAAGAAAAGGTTTTTCCACCCTTCTTCTGGTTTCCATTCCCTTGAATGAGTGGAGAAAAGTATGTTGATCAAGAACCTCCAAGTAACACAGGACTTGGCAGAAAATGGCGATAACCCGATCGGATATGACAAACCGAGGAGAAACTGAGAGAAAACTTTGAAGAACACTTTGAATTTTGGAAGAAAATCTTCACTATATTCAGTTGATCAAAAGTCCATTACAGAATTGCAATTTAAGCTTATATAGAAGCTAAAAAAGGGCTTAGGTTTCTGGCTTCAGACGAGAAGAAAGCTGTTAGAAAAAAAAATAGCAGTTAAAACTAGCCGTTGGGTGAACAGCGTTTCAGTTATGTGCGCGCACTCGCACAGCAACGGTTTTCAGCACTGGCCAGGCTATCCACCCCGTGTGCGCGATCCGAACTACGGCGCTAGGTTGTGGCACCCTCCCGCGCGTGCCTGTCTTCAATCAACTCCCTTGTGCGCGCCAACTCCTTGACCACTCGAGTGATTTGAAAAATGAACTAAGCATGCATGTCATATATCAAAAGGCTAATGCTTGCCACAAAATACAAGAACAACAAGCTCGGTTACATGAATTTGTCTTTAGGAAGACAAATTCCCTCTTCAACGCCAAATGCTTCCGACGGAGTTTCCCATGAAGGACATACGTAGGTTTGTGCATATCTCGAGGCTTTGGTTCCCACTCCAAGTTATCAAAAAGATCTTCATCTGCAAAACTAGCAAACTTGTTAGAGAAAAGATTGGTCGGGTGACGTGCCTTGGTTTGAGAACGCGTTAGGGGTGTGCAAAACTGAACCGGAACCGATGAACAGAACTGGAACAGGTGAAATCGGTTCGGTTCGAATCGGTTTTGAGCCCTTGGAAACCGAACTTCGGTTTGGTATTGTAGGAACAGACTTTTTAGGTTCGGTTATCGGTTTGGATCGATCAAAACCGATAGAAACCGAACCGAACCGTTCCTAAACTGAAAAGGGGAAGGCCAATCCATCGCCGCCGAGCCTAATACACTATTAGCGTCCTCTCTCTCTCTAGTAAATGCTTGAATGCATCAAATTCCTAACCACTCTCCAGCCACCAGCCACCAAACCATTTGCCAAAACTCTCAACACCAATTTGCTTTGGATCCAGACCAGAGCCACCTAGCTTCTTTCCTCTGCCATGGCCAACTTTCGATTTCTCAGCTTCTTCTCTACTGTTATCTTCCTCACAATGCCTTCTTTTTCCCAGCCCATTAACCTCTTCTATTCTGGATTCTCCAACATGGTAGCAAATCTGACCTTAATCGGCATAGCGGAGATCGAGGGCAATGGAATTTTGAAGCTCACTAACGAGACCAGTAGATTACTAGGTCGAGCTTTTTATGCTTCCCCTTTTTTAGTTTAAGAACTCTACAGATGGTAAAGTTTTCTCTTTTTCTTCCTCGTTTGCTTTCAGAATAATTCCTGAGTATCCGAGGCTCGGCGGCCATGGATTGTTTCTCTGTCAAAGAACTATGATAAACTTCTTCGAATCAGGTTATAAATTTTATATTTTTTAAATTTTTTGAAAATAGGTTGTAGAACCGGAACCAGAACCGAAACTTTTGGTTCGATTCCAGTTCGGTTTTGGTCAGTTAAAAGACTGGTTTTGGTTCGGTAAATCTGAAATCGAAAGTGATCGGTTCAGTTCGGTTCCTCCCCAAAACTGAACCGAAACCGGTTTTGCACACCCCTAGAACGCGTCAAAGGCCCCCGAGGCGTATCATTCTCCCCGGGTGATTAAGCATTTGACCTCAAATCTAGTGGTTTGCGTGCATCGATGTCGTTTTCTTCTTCAACATAAGGTGAAAGATCTTGTCCGTTAAAAATGGCTGATACTCCGTAATCTCTCGATAATTCTAACTTATACGCGTTGTTTTTTATTCGTTTTAATATCTTGAAAGGTCCATCTACTCGGGGAAGAAGCTTGGAACGTCGTTGCTTAAGGAAACACTCATTTTTTAGGTGGAGCCACACTAAATTACCTTCATTGAATACTTCTTTACGCCCCTTATTACCCTATTTTGCAAACCTCTCGTTCTTCTTTTCAATGGTTTTCCTAACCATTTCATGCAATTGCTTGACTTGGGCTGCCTTGTTAGCCCCGATCGGATTTGCAAGATCCTTCATAGAGAGCGGCACGAGGTCCAGTGGCGTGAGAGGGTTGAAGCCATAGGCCACTTCAAAGGAGTCTTCTGGGTAGACGAGTCAACACTCTTGTTATATGAAAACTCCAAGTATGGATGTTGGACATCCCAGTCTGTTAAATTTTTTCCTATAATACTTCTTAAGAGTGTTCCTAGGGTATGATTGACTACTTTGGTATGACCGTCAGTTTGTGGATATAAGGATGTGTATAATTTTGGCACAGGCAACAAAGTGTGCCATCTTGGAAAAACGATCTACGACTACCATAATAGAATCATTAGCTCTGGCCATACGTGGGAGTCCTAGAACGAAGTCCATGCTTATTTCTACCCACGGCTGGGTGGGCACCAGAAATGGCAAGTATAATCCTTGAGGTAGGACCTTGCTTTTTGCCTTCTTGCACACAATACATTGTTCTATGACTTGCTGCACATCTCGTAAGAGGTGGGGCCAGAAGAAATGCTCCTTGAGCATGTCTAGGGTTTTCTTTTCCCCAAAGTAGCTGGATAAACCCCCATTGTGAGTTCATTGACTAGGCATTTTACTGATGCCACCATTGGGAACACATATCTTACCTCCTTTGAATAGATAGCCTTCTTTGATGTGGTAGTCCTCTTCTACCTTGTCTTGACATCTAAGGTAATAAGGACAAAAATCCGGATCTGACGCATAGCTATCTTTAATTCATTCGAACCCGAAGAATATGGTTCTAAGCTCAGTCAAAAGGATGTGTCTCCTAGAAAGCGCATCCGCTACTACATTGGTCTCGCCCTTCTTATACTTGAGGGTGTAAGGGTATCGCTCAAGAAATTTCACCCATTTTGGCGTGTCCTCGGTTCAAGCTTGCCTTGGCTCTTAATGTGCTTATGTGGCTTGTGGTCAGTGTGTATGACAAATTCTTTTGGCAGAAGAGAGTACTGCCATTGCTCTAGGGCTCATATGACTGCGTAGAATTTCTTGTCATACGTAGAATAGTTTAGGGCTGCTCCCTTGAGTTTTTCGTTAAAAAATACAATTGGTCTTCCCTCCTACATGAGCACAGCCCCAATCCCCACTCCAGATGCATCACTCTCTATTTCGATACTATGTTAAAGTCCGGGAGTGCTAAGACGGGCGATTGGCACAGTTTTTCTTTAATCAGTTCAAAACTGTGCTGACAAGCCGAAGTCCACTGGAAGTTCCTTCCTTTCTTGGTGCAGTCTGTGATAGGAGCCACGATAGTGCTGAAATCCTTAATGAACCGTCGGTAGAACGAGGCTAATCCATGGAAACTTTGAACCTCTGATAACCCTATGAGGTTGGGCCAATCCTTGATGGCCTCAATCTTAGTCTCATCTACCTCCATTCCATCTTTCGTGATGATGAACCTTAAGAAGTAAAGCATTTCTTGTGAAAACGAACACTTCTTAAGGTTGCCAAATAATTTGGCCTTCCTGAGGTTCTAGAATAAAATACTCAAGTGGTCCAGGTATGACGATAAGTTCATACTATAGACTAGTATGTCGTCGAAGTAAATGACTATGAATTTGCCAAGGATTTCTTTTAGCACATGGTGTATTAATCGCATAAATGTGCTTTGAGCATTGGATAGGCCGAAAGGCATGACCATCCAATCAAAAAGACCATACTTTGTCTTGAAGGTTTATTTTCCACTCGTCGTCTTCTCTCATCCTGATTTGATGGTAACCGCTCTTGAGATTGATCTTTGAAAACATTGAAGCTCCACTGAGTTTATCCAACATATCCTTCAGCCGAGGGATCAAAAAATGATACTTGATGGTTATCTATTGATGGCTCTACTGTCCACACACATTCTCATGGAGCCATGTTTTTTTAGTACCAGTAATGAAGGTACGGTGCAAGAGCTAATAGATTCTCGGATATAGCCCTTCTCCAACAATTTGTGTACTAGATTCTGCAGTTCCTTGGTCTCTTCGGGGTTCATCCTATAGGCTGGATGATTTGGTAGCATAACCCCTGGCTGCAAGTCACTTTGATGTTAAATTCCACGTAAATGTGGTAATTCTTGCGGTAATTCCTCGGGGAATACATCTCGGAATTACTTCAGCAGGTTTTGTACTAGTATCGGGATATCTTCGAGCTCCTTTACTCGATCCTAGAATAGTACCATAATGAGAGATCCCTTGTCTAGCACTGAAGTCTCCAGTGCTCCCTTCAAGATAAAAATGTTGGTCTTATCGTTTTCCTTTCTTTTGGATGCTTCATCCTTGACTATTTGTTCGGGCTTTAACGGTGTGAGTTTAATCATTTTCCCGCCAAAATTTAAAGAGTAAAAGTTTGAATAGCCATCATGAGTCACTTTTCTGTCATACTACCACGGCCTACCTAGTAGGAGGTAACTGGTGCTCATAGGTACGACGTCACAGAGAACTGAATCTTTGTACCCGCCAATGGTGAACTCTATGGTAACTTGTTTGGTGATCTTAACGTCGTCACGATCATCTAGCCAACGTAGTTTGTAAGGGTTTGGATGTGTACTGGCCTCTAACTCCAGTTTCTCAACCATGTCACGGGATGCCACGTTGGTACAGTTGCCAGCATCAATGATTAGTGAGCACACTCGATCCCTGTTTAGACAGGGGCTGTGGAAAATGTTCTTCCGCTAGCAATTTTCTTTCATGTTCTTTGATATTAGAACCCTACGGATAACCATTAATAATGGTCATTCTTGTGCGTGGAAAACATCGTCAACTGATTCACTATTCGCTATAGCCTCCTGTGTTTGTTCGCCCTCACTTTCAATTTCTCCAGTACTTTCCCTGAGTACCATTACACGCCGGTTCGGGCACTGTGCTGCCATATGTCCTAGACCAAGCCATTTGAAACACTTAATTGCCTGTGCTCTTAGTTGGTTGGTACTTGTCACCGTGGGCTTGTTTTTCAGCTATCTTATCAGGCTAACTCTTAGTAAAAGGCTTATTTTCTTCCACCTTAGTAGGTGCTTTGGTAGGTTTGGTGGTCTTGGGTATATACCTACTTGTGGTTGTCTTAGTCTTTCTCTTCAGTTGCCTTTCCACTTTAATGGCTAACTGTATCACTAAATCCATTGAGTCTAATGGTTGTAATTCCACTATATCACAATATCTCACCCTAATGAATCTAACGATCACTTGTTCCTCAAGTTCATGCAATCTTCCCATGATTTTGAGCATCTTAAATCTTGTGAGATACTCCTCCTTTTCTTAAGTTCTGCATTTATAGAAATAGCTATTGCTTGTAGTGACGGGGCACGAACCTCTTTCACATGAGGGTCTTCATGACTCTCAATGTAGTGATGGGATCTTCGTCTTCTCTCCTTCGTTGAGTCTTCAAGTTATCCCACCATAAGGCGACATAACCTGTTAGTTAAACTGCTACCAATTATAGCTTAACCTTTTAAGAATATTCATAATACTCGAACACTTTTTTGACTTTGTCAACCCAATCTAGAAAGATGTCTCCATTGCCATCTCCATTAAAAGATGGTATGGACAATTTGGCTTGTTTATAGTCTTCATGGATCCACGTCGTCTAGGAGTAAATTTCACCTCCTCCTCCTCGAACCACTCTTCCTCAAAGTGCCTCCGATTTGGATTTCTCCTCCTAGGTGGTTTGGGTCTCCTCCTAGGTGTAGGTTCTTTTAAACAGTCACCTCTTAATTCCATGATCCATTGATGTATATCTTCAAACTTGTTGTTTAGGTCATCAATTGGCCCCTGTAAACTCGATTCACCCTCCTTAAGGTTTTGAGTCTCAGTTTGGGACACTTGTCTCGATTTTGAGCATAGTTGGTGCAACCCTTAGTTGTCATCTTGTAATCCAATTTTAGTCCCACAACTTTCATGACAAACGATACTAATAATTAATGTTTGGCAGAAGTGATTTTGTTCTCGGTGGTGCACAAATGATTGTAATTCCGGTCCAATAACTTAGAGAAAAATAACCTACTAACCAATTGGAATATCATAGCAATTACACCAATAGAAAGCTAATAATCAGAAGATATATTCTTAACAATAAACACACACCCAACAAAGCAAAGATTATCTCAACACAAATTTTCCAATTCACGGCCCAGCAATAACACAAGACGATTTAACCGATTAGGAGTTAATACAAGATGACATATTCGGTCAATAAAACACAATTAACACATTGAAAGTTAACATCAATTTTACTTCTCCTCGGCTAAGTATAAAAACCTGAATGGACAATCTCTATTTACTAATCCAAATTAGAAGAAATAAGCAGTCCATCATAGTTTAAAACACAATAAAAGCAACTTGTGCTCTGATACCAAATGATGTACTTTAATTATGCAAATGACAAACTAAAAAAAAAACAAAAGCAAAGCACAAGGGTTCAGTACTCTCAGTTTAACCGAAAATACCCCAATCCATATATATATATATATATATATATATAAACAAAAGCAAAGCATAAGGGCTCGGGTTTCTGGCTTCAAACGAGAAGAAAGTCGTTAAAAAAAATAATTGTTAAAACTAGTCGTTGGGTGAACAGCGCTTCGATTACGTGCGCGCGCTCTCACAACAACGGTCTTTAGCACTGGCCAGGCTATCCACCCAGCGCGCACCATCCAAACTACGACACTAGGTTGTGGCACCCTCCTGCGCGCGCCTATCTTCAATCAACTCCCTTGAGTGCGGCAACTCCTTGACCACCAAGTGATCCAAAAAATGAACTAAGCAAGCATGCCATATAACAAAAGGCTAATGTTTGCCACAAAATACAAGAACTACAAGCTCGGTTACATGAATTTGTCTTCAGGAAGACAAATTCCCTCTTCAACGCCAAATGCTTCTGACAAAGTTTACCATGAAAGGACATGTGTAGGTTTGTGCATATCTTGAGGCTTTGGTTCCCACTCCAAGTTATCAAAAAGATCTCCACCTACAAAACTAGAAAACTTGTTAGAGAAAAGATTGGTCGGGTGACGTACCTTGGTTTGAGAACGTGTCAAAGGCCTTTAAGCCTAACGAGTTAAACGAGCCGAGCCTAACGAGCCTACCGAGCCTAATGAGCCAGTGTGAAAAAATTTCAACCCAAGCCGGTCGCGAGTCACAAGTTAAATGAGTCGAGCCGATCCTGATCAACGAGTCTTAACGAGCCGAACATATATAAATATTTTCAATTTATATTAATATAATATATTTTTTTAAAAAAATTCATTTAAAATTATAACAATTATTATAATTATTAATAATTATATGTCAATGATATTTACTCATTTAATTTAAAAATTAGTCATGTTAAGGTATATAAAATTGAATGTATTAATAAAAAAATTATTTGAGACTATCCAATAAAAAATATCACATAAATATTATTAAAAATATTTTAAGAAATTAGAATTTGAAAAAATTTACAAATTCGAAAAAAAATTACAAATTTAAAAAAAAATTACTTCAAATTACAAAAGAAATTCAATAAAAAAAATCTGTAATCTTCAACATCTAAATTCGTAAACTCCTCAAGAATTTTATCCTCTCGTTGTTGATCTCTCGTATTGGCGTCAGTCTAATATTTGATACTAATGAGCGCCTCCACAAGATCCGGTGCAAATCTTCCTCTTTGTTCATCATAAACACGTCCACCTGCACTAAAAGTAGATTCCAATGCTACAATAAAAACAAAATATGTTAGTAGATCACGTGTCATTATAGAAAGAATAGGATATGTGGTAGAATATATTTTTCACCAATCTAAAATTTCAAAATTCTCATCTCAAGATAATTGATAACGAGTTTCAAAATAAATATTGAGTTCATTTGTAAAAGAAGTACAATAATTTTCAGTTTGTAATTCACTCCATATATCATCAATACCGTATTGTTGATTAAAACTACCTCTACCACCACTGCTACTACTACTAGGATAACTTTTGATATGTGAAGGTCGTAAATAATAACGATCAATATTGGACTATTTTGTTTCATAAGAAGCATATAAATTAGCAACGTCATTTGTTATGTCATCACTAGTAATTAAAGGTGCAATACATAAATTTATAGAAATCCTATTGAGCATAAGACATACTCTTTTTAATTTAAATATTGGATCCATGATGCATACGTAACAAAAAAAAAGAAGAATGTTATGCCAATATTTTTAAAATTTTGTTTCTATTTTATTAAGAATATTACTAAATTCATCTACTAGTCGATATTTTATAAAATTACATGTTAAATCTACAAAAATAGGAAGAATAATATTAAAAGTGAGATAATAAATTCTAGTACATTGATTTGTAGCATCATAAAAAGATTTTAAAAATTCAAGAAAGATATTAGCAATATCATAACTAGATTTGCCAAAGTTAATACTTTGCGTCTTATCATGAACAAAAGCACAAATAACTTGTCAATATGACCTAACATTTTGCAACATCAAATAAGTTGAATTCCACCTATTATCTACGTCGATTTTTAATTTTTTTTGTTTAAATTGGGCGGCTCTACAACGATCTTTATGTTCTGTTGTCTTGAATTAGATCCAATAATATAAGAAATTGCTGACCTAATTAATCCAATATAAGGTGAAATATATATCATATCATCTTTAACAACCAAATTAAAAATATGACACGCACATCTCATGTGAAAAGAGAAAACCACGAGTAACATCTAATTGTAAATAATCCTTAAATTGAGAAATAACAACATCATTAGCACTATCATTATCAAGAGTTATACTAAAAATTCTATCTTTAATAGAATCTTCTTACAATATTGTCATAATAAATCTATAGATGGTATTGCCAGAATGCAGGAATTTCACAATTACCAAATCCTAAAATTATTTTATTTAATTGTCAAGATTTATCAATAAAATGATATGTTACAACTACATAACCAACAGTATTACGTGCAGTTCATAAATCAGAAGTGTAACACCCGACATTTTCCGTGTAATTATTTCCCCGAATAATTAAACGGGATTACTCCAATATTAATGCAATGACTGTTTTAATAAAATTGTCGATGTGATTAATAGAACGAAGGGGATTCGTGAGACCAAATCGACTGACTAAATAATGCTTTAGTTAAAAACCAATGGAAGGGCAAATTGGAGAGAAATTAAGGTTGGTGGGAGATAGCCAGTGGATAACTGACACTTGGCAACTTGTTGAGGAAGCTAAGTTCTTCCTCCTACGTGAAATCTTCATTTCACTTCTCGGCTTCCTCTCTTTCTTCTCTCTATTCTTCTCTTTTAGGCGACTGAAACAAGTTCCACACTTTGTTTCTCCTGCATTCTTCAGTGAAGGTAATTTCCGTCGGTAGTTAACAAGTTTAACGACACTATTTACTGATTTTTTTTTTTTTTTTGCGAAGTTTAGGGTTAATGACCGTATAATCACGTTTTAGGTTCACAAACTACTGAAACCAAGACGATCAAGAACATCAACCCCGCAGCAAACAGGTAAGTTCATATCCGTAGGTTGGCCCTTAAGGCCCTACATCTCGGAGGTACTAGGTTTGACATTCTGTTGGCTGGTTTCCGGTAGAAGGGTTAGAGTTAAGTTCTGTGGTTTCTGTTTAGGTTCCTGTTGTTTTATCTTCTTGTTCTCTGCTGTATTAACTGTAAGCACTGTAAATGTCCATGCATACACGATTTTCTGAAAGTTCATGCAAAACTGTTTTCTGTACACGGTTTTGAAGTTAAGCAAGATAAAATCTGACTGAAATGTACCAGTTAAGTGTGGGACGGGGACTGGCCCCCAGATCTGTTTCTGTTCTGTTCTGTATCTCTGTTGTGCCTATCGTGCACTTGCCAGTTCCCCTACAAGCCCCATTTATACCCCTCTGCCACTGAAACGTAATGAAATGCTCTGTGTCTGTATTCTGAAAAACTGCATGCATAACATTCTGCATCACTGCATTTATAATATGTTCTTACTGAGTTTTAGACTCATAGGTGAACTCCTTGATGTAGGTACTGAACCCGAAAATGAGGACTTCGTGCCTCAGTCTGATGAATAGGTGGCTGGTGGATCGAGCTCATGGGGGTGTGGTTGCTGCAGCCAGACAAATTTTGTCCCAAGGTTTAAGTATTTAAAGTCAAACCTATGTCTGTAAACCCTACTGGGACTCTGGTGTTTAGATTTAAAACTCTGCTAGGATTCTGTGTTTTTGTTTTAAAAACTCTATAGGAAAATTCTGTTGAATATTCTGCAAATATATGTTAGGTTCTGTACTGATCCTCAGATTTTAAAACAATGCACAGATTTTGATGTCTAAGTTTCAAAAAAAAAAACTACTGTATTTGACAGTTAAATTCCTGTTCTGAATGTTCTGGAAATTGTTGGGGATATTTTCTGTTAGTTTGTGCATGGATGACTTCTGGTTTTAGGACTACCCATGCAGTCTGTTTCTTTGAATCTGTCAATTGTAAAGTATGTCCTACAACCTTGTTTAGAATCGGGTATTGAAGGTCTACAACTTTCATGCCTTCTGTTTGTGCTGTATTTGACAGTTGGATTAAGTTCTGAAGTATTCTGAAATGGTTTGGAATATTTTATGTATCCTTAAGTTTCTGTTATACCTTCTGTTGTGCTCAGGAACCATGTTTTGAAGTGTTTGAGAATCTGAGACTTTGGGTCTTCTGTTTTATGCTCTCTGTCTGTTTGTTTTCCTGTCAAAAGTTGTAAATTCTGCATTTGAAACTATATCTACCGATTGATATTGTTCATATTTTGTCTTATTCATATCCACCGCCAAACAGTGTTTCTGCCTTAAGCTTTCTTCTGCCGATTACGATTAATGTCTGTATCTTCCGGTTGACGTCATCCATCTTCCGGCTGACGTCGTCACCCTATCTGATTCCATCTGCTGCCTGCATCTTCCGTTTGACGTCATCTCCTCTTCCGATGACGTCACCATAGGTTTTTCTTCAACCAATTACGTAAATGCCTGTATCTTCCGGTTGACGTCATCCATCATCCGGCTGACGTCATCACCTCATCCGATTTCATCTGCTGCCTGCATCTTCCGTCTGACGTCATCTCCTCTTCCGATGACGTCACCCATAGTTTACATTCTCCGAATTCCGTCTGCTGCCTGTATCTTCCGCTTGACGTCACCCATCTTCCAGCTGACGTCACCACCTCTTCCGCCCAGTTTTACTGTGACGACCCGAAACTGGAACCCAATCAGAGTCCGGGATCGGAGCCATCACTCCGGGACAGTGTACAGAAAACGGTGACTATTTTTTTTTTTAACATAAACAGATCGGTCAAAACGATAGACATTATACTTTTAAAATATTTACAGCGAAACAGAATTGAATGACAGGAAACATGCACTATCAATGAAAACCCTAGAAGAGCATAGCTTTACAGAGGGGAGAAACTACAGTGAGTAAACAGAAAACCTTACGGGAGAGAGAGTTCTCGGGTGTAGAAATTTAAAACAGGGTTTCAATAATGGTAACGAACAGAAATTAGCAGAAGGCTGGCGGAGGAGAAAACAGGAAACGTTGGCGAAGAGCTGGGGTAAATAGCTGACATAAGATTAGTTCAGAGGAGCAGCGGAAGGCTTGAATGACATCAGCCGGAAAATGCAGTTTTAAACTGAATCGGAGGAGAAATTAGTGGATGACATCATCGGAAGAGGTAATGACATCATCAAAAGAGGTAATGACAACAGACAGAGCCGGGTGAGATGATGACGTCAGCAGGAAGATGGATGACGTCACCGGTGGATGTAGGCAAAAACTGTAAATAGACTGGGCGGAAGATGTCGAATAAGACAAAATAGATGACGTCAACCGGAGGATGGGTGACGTCAACCGAAAGATACAGACAGAACTGGGAATAAACTGGGCGGAAGACTTTAGCTGGCGGTGGATGTCGAATAGGACAAGACAGATGACGTCACCGGAAGATGTAATTACACTGGCGGAAGACTTGGGTGACGTCAACCGGAGGATGTAATTTAACAGAAGGAAACGGGTAGCGGTGGACTTGGATTTTACACTTACCGGTGGATGTGACTTTTAAAACGGGCAGCGGGCAGCGGTGGACGTGATCGGATGATATAGTTTCTAAGGTGAAACTTAACAATTTTTTAACAGGAAGTCCTAGGAACAGAAAACCTCAAACAGAAGGCATAAGGGCTTCAAACCCTCGAACCCGATTCTAAACACAGTTTTCAAACATGCATGAGAACATGACAGAAGTTAGAAAACCTAACAGAAGATCAAGAAAACAACTGCATGGATTATTCCAAAACCAGAGACAATCCATGCACAGATTATCAGAGAATATCCCAAACAAATTTCAGAATACCACAAGACCTCTTTTAACTGTCAAATACAGTACAAATAGAGGGCATAAGAGTTGTAGAACATGCTTTACAATTGATAGAAACAAAGAAGCAGATTGCGTGGACAGCTCTAAAACTAGAGGCCATCCATGAACAAACGGATAAAAGATTCCAGCAGTTCCAGAATGATTTCAATACATTTCAAAACATAAATACAACTGTCAAATACAGAGGTTTTAGAATACACCAACAAAACCTATACATAAATCAGATTTCTAACAAAAATCCAGACAGAGTTCAGTAAAACCTACATACATAAACTTTACTTAAAAACTGAAACCTCAGAGCAGAAACATGTCTGACTGCAACAACCACCCTGTGGGCTCGATCCACCATTTACATCAGATCATCAATTTGAGGAACAAGGTCCTCGGTTTCAGGTTCAGTACCTACACCAGAGAGTTCACCTATGAGTCTAAAACTCAGTAAGACATAATCGGTATGCAGTGATGCAAAATGCTATGCATGCAGTTTTTCAGAATACGGTGACAGTACAGAGCATTTAGTTACAGTGACAGTAGAATTAAGTGGAGCTTATAGGGGAACTGGCAAACAGTGAGGAAGGGGGAGGGTGCACTATCAGGAACATTCAGGGGTACAGTACAGTGGGGGAGGGGGAGGGTGCACTATCAGGCACATTCAGGGGTACAGTACAGTGGGGGAGGGGGAGGATGCACTATCAGGCACATTCAGGGATACAGTACAGTAAACGGTAAACAGTAACAGTTCAGTGGCCAGTCCCCGTCTCACAATTAACCTGGTACATTTCAGTCGGATTTTATCTTATTAGTTTCAAACCGTGTACAGAAATCAGTTTTGCATGGATTTTCAGTAAAACGTGAATGCATGACATTCTCAGTGCCTGAACCTATAACAGCAGACATCAGAAATAACAGGGCATATTGTGAGACAGAAAACAGACAACTCAGAACGTGAACTGAACAGACAACACAGAACACAAACTGAACAGAAGCTATAACATTTCTACCCAAAATTACCCGACAGAACAGGAACCCTAGTACCTCTGTGACGTAGGGCCTTAAGGGCCAACCTACGGTTATGAACTTACCTGTTTGCTGCGGTGTCAGATGCTCGAATGTCCCTAGAATGCTCGGACCTGTGGTATGCATGAAGAGGTATTAAATAGCTGCAAATGTTAACTAGTAAGTTGGTAGAATCTGCTCCAAACTCATCCAAACTCTTAGAAAACAAACTGGTGTGTTTTCATCCAAGAACAGGGAGTTTTCTCCAAATACCATAACCCTAAATGTGACAGCCCGAAACCGAAACCCGATCGGGGTCCGGGATCGAAGCCGTCACTCCGGGACATTTGCAGAAAACGGGCACATATTTTTTTTTTTTAAACTTTATACTTTTAAAACCTTAACAGAAAGTATAAACCTTTTCTGAAAGTGAAACTGGAAAACACATTTAAGCTGGATGTGAATAATGGATAATGAGAATAAGACAAAAAGTGAACAGTGACCGGATGACTAAAAGTGTGAACAGTGACCGGATTGGTTAAAAATATGAACAGTGACCGGATGACTAAAAATGTGAACAGGGTTCAGCGGTAGAGACTGGATAAAACTGGGCAGAAGAGGTGGTGACGTCAACCGGAAGACGAGTGACGTCAAGCGGAAGACACAGACGGTAACTGAGATCAGATGGGGAGATGACGTCAGCCGGAAGATGGATGACGTCAACCGGAAGATATAAGCATTATACTGGCGGAAAACTGGGATGACGTCAGCCGGAAGACATATTTACACTGAGCGGAAGACTTCAGTGACGTCAACCGGAAGACGGGGTTTTAAACTGGGCGGATGACTGAATTGACTGGGGCGGATGACTAAATTGACTTTGACTAGGCGGATGACTGAATTGACTTTGACTGGGCGGATGACTGAATTGACTTTGACTGGGCGGATGACTAAGGCATATAACTGGGCGGATGACTGGATTGACAACATTTAACAGGATGACATATCAACAGAAGACATAACAACAGAAGGCATAAAACTTCAAAATTTATTAAAAACCCGATTTCAAAACACAGTTTTAAAACAACATATTCGACAACATGACAGACAACATGACAAAGGTTCGAGAAAACAAACTGCATGGATAGCTCTAAAACCAGAAACTATCCATGCACAGACTAACGGAAAATATTCCAAACAATTCCAGAATACTTCAGAACGAAATTCAACTGTCAAATACAGAGGTTTGGAATATCAATACAGATTTCCAAAAGTTTTACAGAAACTTGACATACATTTCAAGTTCACCAAAACAGAAGTTTTAAAACAAAACACAAAGTCTATACAGGACTCGGCTTAACTTTCAAAAATACACGCTCACAGGAATACATCTTGTCTGACTGCAGCAACCATCCCGTGAGCTCCTCCCTCCAACTACATCAACTCGTCAGTTTGAGGATCGAGCTCCTCATCTGGAAAATCCATACCTACAACAGGAGTTCAACTATGAGCCTAGAGCTCAATAAGAACATGAAATGAAATGCAGTGATGCATGGACTTTTGAAATACGTGAACATTACATTACTTAACATTGCGTTTCACTGGACAGGAAAGGTATAAGTGGGAGAAGGAGCTGGCGCAACAGGATGTACATGCCACTTTCAGGACATAACAGGAGTACTTGACAGGATGCCAGTCCTCGTCCACACTTAACCATACATTTTCTTTACAGGATTTTATCTTACTTACTTCAAAACCGGTGCTGAAAACATTTGCATGATTTTACAGGAAACGTGTATGCATGAATAAGTGAAATGCTTAAACTTAACATTCACAGATAACAGAATGAATACAACAGGAAACAGAATATAACGGAAACACGTTTAACTTAAAACATAACCTAAAACCTATCTACCCGAACCAGACCTAGTACCTCCGAGTTGTAGGGCCTTAAGGGCCAACGTAGATGCATGAACTTACCTGCTACCCGCGATGCAGCAAGCTGGAACGCTTCGGGGATGCTCGAACCTGTACATGCACGTTCAGAAAATAAACAAACCGCAAATGCTAACTAGAATTATGTTGAATATGCAGCAACGTATTTCAACTCCTTAGAAAACAAACCGATGTGTTTTCATCCAAAAGCAGCGAGTTTTACCAAAATATCACAACCCTAACTTCAACCAAAACTCGCTTTTAACTTATCCAAAACGTTAGCTTTAACAGATGTCTACCTTTGCTGAGAAAACCGGAAAAATGCTAGAGAAACTAGGCGTGGAAGTTTTCGTCTTAATCGCCTGGCCGAGAGAAAACAGAGGGAGAGAAGATGGAGGAGTGGAAACCTTCACGTAGGAGGTAAGGGAAGGCTTGCCTTCTTCAACAAGACATTGCCATTTGGCACTTATCCATTGGTTTGCTTCCACCTACCTTAATTACTTCCACATTTACCCTTCCATTATCTTTTAACCTAATTGATTGTTTTGGTTAGTTGGAAATTAGTTTGGTTCTCCCTTAACATTCCATCATTTCAACCAAAACATACATTGTATTATATTATTTAAAATACGATTCGAGGAGACGGTTACGTGGCAAAATGCCGGGTGTTACACTAAACTTCGGTAAAAACCCACATTAAACTTGTCCAAACTTGTTAGCATGAGTAGATGCTTACCTTTGACAGAAAACAGAAGGAAATCCAAGAAGATCGAAGGTGCTTCGATGGTTGCTTGTCGTTTGGGAGAGAGAATGCCGAGAAGAGGAAGAGAGAGTAGAGAAGTGAAATGAAGAAGGTTTCACGTAGGGGGAAGAACTTAACTTCTTCAACAAGCTGCCACATGTCAATCATCCATTTGATTTCTCCCACCAACCTTAATTTCTTCCTAATTTGCCCTTCCATTGGTTTTAAACTTAGTGTTATGCTTAGTTAAACATTAGTTTGGTCTCCTCTTAAACATTCCATCATTTCAACCAAAATATACATTGTATTTAAATAATTTAAATACAATACGGGGAAACAATTACGTGGCAAAAATGCCGGGTGTTACATTCTACCCACCTTAACAGAAATTTTGTCCTCAAAATTTGCCTAAGCAAAGAGGTCTGGATATTGTGCTCTAACATCCTCTTGTCTTTCCCATGTGGCCTCCTCCATATTATGATTTTGCCACAAAACTTTCACCAATGGGACCACTCGATTACGCAACACTTTGAGTGACATATCCAATATCTGTATAGGCCTTTCTTCATAGGTCAGCGTCGGCATGATATCAAAGTCCACATACTCCACGATCTGCGTTGGATCTCGTACACATTTTCTCAGCATCAAAACATGGAAGACATTGTGGACCCCATCCATCGACGCTGGCAACTGTAGTTTATAAGCCATGTTTCCCACACGCTTCAGGATAGGAAAAGGGCCAATGAACCGTGGGCTGAGCTTTCCTTTCCTACCGAATCTCATCACGCCCTTAAAAGGCGACACCTTCAGGAATACCTCATCGCCCTCAGCGAACTCTAAGTCTCTTCTTCTATTATCCGCATAACTCTTCTGTCGACTCTGAGCAATTTTTATTCGTTGTTTGATAGCAGCTATCACCTCGGACATCTGCTGTAATATCTCAGGGCCGATAAGCCTGGTTTCTCCGACCTCATCCCAACACAATGGGGATCTACACTTTCTGCCATACAGAGCTTCATAAGGGGCCATGCCAATTGTTGCCTTATAGCTATTGTTGTAGGCAAACTCCACGAGTGGCAAATATCTACTCCAAGGAGCATGAAATTCCAGCACGCACGACCTTAGCATATCCTCCAGTATCTGGATTGTTCTTTCAGATTGTCCGTCAGTCTGTGGATGAAATGCCGTGCTGAAGTCTAATCTAATGCCCAAGGAGCTTTGCAAGCTTTTCCAAAATCTGGAAGTTAATCTGGGATCACGGTCTGAGACGATCGATACAGGAATACCATGTAGCTTAATAATCTCATTAATATACAGCTCTGCGTACTGATCCATGGAGTACGTTGTCTTTACAGGTAGAAAGTGGGCCGACTTCGTCAATCTGTCCACTATGACCCATATGCTATTGTGGCCTTTAGCTGTCCTTGGAAGGCCAACAACAAAGTCCATTGTGATATTCTCCCACTTCCATTCGGGGATCGGAAGAGGCTGAAACGTTCCACTTGGCCGTTGATGTTCAGCTTTGACCTGTTGACATATCATGCAAGACTCCACGTATTTGGCCACTTCATTCTTCATGTTCGGCCACCAGAAGTAAAGTTTTAAGTCCTGATACATCTTCGTGCTATCGGGATGTACAGAGAAAGAAGATGAGTGGTCTTCCGACAAGATGTGCTTTTGTAGCTCCTCGTCTTTCAGAACATACCATCTGTTTTTGAACTTCAGAATTCCATCTCCCGAATAACTGAAATCGAAAGAAGCCATTGGTACTTTGCTCACCATATCAGCCATCTCCTTTGAACTGGTCTTCTGGGCTTCCTTAATTCGATCCAGGACGGAGGGTCGTAGTGTTAAGTCTGCTAGTATGGCCGATAGCCCAGAAACTACCTCCATATCGAACTTCTGTATCTCCGTCCTCAAAGTCATTGATACGGCCGACATAGCTGGTTGTACAATAGCTGGCATCCTGCTTAGCGCATCGTCCACCACATTAGCTTTACCCGGGTGGTATTTAATCTCAACATCGTAGTCCTTTACAAATTCTAACCACCGCCTCTGTCTCATATTCAACTCCTTCTGAGTAAAGAGGTACTTTAAACTCTTGTGATCAGAGAACACCTCACATGACTATCCATAAAGGTGGTGTCTCCATACTTTCAATGCAAATACAACTGCCGCTAACTCAAGGTCGTGAGTAGGGTAGTTTTCTTCATGGCTCTTCAATTGTCTGGATGCGTATGCTACCACTTTCCCTTCTTGCATCAATACGCATCCCAAGCCAATTTTCGACGCATCACAATATACGCTGAACTTGCCGTCTTCAACTGGCAATACTAAAAGAAGAGCAGTGGTTAATTTCTGCTTAAGTGTCTGAAAACTCAGCTCACAAGCTTCAGACCACTTGAACTTGATGTCCTTCCTCGTTAAGCTGGTCATAGGTTTTGCTATCACAGAAAATCCCTTGATGAATTTCCTGTAATAACCAGCTAGTCCGATAAAGCTTCGTACTTCGCTGGCATTCCTTGGTTTTGGCCAATCTTTCACGGCCTAAATCTTGACCGGGTCCACCGAAACTCCTTCTGCAGACACCACGTGGCCTAGGAAATTAATCCTGCTCAACCAGAATTCACACTTTGATAGTTTGGCAAATAATTGATGCTGTTTTAGAGTTGACAGCACAATAGCCAAATGTTCCTCATGCTCGGCCTCACTCTTGGAGTAAACCAGGATGTCGTCGATGAAAACAATCACAAACTTGTCTAATACATCCTGGAATATCCCGTTCATCAGGTCCATAAATGCCGCCGGAGCATTAGTTAACCCGAACGACATCACTAAGAACTCGTAATACCCGTACCGGGTTCTGAAGGCGGTCTTTGGAATATCCTCAGCCCTGACTTTCAACTGGTAATAACCTGAGCGTAAGTCGATCTTTGAGAATACCCGAGCCCCCTGTAACTGATCAAACAAATCATCGATTCTTGGCAACGGGTACTTATTCTTGATAGTCAACTTGTTCAGCTCACGGTAGTCAATACACATCCGTAGAGTCCCATCTTTCTTCTTGACAAACAAGACGGGAGCACCCCACGAAGAGAAACTAGGGCGTACAAAACCCTTGTCCACCAATTCCTTTAGCTGAGCCTTCAACTCCCTTAGCTCAATCGGTGCCATACGGTATGGATTCTTCGATACCGGTTCGGCACCAGGATACACATCGATCTTGAACTCGATCTCACGATCAGGTGGCAATCCCGGTAAGTCATCTAAGAAAACCTCAGGGAAGTCTCGAATCACCGGAATATTTTGAAGTTCGACCTCACCTTGCCTATGAACATCTACTACGTGGGCAAGAAATCCGACACATCCTGACCTCATCAGCTGTTGAGCTTTCAAGGAGGATATAACAGGTATACTATGTTTCTTCGGTACTGCCTGATAGGAGAACTCTACTTCGTTCGGGCGCTTAAAGGACACTAGCCCGGACCTACAGTTGATGGTGGCATAATGTCTAAACAGCCAGTCCATCTCCAGAATAACATGGTAACCTTTCATCCCGATGACGATGAGATTGGCATATAATTTCTGGTCTCCTACTGACACTATATCACCCCTTAGAACCTGCTCAGAGTGCATAAACTCTCCGGATGGTAGCATAATGCTATAGGGCTGATCTGACAACGTACTACAAAACCTCTGTTTAACTACAAAGTCCATGGCCACAAACGAATGTGTGGCCCCCGTGTCCCACAAGGTATAGGCAAGTGTATCACATATTATAATCGTACCAGTAATTGCTGTGTGCAGATCAGCATCATCAACGTCCTCCATCATTGCAAAGACTCTTGGCGTGGCTTGACTTGTTCTGGTGTCGGGCATCGGACAGTCTCGAATTTGATGGCCTACTTTGCCACATCGGAAACAAGCTCCAGTAACAAGCCTGCATTCGCCCTGGTGGCTTCTCTGGCACCGTGGACATGTAGTGAGCTGAGGAGCTCCCATCGGCCTCTTTCCTTTATCTTGGTAAGTGGGGGTCTCATTGGGCCTTTTAACACCCCTATTTTGTTGTTGTTGTTGAGGTTGAAGATTCTGAATCCTTTGCTGTTGCTGTTGAGGAGGATTCCTAATAATTCCTCTTGGTGGTTCTCTCTGTCTCTGGGACTTTATTTCTAAGGCCTCCAGCTGATAAGCCTTGGCCACCACTTTCACATATGGTGCCTCATCAAAACCTCCAGTTGTGATTCCTCGCAGAAGGTCCATTTTTAAACCTTGAATAAACTGGTGTACCTTGTTCTAATCAGTGGCCACCATGTGCGTTGCATATCGGGATAACGACTCAAACTTCTGAACATACTCGGCCACCGATCCATACTGTCGCAGTCGAGAGAATTCAAGTAACTTCTCCTTCCTCACTCCTCAGTCAAAGTACTTCTCGTAGAAGATTTTCGTGAATCCTTCCCAGCTTAATGCCATTGTAGTCGACTGTATCGTGTCCCACCAAAATCCAGCACTTTCGGTGAGATAAAATGTGGCACAAATAACTTTCTTGTTGTCTTCTACTTTTGCATAACTGAACATCTTCTCCATTGTTCGAATCCAGGTTTCAGCACGGGTCGGATCTGTAGACAGTCCATCAAATGAGGGTGGCTGAAGTCGCCGGAATTTGTCTCCATTGTTGTCACGTGAAGCATTCCCGTGGTTGTTATTCCCGTTATCCTCCTTGGCCATCATGCGTTCCACCATACGGGACTGTACTCCTACCAGCTCGGTTAGTCGATCAATGGCGCGAGAGCTTTCGCTTGACTCTTCCTGATGTCCTCTCACCATTTCTTAGAAATCCTATAAACAGAATAACCTAACTTGATAAACAGAACTTTGACAGGAAACACTTACAGTTGGTGGAGCTATCTCACGTGGCGGGTTGCGCAGTCATACATTTCACAGAATCGGTTTTAAAACCTTGTCTCTCTGATACCACAACTGTGACGACCCGAAACCGGAACCCGATCGGAGTCCGGGATCGGAGCCATCACTCCGGGACAGTGTACGGAAAACGGTGACTATTTTTTTTTAACATAAACAGATAGGTCAAAACGATAGACATTATACTTTTAAAATATTTACAGCGAAACAGAATTGAATGACAGGAAACATGCACTATCATGAAAACCCTAGAAGAGCATAGCTTTACAGAGGGGAGAAACTACAGTGAGTAACAGAAAGCCTTTACAGGGAGAGAGAGTTCTCGGGTGTAGAAATTTAAAACAGGTTTCAATAATGGATAACAGAACAGAAATTAGCATAAGGCTGGCGGAGGAGGAAACAGGAAACGTTGGCGGAAGAGCTGGGGCGAATAGCTGACAGAAGACTTAGTTCAGAGGAGCAGCGGAAGGCTTGAATGACGTCAGCCGGAAGATACAGTTTTAAATTGAATCGGAGGAGAAATCAGTGGATGACGTCATCAGAAGAGGTAATGACGTCATCGAAGAGGTAATGACAATAGACAGAGCCGGGTGAGATGATGACGTCAGCGGAAGATAGATGACGTCACCGGTGGATGTAGGCAAAAACTGTAAATAGACTGGGCGGAAGATGTCGAATAAGACAAAATAGATGACGTCAACTGGAGGATGGGTGACGTCAACCGGAACATAAAGATAGAATTGGGAATAAACTGGGCAGAAGACTTTAATTGGCGGTGGATGTCGAATAGGACAAGACAGATGACGTCACCGGAAGATGTAATTACACTGGCGGAAGACTTGGGTGACGTCAACTGGAGGATGTAATTTAACAGAAGGAAACGGGCAGCGGTGGACTTGGATTTTACACTTACCGGTGGATGTGACTTTTAAAACGGGCAGCGGGCAGCGGTGGACGTGATTGGATGATATAGTTTCTAAGGTGAAACTTAACAATTTTTTAACAGGAAGTCCTAGGAACAGAAAACCTCAAATAGAAGGCATAAGGGCTTCAAACCCTCGAACCCGATTCTAAACACAGTTTTAAAACATGCATGGGAACATGACAGAAGTTAGAAAACCTAACAGAAGATCAAGAAAACAACTGCATGGATTATTCCAAAACCAGAGACAATCCATGCACAGATTATCAGAGAATATCCCAAACAAATTCCAGAATACCACAAGACCTCTTTTAACTGTTAAATACAGTACAAATAGAGGGCATAAGAGTTGTAGAACATGCTTTACAATTGACAGAAACAAAGAAGCAGATTGCGTGGACAGCTCTAAAACTAGAGGCCATCCATGCACAAACGGATACAAGATTCCAGCAGTTCCAGAATGATTTCAATACATTTCAAAACATAAATACAACTGTCAAATACAGAGGTTTTAGAATACACCAACAAAACCTATACATAAATCAGATTTCTAACAAAAATCCAGACAGAGTTTTGAAACAAAACACCAGAGTTTAGTAAAACCTACAGACATAAACTTTACTTAAAAACTGAAACCTCAGAGCAGAAACATGTCTGACTGCAACAACCACCCTGTGGGCTCGATCCACCATTTACATCAGATCATCAATTTGAGGAACAAGGTCCTCGGTTTCAGGTTCAGTACCTACACCAGAGAGTTCACCTATGAGTCTAAAACTCAGTAAGACATAATCGGTATGCAGTGATGCAAAATGCTATGCATGCAGTTTTTAAGAATACGGTGACAGTACAGAGCATTTAGTTACAGTGGCAGTAGAATTAAGTGGAGCTTATAGGGGAACTGGCAAACAGTAGGGAAGGGGGAGGGTGCACTATCAGGCACATTCAGGGGTACAGTACAGTGGGGGAGGGGGAGGGTGCACTATCAGGCACATTCAGGGGTACAGTACAGTGGGGGAGGGGGAAGGTGCACTATCAGGCACATTCAGGGATACAGTACAGTAAACGGTAAACAGTAACAGTTCAGTGGCCAGTCCCCGTCTCACACTTAACCTGGTACATTTCAGTCGGATTTTATCTTATTAGTTTCAAACCGTGTACAGAAATCAGTTTTGCATGGATTTTCAGTAAAACGTGTATGCATGACATTCTCAGTGCCTGAACCTATAACAGCAGACATCAGAAATAACAGGGCATATTGTGAGACAGAAAACAGACAACTCAGAACGTGAACTGAACAGACAACACAGAACACAAACTGAACAGAAGCTATAACATTTCTACCCAAAACTACCCGACAGAACAGGAACCCTAGTACCTCTGTGATGTAGGGCCTTAAGGGCCAACCTACGGTTATGAACTTACCTGTTTGCTGCGGTGTCAGATGCTCGAATGTCCCTGGAATGCTCGGACCTGTGGTATGCATGAAGAGGTATTAAATAGCTGCAAATGTTAACTAGTAAGTTGGTAGAATCTGCTCCAAACTCTTAGAAAACAAACTGGTGTGTTTTCATCCAAGAACAGTGAGTTTTTTCCAAACACCATAACCCTAAACTTCGGTAAAAACCCACATTAAACTTGTCCAAACTTGTTAGCATGAGTAGATGCTTACCTTTGACAGAAAACAGAAGGAAATCCAAGAAGATCGAAGGTGCTTCGATGGTTGCTTGTCGTTTGGGAGAGAGAATGCCGAGAAGAGGAAGAGAGAGCAGAGAAGTGAAATGAAGAAGGTTTCACGTAGGGGGAAGAACTTAACTTCTTCAACAAGCTGCCACATGTCAATCATCCATTTGATTTCTCCCACCAACCTTAATTTCTTCCTAATTTGCCCTTCCATTGGTTTTAAACTTAGTGTTATGCTTAGTTAAACATTAGTTTGGTCTCTTCTTAAACATTCCATCATTTCAACCAAAATATACATTGTATTTAAATAATTTAAATACAATACAGGGAAACAATTACGTGGCAAAAATGTCGGGTGTTACATTTACTCAGTCTCTTCTACTGAACACTCTTCGTCTTTTGTCTTATTATATCCACCGATTGCACTGTTTCATTTCTCCTTGCTTCCAATCTTCCTGCTCTCCTTCTGCCATTCATTCTGTAGTCTAGTTTTAACTATTTCTTTTTCTCTGTTTTGATTCCAAATTCTGAAAATGTTTTCCTTCTCTGTTAAGCTTTAAGGTTTTACTCTTAAAAGTTCAGTCTGTTTTCTGTTTGTTTCCTAATGTTCTGTTCACTTATGTTCAAAAAAAAATTGTGTATCCTATTTTCTGTTAAATGTCCCGGAGTGATGGCTCTCGGACCCCGATCGGGTCGGGGGTCGTCACAAGAAGTATTGCAAATAGACATTGAATGAGCATTTGAAAAAAATATAATTAATTCATTTTTCATATCCATAAACATTTTAAGAATATCATTTCTCGTAGTACTTATAGGGACACGTTTAAAACTAGGAATAGCATATTATTTCATAAATTTTTCAAACACTTCACTATCGGTGAATGATAAAGGCGGATTGTGCTACAAGTTGTGCTCTTCCTTCTCTCATTCAATTTTGTGAAATGTGAAAATGTCACTACTACTAACATTTAATTGAGATTGTATTGAATCTCGTGTTTCCTCATTTAACTGACAGTTTTGAAAATGTCTACTAATGGTACTAGTAGAGCTACCAGAAATATAAGCATAATATTTAGCACAATATTTACATTGGGCTCTAGTTTCTATTTTGCCCGCAATTTTAATATCTTTTAAATCAAAATATTTCCATACATCTAAAGTTTTATGTCTTCTTTTTCTAGGTGAAGTGGATGCTTGTGTAGATGATTGTCCCACAGAAAATGTAAGATTTAATTCTCTAATTTTCTCTATATCATTGTCATCAATATTATAATTGCGATGATCCATAATAAATAAAATTAAATATAAAATTAAATTTTTAATAACAAATTGATACCACAAAACTAATGTCCAACAAAAGCTTATAAAAGATGTGAATTGATCAACTTCACGTATACGAAACCTAAAAAAATTAATGCAAAAAAAATTAGTTAATATAACTACAATTAAAAATTATGTAAATATATGTAAAAAAAATAAATTAAAATATACTTTGTTGAATGAGGAAAAAAGTGAATTGTAAGAAGATATGAGAGCACTAATTGAGAAATGAACTTAAAAGATTGAATAAGATTTAGTGAAAAAAAATGAAGAAAGGGAAGTGAATTTATAGAGAATTGGGGGCGCAAGCAAGCTGGCTCGCAGCCCGCCTCATGGGACCGGTAATATGAAAGAATTGAGCCAAAAATTCAATTATAAAGATGTAGCGAGCGCGCCCGCCCGTTAAACAACTCTATGTTATTGTATATGTCTATGACATATTGTGCTGGAGTTCGTGAGTGACTCCGTTTTCACTAAGATTTTCATATTATGTAGTAGAGTCTGACAATTAATCTAAACTAAGTCTTACGCTGATTTTGTGATAATTAAATATAAGAGTCAGGCAATTCGGTTCGTTTTGGGCTCGATCCTTTGTTGTTCTGTCTTGGGTTCTTTGTGAGTCATGACACCCGAAGTTTGTGAGTGATTCTATTTTCATTGAGATTTTTTTATTATACAGTAGAAACCTAATTTATGTATCTACTACATTATAATGAAATGTTTTAATATTTACAGTAATTTATGTTTTATAACCATATTTCTAAAATATTTTATTCTTGGTATGCTCACTCATCGTTCTTAACTTAAACGATGAATATAATAATTTATTCTCTATTGAGTTTAGTTGAATCACTCCAAAGGACTCTTCCCTTTCAGATATTAGTTAGTGAGATTGGCAATTGATGATACGAGAATATGTGACATTTACCTCTTTAGTTGTATTCCTTCATTTAAGAGTTTTTTGTTGTTGATGAGACTCATGTAACTGAACTTTTTTCTGTTAGACTTCTTTGTTAATTAATTACTTTGCGCATGTGACAGCTCGGAACCTGGTCCCGATCGGGACCTGAGAACCAAGCCGTCACTCCGAACATTTTAACATGACATATTTTTTTAAACTTTACTTATAAAACTTTAAAAGAAGAGAACTCACTGGAATTGAGGACTGGAAGACTATGGTGAGTAACAGAAGAAGACAGGAAGACATATAAAAATATGGATGGCAGTTATAAATGGCAGAAGAAAACCACGAAGACAGAAGGCAGGGAAAACCTTCTCTTGAAATTTAGACTGGAAAACATATTAGAAGTCGAACTTCAAAAATAAATAGCAGAAGAAAATCAGGGAGACAGAATGTGAAGACATATTGAAAACAGGTTACAGAAATACATGGCAGAAGAAAAACAAGAAGACAGAAGTAAGAATAGACTTTGGACGTTTAAAACAGCAGGTAGAGTTTGGACGTTTAAAACAACAGGCCAAATGAACTTTGAAAACAGAAGGAAAGAACAAATGAACAGAACACAACAGAAAAGAACAAGAACATAAAGATTGTGGACGTTTAAAATAGCAAGGGATTTTTGACATTTGGACGTAAAAACTTTTGCCCTCTTTTACAACTCTTAAACCTGAAGACGTGAAGACAGGAAAAACATGAAACAGAGATGGACGACTGAAGTGAACAAGCAGAATAAAACAGGAAATAAAAATGGAAAACGTAAACTGAAAGACATACGGTGGAAGGCTACAGTGGATGACAGAAGTCGTGGACAATCTAGAGCCGTGGACATTTAAAAACAACAGGGGCTGTGGACTTTTAAAATAACAGAGGTTGTGGACGTTAAAAAAATAACAGAGGCAAAACAGTGGACACAGGAGTCCGTAGACATTTACAATAAAAGACTAAAATAGTGGACGTAGGAATCCGTGGACGTTTGCACTAAAAGACAAAAACAATGGACACAGGAGTCCGTGGACGTTTACAATAAAAGACTAAAATAATGGACGCAAGGATCCGTGGACGTTTACAATAAAAGACTAAAATAATGGACGCAGGAGTCCGTGGACATTTACAATCAGAGACAGACTTTGGACTTTTAAAATAACAGGCTGACTCTCGGCAACGTTATCGTGGATGATAACTTTGGACGATGACACATAGCCGATTAAAAGAACAGAAACCGAAGGCAAAATAGACTAATATTTTGAAGGCAGAATGGACGTGGACGACTGTTTTACTAAAGGCGTGGACGACTAACACTTAGCCAAATACTTGAAAACTCGAAAGACAGAAACTGAAAGGCAGAATAGATAACATTTAACAGAAGAACTTATAAACAGAAGGCACAAGGAAAGAAGACATAAAAACTTTAAACCCTCAAAACCCTATTCAAAACACAGTTTTAAAACATGCACGAAAACATGACAGAAGTTAGAAAACATGACAGAGGTTCAAGAAAACAAACTGCATGGGTAGCTCTAAAACTCGAGACCATCCATGCACGACCTAAAAGGGAAGATTTCCAACAATTCCAGAATACACCAACACAGAGTTTATGCATTGTTTTAAAATCTCAGAAGTTAAATAGAACTTGACATACATTTCTAGAATTCACAGAATTCACAAAACATAAGTTTTGAAAACATGAACGCATAGTTTTTACATCGATTTTAAAATTTCAAAAAGCTATACAGGACTTGACATAACTTTCAAAAATACAATTCTCACAGGGATAACATGTGACAGCCCAAAACCGGATCCCGATCAAAGTCCGGGATCGGAGCCGTCACTTCGGGACAGTCAACGGGAAACAGTGACTATTTTTTTTTAACATAAACAGAACAGACAGCGTTACTGGAACAACTTATGAAAGCCAACTGAACTTTTAAAACTTTAACGGAAAACAGAACCGAATGACAGGAAACATGCACTGTCATCGCAAACCCTAAAAACGTAACTTTACAGAGAGGGAGAAACTACAGTGAGTAACAGAAAACATTTACAGGGAGAGAGAGAGTTCTCGGGTGTAGAAATTTAAAACAGGTTTCAATAATGGATAACATAACAGAAATTAGCATAAGGCTGGCGGAGGAGGAAACAGGAAACATTGGCGGAAGACTTAGGCGAACAACCGACGGAAGACTTAGTTTAAAGGAGCAGCGGAAGACTTGAATGACGTCAGCCGGAAGATGTAAATGCAAAGACAGAAGCGGAGATGACGTCAGGCGGAAGATTAAAGCTATCGGTGGATTCAGATACGACAAAAGACGAACATTATTCAGCGGAAGAGGCTGAGTAAAACTGGGCAGAAGAGGTGGTGACATCAGCCGGGAGATGAGTGACGTCAGGCGGAAGACACAGACAGTAGCTGAGATTTGATGAGGAGATGATGTCAGCCGGAAGATGGATGACGTCAACCGGAAGATATAAGCATTATACTGGCAGAAAACTGGGATGACGTCAGCTGGAAGACATATTTACACTGGGCAGATGACTTGGGTGACGTCAGCCGGAAGACATATTTACACTGGGCGGATGACTTGGGTGACGTCAGCCGGAAGACGGAGTTTTAAACTGGGCGGAAGACTTATGCTGACATCAGCCGGAAGACATAAATACACTGGGCGGATGACTTGGGTGACGTCAGCCGGAAGACGGAGTTTTAAAGGCAAAGTTTACAACTTTTACAGGGAGACATACGGGCAGGGAGCATCAAGCAGAAGACATAAGGGTTTCAGACCTTCAAAACCCGATTCAAAATAAGATTTTGAAACACACTTTACAGATGACAGATCTAAGAAAAACAGACTACATGGATGACTCAAAAATTTGAGACCGTCCATGCAAATCTTAAAACATGAAAATATTCTAAAACATTTCAGAACATTCAGAATATGAGTTCAACTGTCAAATACAGCAATTTTGAAAACTTTAACTCAGAATCTATACAGCATTTCGAAATTTGAAGGTCAATAAGACATACTTTAAAATTTACAGGTTCAAGGAAATAAAATTACATGGACAGTTCCAAAACCAGAATTCATCCATGCGTGAACTAATAGAAACATTCCAAACAAATTTCAGAATACTTTAGAATATAAACTTAACTGTCAAATACAGTGGTCCCTAAAACTGAAACATCAGAACTTGTACATTGTTTCAAAATCCGAGGGACAGTACAGAACATAACATATAATTACAGAAACTCCCAAAACAGAAGTTTTCTACAGGGCTTTAGACACAAAGACCAGAATTTCATAAAACTTTACAATATAAACTATATTTTAAAGACTTGAACCTCAGAACAGAATTATGTCTAACTGCAACAACCACCCTGTGAGCTCGATCCACCATCAACTAATCATCAAACTGAGGCACAAAGTCCTCATTTTTGGGTTCAGTACCTACATCAGAGAGTTCACCTATGAGTCTAAAACTCAGTAAGGACATAATCAGAATGCAGTGATGCAAGATGCTATGCATGCAGTTTTTCAGAAATACGGTAACAATACAGAGCATTAAGTTACAGTGGCAGTAGAATTAAGTGGAGCTTATAGGGGAACTGGCAAACAGTAAGGAGGGGGAGGGTGCACTATCAGGCACATTCAGGGATACAGTACAGTAAATAGTTCTGGGGCCAGTCCCCGTCTTGCACTTAACCTGGTACATTTCAGTCGGATTTTATCTTGTTTAGTTTCAAACAGTGTACAGAAAACATTTGCATGTCTTTCAGAGAAAACGTGTATGCATGAACTTAAACAGGCAGACAGCAGAAATAAGACAACAGAAGGTAAATCGAAGCCAGGCATTTCAGAACATAGACTATAATCCTTTCTACCCAAAAACAACCCGACAGAACAGGAAACATAGTACCTCCGTGATGTAGGGCCTTAAGGGCCAACCTACGGTTATGAACTTACCTGTTTTCCTCGATGCAGTCAGCTGGAAAGTCTCGGAAATGCTCAAACCTGTTTGCTGCAATATAGTGAAATTAAACAAGCTGCAAATGCTAACAAATAACTTGTAGAATATGCAGCAAGCTCATTTCAACTCTTAGGAAAACACACTAACGTATTTTCATCCAAAACAGTGAGTTTTCACGGAATTACTAACCCTAAACCCCAGTGAAAACTTGCATTAAACTTGTCCAAAATCAATAACTTCCGTAGATGATTACCTTGGTTGAAGGAAATAAAAGAAAAACGAGGAAACAAAGTGTTGGTGCTTTGTCAAAATCGCCAGGAAGAGAGAACAAAGAGCAGTGGAAAGAAATAGATGAGAAGTGATGGTTTCACGTAGGAGGGGAGAGAAAAGAGTATGGCTTCTTCAACAAGTTTGCCAAGTGTCAATCATCCATTTGATTTCTCCCACCAACCTTAATTTCTCTCCAATTTACCCTTCCATGCATTTTAAACTTAATGTTTAGTTTAATTACACATTAGTTTAGTTCTCCACAATTATTCCAACAGTTCCACCAAAACACTCCTTTGTATTAATATAATATTAATCCTGATTAAATGATCCGGGAAAACTACTACATGGCAAAATGCCGGGTGTTACATAACATTTTTCTAGCTGCAGCAACCAATCACAACGAGCTCGATCCGCCAACTTCCATTACTTATCGACTTGAGGCACAAAGTCCTCATCTGGATGATCCATATCTACAACAGGGAGTTCAACTATGAGTCTAAAGCTCAGTAAGAACTATGAAATGCATTGATGCATATGTTGTGCATGAACATTTTCAAATACATGAACATTACATTACATTACGTTTCACTGGACAGGAAGGTATAAGTGGGAGGAAGAGCTGGAGCAACAGGAGTACATGTCACAACAGGACATAACAGGAGTACATGACAGGATGCCAGTCGTCGTCCACACTTAACCATACATTACATTACAAGTTTTATCTTTCTTAACTTCAAATCCGGTGCTGAAAACATTTGCAAGGTTTTCCATAAAACATGAATGCATGAACAGGTATGATGCTTAAACTCAACATATACAGGTGACAGAATAAAAACTACGGGAAACAGAACACAAAGAACACGTTTAACTTGAAGCATAACTTACAACTTAACTACCTGACCAAAACCTAGTGTCTCCTTGCTGTAGGGCCTTAAGGGCCAACTTATATGCATGAACTTACCTGTGGATTCGTGAGTTGCAGCTTTGTTCGTCTCGATGAGTCTCAAACCTTTAACGGAGAAATGGAAGAAAACTCGAGAAGAGAGAAAACAGAAAAGAGAAAGAAGAGAAACAGAGAAGTGTTTGTCGTAGGAGGGAAAGGAAGAGAGGAAGAGAGGTTGTAAGGCTTCCTCAACAAGTTTGGACACTTGGCATCCAACCATTGGTTTCCTCCCATCTACCTTAATTTTTACCTAAACTGTCCCTCCATTGTTTCCTAACAATGGTTTTGTTTTGGTTACTCTCAGTTTGGTTTTCCACTAACATCCCAACACATAACCTAATAAATCCGAGCATAGAAAAAAATAAAAACCGTAACACTGAAAAATCTCGGGTGTTACAGCGCAGTTTATTGGACTGTTATTATCATGCTATCTGATTTCACTGTTGTACCTATATATAGCTTAGTTTCTTTGGACCTTGGTTTTTTTACTTTCAATAAAAACTTATGTTGTTATTCAATAAATTAACATTAAAGGTCGGACGATTCAGTCTACTTTTATATCAGGTTGTTTCCCATTTGGTTTTTGATACCTTGTGGAGCGGAACGTGACATTCCTCAAAGATGGTATTAATTATTTGTTACAAAGTGAAATTATTATTATGTATTGATTAATACATTTTAAGGATGTGATATATTACATTTATTGCCAAAATAGTACTATCAAAAAGTTGGGCCTTCCCAGTAACAGACTGTGGATCTGCAAGTAACAGTTTAACTTCATCTCTTCAACTTTACGGATTTCTTTCAAAGTTGACCGTTAGCTGAGTTTCATAGTTGGAGATTGTTTTCATGGGGGAATCAGTCTATTTATATAACTCTATGATCTTCAGCTGTTCATACTAAAGGAGTTTTGAGGTACAAAGAAGACAAACTGAACAGCCTGAGAAGCTCGTAGTTTTCTCTCACTATCTAGAGAGAGAAAGAAGAGAAAGAGAGATGGAGGGTTTTGTAGGAGTGAGAAAAGGTGCATGGACTGGGGAAGAAGATGTTCTGCTGAAGCAATGCATTGAAAGTTATGGCGAAGGGGAGTGGCATAAAATCCCACTCAGAACGGGCACTCTTCACTCTCGAACTCTTTTTTATTTAATATAATTAATAAAAAAGAGAACGTAATTAGCATTGAGAAGTTGTATGATTTACATTCTTGCTTTTCGAGATAATGATGAAGATTTGTCGTGGATTTACAGGATTGAATAGATGCAGAAAGAGTTGCAGGTTGAGATGGTTGAATTATTTGAAACCAGACATAAAGAGAAGTAGATTTGAAGAAGATGAAGTTGATCTTATGATGAAGCTTCATAAGCTTCTCGGCAATAGGCAAGTTTCGTTTTGTTGATTTTTGTTTCATTGCGAAGAAAAACAATTCATGTTAAAAAATTCTAAAACATTCTTAAATTATGGTTTTGTTCTTGCATAAAATAATAAATAAACATCTAACTATTATAAACTTTTTCATTTGCTCTTTCACTTTTAGTTTATTCGACTTATCTTATAAAATAATAAGGGTCCCAAATCATGAATTTTTTTAAACAAAAAATTATATTTTGTCCATCTATGATGACACTCTCAACTCATTGATGGCCTAAAATAGAGATATTATTTATGATTTGATATCTTAAAAATCAAATATGGTATTTTTGAGAAAAAATAATAATGAAAAAATGAAAGATTTTCATATGTGTTTGATGAGGGTAATATTAAATTTACTTTCTAATTTTATACTCTAATAATTAAGATAAATTATAAATATTTAAAATAAAATATTAATTATACTAATTAATTAGTGTCAGTCATGTATAAGATTAGAGTGTATATTTGATAATTTTGTGAATTTTAATTTTTTTTATTATTAAATCTAAAAAAGAATAAAAATATTGTTTCAGTCAAATGAAAAAAGTATCTTCTTCTTTATTTTAATGTTAGGGTTAAAATCAATTTGAACACTATGAGTTTAATTTGAAATAACTCTTAAACTAAAAATTTTAATAACTAAAACCTTAAACTATCTCAAATGTAATAAATTAAACCTTAGTGGGGGTCGATCACCCCCCGTTCTCACTTTACGCTGAGCTCCGGAGGGACATCTAAATTGAACGGCCTCTCAATCTGTCCAATAGTTACGTGACACTGGATATATTGAGTCAGATGATCGATGTGAGAGATGGAGTACCCCCGACTCTATATAAGTAACCGACCTCCCATTCTCACCCCCGCTGCCGAAAAACTCAATTTTCTCTCGATTCTCTTGTGATTCCAACCCAAAATCTGACAATTTCACGCCCCCCTAATCGTTTTCTTCAAATATCATCGAAAAAATTCAACAAATCCGAGCCATAAATAGTCTAAATCCCAAATTCAACCTAAATTCCAAAATTTTCCTCAAATGGCTCTCAAATAGGTAGTTAAACGAAAGACTGTCCCGTCACAAAGTGGCTCGACTGAACGTGCTCCGCCAAATTTTTCATCGTTTTCCTAAGAAGGATCATTTCAAGGGGGTCCGAAAAATCGAGCACCATCGTCATAAGGTGCTCTGACTCAAGCGCGACGACCGTCAACTGGTATGTTTCGATTGAATTTCAAAATCAGATGTGTCAAGAGCAGTTTGAGAGGAATATGTCAAACCGCTCGGTTATTCATTCGAAGACAATCAATTTTACAAGTTGGTAGTCGTTGGAGATCAAAAAGATGTTCGACAGAATCGCCCTACACGGGGTGTACGGATTGAGGGAGAATATCAGCAATAGAATTACTCATTTGTTTTATGTGAAATTGACTTCTAGCGGGAGGGTAGATCAAAAACTTTGTATTACTTATTTGATAATTTTGTTAATTTTATTATTTTTATTATTAATTCTAAAACGAATCAGTGAAATTGAAAAAGTACATTCTTCTTTATTTTTATTTTAATATTAAATGTACAAATATCTCGAAGACGATAATATGAAGAAATTACTCAATGATCTTGTCAAGTGTTATAATAAATTTTAAAACAATAAAAATTTATAAAATGATATAACCCTACATGAATGCATTGGTGTTAGAAATGGGATTAATATGTGTTTGATTTTTAAACGACGCAGGTGGTCGCTTATTGCCGGGAGACTTCCGGGACGAACAGCAAACGACGTGAAGAACTACTGGAACACCCATTTACGCAAAAAAGAAGAAACTTCTAGAGAGAGAGAGACTTCAAAATTCTCCAAACCTCTCTCTAGACCCGAGGTTATAAGACCCCAACCACGGACCTTCTCCAAAAGCTTCATTCTGAAATGCCAGAAAGCTCGACTGGAAGAATTCAATCGGAGTAAAGAGCAACCCACCATTTCCTGTCCGTCTCCGTCTCAAGTTGTATCTGCAGTTCTACGGTCGCCGGAGAACGAGACAGAGTGGTGGGCAACTGTGCTGCCGGAGGTCGTTGAAGACGAAGGAGAAGAAAACAATAGCAATGAAATGATCTCCGTCGGTGGGCCCGATCTGGAGCAGCCATTGAAAACTTTAGGTGAAGTTAGAGACTGTGTTTTTGAAGAAACGGAGTGGGATTGGTGGAGATGGATGGAGTTTGACGTTGACCATGGCCTTGACCTTCTCTAGTTCATCACTGCTAGTATGTGGGGTTATAATAATTGTTCTGTCGCACTTTTTTTTACCAAAATCAGAACTATGACTTTTGTCCGCGAATTTACGATAATGCTGCCTGTATTTTTTTTATAACGTGGGTAGTCCCACTTATTTAGTAAGTTTTTAATTTGTCCAGTGATGTGACATTTACATATTAAACAATTTATTACCATGTAATTTAAAAAAAATTAAACTAGAATAACTGTTAGGCAAATGTTTGGACGACAGAATTGGTCGACAAGTTTGGACGACAGAATTGGTCGACAAGTTTGGACGACAGAATTGGTCGACAAGTTTGGACGACAGAATTGGTCGACAAGTTTGGACGACAGAATTGGTCGACAAGTTTGGACGACAGAATTGGTCGACAAGTTTGGACGACAGAATTGGTCGACAAGTTTGGACGACAGAATTGGTCGACAAGTTTGGACGACAGAATTGGTCGACAAGTTTGGACGACAGAATTGGTCGACAAGTTTGGACGACAGAATTGGTCGACAAGTTTGGACGACAGAATTGGTCGACAAGTTTGGACGACAGAATTGGTCGACAAGTTTGGACGACAGAATTGGTCGACAAGTTTGGACGACAGAATTGGTCGACAAGTTTGGACGACAGAATTGGTCGACAAGTTTGGACGACAGAATTGGTCGACAAGTTTGGACGACAGAATTGGTCGACAAGTTTGGACGACAGAATTGGTCGACAAGTTTGGACGACAGAATTGGTCGACAAGTTTGGACGACAGAATTGGTCGACAAGTTTGGACGACAGAATTGGTCGACAAGTTTGGACGACAGAATTGGTCGACAAGTTTGGACGACAGAATTGGTCGACAAGTTTGGACGACAGAATTGGTCGACAAGTTTGGACGACAGAATTGGTCGACAAGTTTGGACGACAGAATTGGTCGACAAGTTTGGACGACAGAATTGGTCGACAAGTTTGGACGACAGAATTGGTCGACAAGTTTGGACGACAGAATTGGTCGACAAGTTTGGACGACAGAATTGGTCGACAAGTTTGGACGACAGAATTGGTCGACAAGTTTGGACGACAGAATTGGTCGACAAGTTTGGACGACAGAATTGGTCGACAAGTTTGGACGACAGAATTGGTCGACAAGTTTGGACGACAGAATTGGTCGACAAGTTTGGACGACAGAATTGGTCGACAAGTTTGGACGACAGAATTGGTCGACAAGTTTGGACGACAGAAAATAAGAGAAAATCAATAAGAGTAATACTATTCTGATTTACTAATTATTGTTTTTCGATGTGAGAAATATTGATTGGTGCAGTTTGTGACGACCCCCGACCCGATCGTGGTTGAAGAGCCTCACTCCGGACATTTAAAACGTGACATATATATATATTTTTTGAACTTTTAAAACTTTACACAGAGTATAAACCTTCTCTGAAATTGAAGACTGCAAGACATATTTAAAACTGGATGACAATTAAAATCGGACTACAGAAATAAACGACAGAAGAAAACAATAAGACAGAATACTTTGGACGTTTTAAATAAAAGACAGAATGGACGACAGAAACAGAAGGCAGAATAGAGGACAGACATGCAGTGGAAGACTTAATAAAATGAGAAACATAAACTGGAAGTCATGCAGTGGAAGGTTACAGTGGATGACAAAAGCTGTGGACGACAGAAATAAAAGACAGCGTGGACGACTGTTCACAGAACAAAATGGACAATGTGTTTTAAAGCAGGGTTTGCGGTCGACAAGACACAGCACTTGAAGAGCTATGACCCACAACAAAATCGGTCGAAGTGACCTCGGTGATGAAATCGATCGAAGTGACCTCGTTGCTGAAATCGATCGAAGTGACCTCGGTACTGAAATCAGGTCGAAGTGACCTCTGCCTTAAACATTAAAATGGCAAGACATAAAATGGAAGGCACAAAATGGATGACAGGTTTGGACGACAGAATTGGTCGACAAGTTTGGACGACAAGTTTTGGACGACAGAAATGATCGACAGGTTTGGACGACAGAGAAAGTTGGAAGACTTGAAAACTCGAAAGACATATATACTCCACCGATCGATCGGTTACCCTAGGCGAACGATCGCTACCTCTCTGTTTGAGAATTAACACTTAGCCTTAGTTGACAGACTAAATCTCTTAAATTAATTTCTACACCATTCAGTCGACAAATTCGACCGAATAGAACAAAGGGCTTAACACTCCCTCAACACCTGAAGTACCCTAACCAAAAGAAACCCGATTAAAACATACTTTTAAAACATAGCTTAAAAACATGACAGAAGCTCAAAAATCTAACTGCATGGATAGCTCTAAAACCCGAGACAATCCATGCATAACCTAAAAGAAAAGACTCAAAGCAGTTCCTGAATATTTCAAAATATATATTCAACTGGTTTTTAAAACATCAACACAAAGTCCATACATCGTTTTAAAATCCCAAAAACTGTACAGAACTTGACATACACTTCAAAATATACACCCCCACAGAATCAAAATATGTCTGGCTACCACAATCATCCCCCAAAAGCTCGTGCCACCAACCACCTATTCGTCGGCCTAAGGCTCAAAATCCTCATCCATAGGGTCCGTATCTACATCAGGGAGTTCAACTATGAGCCTAGAGCTCATTAATAACTTATAATGCAGTGATGAATGTGCTATGCATGAAATTTTGAAATACATGAACATTACTTTACATTACGTCAAGTGCACAGAAGGTATATGTGGGGCTTATAGAGGAACTGGCGCAACAGAGGTGCACTATCAGGCACGGTGCACTATCAGGCACATAACACGGATACAGAACAAAAATACAGATTAGGATGTCAGTCCTCGTCCCACACTTAACGGTCCATTACATTACAGGTTTTATCTTTCTTAAATTCAAACCTCGTGCATAAAACATTTATATGACTTTCAGGAAAAACGTGTATGCATGAACATTCATTGTGCATAGACTTAACATACTGGAAAACAGTTCAAAACACACATGAATAACAGGATATCTAAACCATACATTGAGCATGGCAATAAACTTATGGCCGAATCATCGACCTAACTACCCAACGATAACCCGACGACATTTTTTTTAACCTAGTATCTTCGAGATGTAGAGCCTTAAGGGCCAAACCTATGCGTATGATGTCAAAACCCTAATACTGTACCCATTTTACCCATATAAATTTTTCATTTTATTTTACACTTTGAGCGGAAATTAAATTAGAATTGAAGTCTACATTTTAAACTACTTAAAATAAAACCATTTATAAACTTAAAACTATTTAAAAACAATTAATAAAACTATTAAAACATTTAACAAATCGGTGAAGGGTGAAATCGGAAAGCAGAGGCAGAGAAATGGAAGCGACTAATCGCTGCAAACGCTGCATTATGCAGCGACCAGTCGCTGCATATTGCAGCGACCAGTCGCTGTATTGCAGCAACTAATCCCTCTCTGGAATCCGAGATTCCAGAGAGCTAACCCAAACATTCCCGAGATTTCCAGAGACTTTCTTCCTTACTCTCCACAAAATTAACTCATTTCTCATGTCATAAATCAATGAATTAAACGAACTAAACATACGTTAAACTGTTGTAAAAACGAACTGCATGGATACGTTTAAAAGTTGTCTAATCCTCTTGTTTCGAATTCCAAGCAGTTCCAGTAAAAACTATAAAAAAACACGGATTATAAACAGATTTCCAAAAACATTTAAAACATCAAATATGAACCTAACATCTAACCATATCCAAGCATCCTAAGAATGTCTATACAGCCATCAGCCCAAAACATACCAAAACCCACAAAACCTATACATACTTCCCTACGGGTCAGGTAAGCGTCGACTGCGCCAGCACACCACCACAACCATCCTTCGTCAACTGAACTCATGCCTCGGGAGGAGGAAGCTCGTCCTCACCTGTTTCCTCGTAAACACCTACACCATACAGACACTTATGAGATAAAAATCTCAGTAAGCTCTAGTAAATGCAAATGCATGTTGTGCATGTGACTTTATAAATAATGCTTTGTTTTTTTTGCTTTGCTTTGCTTTGCTATAAACTATATACCAAAGGGCCATTTGAACTATATACCGAAGAATCATTTAAACTGTATACCGTAGGGACATCATTTCTTTGCATTTACTTTAAAACGTCGTGCGAAAATTCGTTTTCATGACATTTGAAATACGTGATGCATGAACAGATATGAACATAAAATAAACAATCAACATGCATACCATCAAGACCGAAAATAGAATAACCTATAACAATTGCAAACCTAACTACCCAACCAAAGCAATTTAAATCAAACAATCCACTGAGATCCTCGACGCTAAATCGAAGTACGGTGTAGACCAATCGGTCAGAGTAAGTCACGAGAACTTACCTTGAGCGCGCTGAATCTCAAGCTTTGTCCACGGAAGTCGGTTACCTAAGGCAAATTTACAATATTGTCAATACTACACATCTAAACTTCCAATTGTCCAATTTAATAAAATTCTTAACTAAGGAACTTTCCTAAAGTTCTAAATTAACTAATCGAGACGTTTAAACGACCAATTCATGCTCGATAGTTCAAATTCACAACTTACGAACTTTTCCCGAAAATCCCTAAATTCTCAAATTTAACATTTTTCCACAATTCAATTTAACTTCGTCCAATAACGTTTAATACGTTTAATACGTCCTTAAACTATAACAACCTATCAATTTCGAACTCTAAATCTTGATTTTTAACGAAACCTAAACGAAACTCTAATTATTCCAACTCTGTAGAAATCGAAATAAACACTCCAAGATCGTAGGTTCATACCTAGGGTAGCGAGAGGAGGAAGAAAACGTGAAGAACGGAGATCAGTCGGAGGAGAAACGGAGGTTGGAAGTCGACGGAATCGCGCAGGCAGAGAGAAATCGCGAAGAAGAAGGGCTCGGGCGTGAAATGGCTAAGGAAGAGGAGCTGTGATGTTTTTAATTAAAAATTAACTTTCCAAATTACCATTTTACCCTTCGCACTTAATTTTATTTATTTCGTCCTTCGTTTCGTTAATCGGCTAGATATTTGGTTTCACCAAATCTCCTTATTTCACCAACAAGTCCAACTTATTATTTGGGATTCATTAAAACTGTCCGTTCGCAATTCGGATCCTGTTTACTATTTTTACTAAAACGTCCTTTATATTACGAGAAATGTAATTACTCGGAATATAGCGTTTAATCTCCGAAAATTCCCATAATTTCCTTAAAATTTCTATTAATCGTTAGGATCGAAATGACGCTTTCCGTTTGCGAAACTGATTTGATTGGACATATTTACGAAAAATGCCATTATATGATAAAATAATAATATAATATATTAACTCCAAAATCCGTACAAGCCGGATATTACATTCCACCCACCTTATTTAAAATTTTGTCCTCAAAATTTGACTTAGCTTATATAGCCTTTGATGTCAATGTCTCATATCGCGCGGCCTTACGCTTCGATTATCATTTGTACTTACGGTCACTCTTCGTGGTCCTCAACCAAAACTGTCCACCGCACTCTCCAATATTGGCCTTAAACTTGTATTTTCTACCTTCGATTTGATCGTACACTTCCTTACTAAAGTACTGCGCTTAGTTAAGTCCTTAAATCTCCAATTGATTTACCTAAACTTCTCTATAACTTCGTTGGCTTCGTCTATAGTCGAGATTCACGTCGACCCAAACTTCTATATTCGCCCGGGTAACGATTCCTCGTAACTGTATCACCCAAGGGATTTACTGGTCACCTAACTTCTTAGGTAACCCATTGACTTTTGGAGACTATTTCGGTGCGGGTTTCCTAATTAAGTCCTAATTGTTATACCCTACAACTATAGGACTATTACACTACTTGGTCTATGTGAGTCAAACTAGAAGTTACAGTCGCTATTTACTTAGAATTCTATCTCTAACAAAATTCGAACTTCCTTTTATTAACTCCGATCTCGTCATCCCTAGGGTCAATCTCCACGATTCTAATCCAAAACGTTGACTATACCTTCCAACATTAGCCTTAAATTCGAAATCTCTACTCTCAATTGGATTGTACATATTCTCACTCACACATTAAGCCTTGCTAAATCTCCTAAATCACATACTTTCCTGGGCAACTTACCAATCCCGCCAGTTATTTCAGGGCGGATCTTACAACTAAGCTTACACTGTTATACTCCTCGAACTATGTCACCAGAGTTTCCTTATAAACATCGCTTCCATTCTAAGTTTTGTCCTTAATTCTACCACTATATTCTTAATTAAAGTTCTCACACTGCTTACGTTACACTCCTTTGTTTATCTTAAACTCTATTTGCTCTAAGCACGGTCAAGTCTCTAAATCTCCTCATTGATGCGCTCTAAACTAGTCATTCTAACCTAAGCCATTCATGCACTACTTGGTCTCGACCTGTCACACACGAGTCGATCACTAGAAACTTACTAACTTAATCTCACCTCTAAATTTACTTAGATGGTTTCGGTGACAATTCTCACTCTCCTTATTCTATAAATCGCAAATTTCTCAATTTGTTATCCTTTAAACGCCAATCTAAGCTCTCATTTATCCCAACGATCTACTTTACCTTCACTAAATTCCTCAAGGCTACTTCGAGTTCATCGACTAATCTATATTTGTTCGCTCTTTCCAATCAGGTTCCAACTATTCTATTCGAAAATTATTCTAAGTTTAACTCTTGAATTCTATCTTAATCTAGATACTCCTAACTTCATACGAATCCTCAATAGACGAGCTCTACGGTACTTGATCTATTTAACACACTTCAGGTATTATAACAATCTAGGTATCCCTTTATAGGTTTATTTCTAAACTTTCTTCTTTCTTGACTAGTCGTATTCTAATACTCCAAAAATGTTGCCAATTAGGCACAATCCCTACCTACTCGCCCATTATTCTCTTCCTCACTAATTTCAGATCTAACTATTTTATCTATCATATACATATCGTTGTATAAGTAATTTAAATAATACCTGCAATTGTAGAAGGCTGGGCCCCATCATCGGCGTTGTCAGGCTCGATGAGTGCAAAGACTCTCGGTACAACTTTCCTTTGATCTCTGCCATGTTGATCTCTGCCTGATTGATCTCGACCCTGATTCGGGCAGTCTTTAACAAAGTGGCCTGGTTCTCCACACCAATAGCACACATTTGTGCCTACCCTGCACTGTCCCCTGTGCTCCCTCTGGCATTTAGGGCAAAGAGGTAACTGAGAAGCCCCTTGTACCTGTTTGCCTTTCCCTCGATCGTTGCCTCCTTCTAGAGGCCTTTTAATGTCTCTTTGCTGCTGTTGTTGTTGCTGTGCTCTCGGCTGCCAGCCTTGATTCTGCGACTGAGGTTGAATCTCACGGAAGAAGCCCTTAGCTGGCTCCCTCGGTCTAATACAAGTAGCTCTGGCGGCCTCAATATCTAGAGCCCTAGCTGTGATGTCAGAATAGGGTACATCAATAATACCTGATACAACAACGTGCATCCGGATCTCTGAATTAAGGCCCTCCATAAACTGGTGTACCTTCTCCTCGTTATCGCTGACAAGGCGCGGTGCAAATCGCGATAAAGCCTCAAACTTCCGGATATACTCTGCAACTGAACCTGTCTGCTTCAGCTGCGTGAACTCATTCCTCTTCGCCACTCTCACTGTGCTGTTAAAATACTTGTCAAAAAATACAAACTTGAACCGATCCCAAGTCATAACTGATACGTCCGTCGTCGCTTTGATCGAATCCCACCAGAAACGGGCATCTATCGCTAAGTGAAAGGTAGCATACGCAACCATGCTCTCGTTCCCTACCTCGGCATAAGCTAACATATCCTCCATAACTCGGATCCATTCCTCCGCAACAGTAGGATCCGATGCTCGACCATCGAACACTGGAGGTCGTAGGCCCTGAAACTTCTGCATGCCCTGGTTGTTGGGAACTATCAAATCTTGGGCCCTCTGGTTCTCCCGATTTACTAAGTCTGCAATCTGCTGCGCTTGCCGGTCCATATGCTGAGACTGGCGATCTATCAACTCCGTAAATCGATCTAGCGCGTCATCTCTAGGATCCCTTCATCGAACCATTTTATAAAAATCCTATAAAAGATCATGACAATAATCCTAAGGAACCAAATCAATAAAGCTATAAACAGACTTACAGTTGATGAAGGATGTCCGCGTAGTGGCTGTGCAGTCGAGCAGTCTACAGAACCAATTTTAAAACCCTGGGGCTCTGATACCATAATTGTCAAAACCCTAATACTGTACCCATTTTACCTGTATAAATTTTTCATTTTATTTTACACTTTGAGCGGAAATTAAATCAGAATTGAAGTCTACATTTTAAACTACTTAAAATAAAACCATTTATAAACTTAAAACTATTTAAAAACAATTAATAAAACTATTAAAACATTTAACAATCGGGTGAAGGGTGAAATCGGAAAGCAGAGGCAGAGAAATGGCAGTGACTAATCGCTGCAAACGCTGCATTATGCAGCGACCAGTCGCTGCATAATGCAGCGCACGATCGCTGCATTATGCAGCGATCAGTCGCTGCATAATGCAGCGCCTGATCAGTCGCTGCATAATGCAGCGCCTGATGAGTCGCTGTATTGCAGCGACTAATCCCTCTCTGGAATCCGAGATTCCAGAGAGCTAACCCAAACATTCCCGAGATTTCCAGAGACTTTCTTCCTTACTCTCCACAAAATTAACTCATTTCTCATGTCATAAATCAATGAATTAAACGAACTAAACATACGTTAAATTGTTGTAAAAACAAACTGCATGGATACGTTTAAAAGATTGTCGAATCCTCTTGTTTCGAATTCCAAGCAGTTCCAGTAAAAACTATAAAAAAACACGGATTATAAACAGATTTCCAAAAACATTTAAAACATCAAATATGAACCTAACATCTAACCATATCCAAGCATCCTAAGAATGTCTATACAGCCATCAGCCTTAAAACATACCAAAACCCACAAAACCTATACATACTTCCCTACGGGTTAGGTAAGCGTCGACTGTGCCAGCACACCACCGCAACCATCCTTCGTCAACTGAACTCATGCCTCGGGAGGAGGAAGCTCGTCCTCACCTGTTTCCTCGTAAACACCTACACCATACAGACACCTATGAGATAAAAATCTCAGTAAGCTCTAGTAAATGCAAATGCATTGATGTAGTCAAAGGTTCATATCATGCATGCTGTGCATGTGATTTTATAAATAATGCTTTGTTTTCTTTGCTTTGATTTGCTATAAACTATATACCGAAGGGCCATTTGAACTATATACTGAAGGGTCATTTAAACTGTATACCGTAGGGACATCATTTTTTTGCATTTACTTTAAAACGTTGTGCGGAAATTCGTTTTCATGACATTTGAAATACGTGATGCATGAACAGATATGAACATAAAATAAACAATCAACATGCATACCATCAAGACCGAAAATAAAACAACCTATAACAATTGCAAACCTAACTACCCAACCAAAGCAATTTAAATCAAACAATCCACTGAGATCCTCAACGCTAAATCGAAGTACGGTGTAGACCAATCGGTCAGAGTAAGTCACGAGAACTTACCTTGAGCGCGCTGAATCTCAAGCTTCATCCACGGAAGTCGGTTACCTAAGGCAAATTTACAATATTGTCAATACTACGCATCTAAACTTCCAATTGTCCAATTTAATAAAATTCTTAACTAAGGAACTTTCCTAAAGTTCTAACTTAACTAATCGAGACGTTTAAACGACCAATTCATGCTCGATAGTTCAAAATCACAACTTACGAACTTTTCCTGAAAATCCCTAAATTCTCAAATTTAACATTTTTCCACAATTCAATTTAACTTCGTCCAATAACGTTTAATACGTTTAATACGTCCTTAAACTATAACAACCTATCAATTTCGAACCCTAAATCTTGATTTTTAACGAAACCTAAACGAAATCCTAATTATTCCAACTCTGTAGAAATCGAAATAAACACTCCAAGATTGTAGGTTCATACCTAGGGTAGCGAGAGGAGGAAGAAAACGTGAAGAACGGAGATCAGTCGGAGGAGAAACGGAGGTTGGAAGTCGACGGAATCGCGCGGGCACAGAGAAATCGCGAAGAAGAAGGCTCGGGCGTGAAATGGCTAAGGAAGAGGAGCTGTGATGTTTTTAATTAAAAATTAACTTTCCAAATTACCATTTTACCCTTCGCACTTAATTTTATTTATTTCGTCCTTCGTTTCGTTAATTCGGCTAGCTATTTGGTTTCACCAAATCTCCTTATTTCACCAACAAGTCCAACTTATTATTTGGGATTCATTAAAACTGTCCGTTCGCAATTCGGACCCTGTTTACTATTTTTACTAAAACGTCCTTTATATTACGAGAAATGTAATTACTCGGAATATAGCGTTTAATCTCCGAAAATTCCCATAATTTCCTTAAAATTTCTATTAATCGTTAGGATCGAAATGACGCTTTTCGTTTGTGAAACTGATTTGATTAGACATATTTACGAAAAATGCCATTATATGATAAAATAATAATATAATATATTAACTCCAAAATCCGTACAAGCCGGATATTACATATGAACTTACCTGTTGTCCGTGAGTTACAGCTCTCGCACATAAGTCCACGGCAATACACGAACCTTTACTGGAGAAAACAAGAAAAAGGCAGAGCTTAGAACTGTCGCTGGTCGTCTGGAAGAGAGAAAGCAGAGAGGAGATGAAAAACATGGGGGTTTACGTAGAAGAGAAAGAAGAGAAGAAAGAGGGAGGGCTTCTCCAGCAAGTTTTGGACACTTGGCATCCATCCATTGGTTTCCTCCCACCAACCTTAATTGGCTTTCTAATTTGCCTCTCGTTGGTTTTTAACTAAATTGTTATTTAGTTCGTCGACTCGGTCTCACGAATCTCTCTCATTCAATTAAACATATCGACAATTTCCACTAAAACACTCATTGCATTAATATCGAATTAATCTCGCTTAATAGTTCGGGGAATGATTACATGGCCAAAAATGCCGGGTGTTACATCCCACCCACCTTAATAAAATTTTGTCCCCAGAATTTGTTAAGCGAATAGCTCCGGATATTAGTCTCTAACGTCCTGTTGTCTCTCCCAAGTGGCTTCCTCCACGTTATGATTGCGCCATAAACTTTCACCAATAGGACCACTTTGTTACGCAACACTTTGAGTGAGGAGTCCAAAATCTTTATGGGTCTTTCTTCATACGTCAACGTTGGCATGATATCTATGTCCACCGGTTCCACGATCTGAGTAGGATCTCGCACACATTTTCTCAGCATTGAAACGTGAAAGACGTTATGAATTTCATTCATGGACGCTGGTAGCTGCAGTCTGTAAACCAGGCTTCCTACTTTCTTCAAGATGGGAAAGGGCCCAACAAATCTTAGACTTAGCTTCCCTTTCTTGCCAAACCTCATCACGCCTTTGAAAGGCGACACCTTCAAGAATACTTCATCGCCTTCAGCAAACTCCAAGTCTCTTCTCCTATGGTCCGCATAACTTTTCTGTCGACTTTGAGCAATTTTTATTCCTTGTTTGATATCAGTCACCACCTCGGACTTCTGCTATATTAACTCAGGGCCGACGAGCTTGGCTTTTCCAACTTCATCCCAACACAATGGAGATCTACACTTCCTGCCATAAAGAGCTTCATATGAAGCCATTCCGATCGTGCGTGGTAGCTATTGTTATAATTGAACTCCACTAGCGGCAAATACTTACTGCAAGGTGAGTGAAATTCAAGCACGCATGACCTTAACATATCCTCCAGTATTTGAATCGTCCTCTCGGATTGTCCGTCCGTCTGTGGATGAAATGTTGTGCTGAAGTTTAACTTGGTACCTAAGGAGTTTTGCAAGCTTTTCCAGAACCTCGACGTGAATCTATGATCTCGATCAGTCACAATTGATACTGGCACCCCATGCAGCTTGATGACCTCGCTTATGTATAATTCTGCTTATTGGTCCATAGAGAACGTCGTCTTCACAGGTAGAAAATGGGCTGACTTTGTTAGTCTGTCCACAATAACCCATATGCTGTTATGGCCTCTAGTCGTCCTCGGTAGGCCAACAATGAAGTCCATAGTGATGTTCTCCCACTTCCATTCAGGGATCGAGAGAGGCTGAAGTGCTCCACTGGGTCGTTGATGTTCAGCCTTCACTTGTTGACATACCATACAAGATTCCACATATTTGGCAACTTCGTTCTTCATATTCGGCCACCAGAAGTAAAGTTTCAAGTCTTGATACATCTTCGTGCTTCCAGGATGCACTGAGAAAGAAGACGAGTGGGCTTCCAATAAGATGTCCTTGCGTAGCTCTTCATCGCTCGGAACGTACCACCTGTCTTTAAACTTTAAAATACCATCTCACGAATAACTGAACTCGGAAGAGGCCAAAGGCAATTTGCTCACTATATCGGCCATCTCCTTTGAATTGATCTTCTGGGCTTCTTTAATTCGGTTCAGAACGGTTGGCCGTATTGATAGGTCCGCCAGAACGGCTGATAGTTCAGAAACTACCTTCATACCGAACTTCTGAATTTCTGTCATTAAAGGCATCGATACGATCGACAAAGTTGGTTGCATAGCAGCCGGCATCTTGCTCAATGCATCGGCTACCACATTAGCCTTCCCCGGGTGGTATTTAATCTCGATATCATAGTCTTTCACATACTCGAGCCACCGCCGTTGTCTCATGTTTAACTCCTTCTGAGTAAATATATACTTCAAGCTCTTGTGATCAGAAAATACTTCACACGGCTGTCCATATAAATGGTGTCTCCATACCTTCAACGTAAAAACAACTGCCGCTAACTCCAGATCGTGATTAGGGTAGTTTTGCTCGTGGTTCTTCAATTGTCTGGACGCGTATGCCACCACCTTTCCTTCCTGCATTAATACGCATCCCAAACCAACCTTTGACGCATCACTGTACACACTAAATTTTTCGTCTTCGACCGGCAATACCAAAAGAGGAGCAGTGGTTAATTTCTGTATGAGTGTCTGAAAACTCTTTTCACACACTTCGGACCACTTGAACTTGACATCTTTCCTCGTTAAGCTGGTCATAGGCTTTGCTATCACAGAAAATCCCTTGATAAACTTTCTGTAATAACCAACTAGTCCGATAAAACTTCGTACCTCACTGGCATTCCTCGGTCTCGGCCATTCCTTCACAGCTTGAATCTTGGCCGGATCCACTGAAACTCCTTCTGCAGACACCACGTGGCCTAGGAAATTAATCCTACTCAACCAGAATTCACATTTTGACAGTTTGGCGTATAATTGGTGTTGTTTTAGAGTTGATAGCACAATTGGTAAGTGCTCTTCGTGCTCTACCTCATTCCGAGAATAAACCAAGATGTCTTCGATGAAGACGATCACTAACTTGTCTAGAAAATCCTGGAATATCCTATTCATCAGGTCCATAAATGCCGCCGGGGCATTAGTCAATCCAAACGACATCACCAAGAACTCATAGTGTCCGTATCGGGTCCTGAATGCGGTCTTTGGAATATCGTTAGCTCTGACCTTCAACTAGTAATAACCGGAGCGTAAATCAATTTTTGAGAATACCTGAGCCCCTTGCAACTGGTCAAATAGATCGTCGATCCTCGGCAATGGGTACTTATTCTTGATGGTCAACTTGTTCAGCTCACGATAATCAATACACATGCGTAGGGACCCATCCTTCTTCTTAACAAACAAGACGGGAGCACCCCACGGAGAGAAACTAGGGCGCACAAAGCCCTTGTCCACAAGTTCTTTTAGCTGAGTTTTCAACTCACTCAGCTTTATTGGCGCCATACGGTACGAATTCTTCGATACCGGTTCAGCACCAGGACATACTTCAATCTCAAACTCTATCTCACGATCCGGTGGTAACCCCGATAAGTCGTCTAAGAAAACCTCTGAGAAGTTTCGAACTACCGGAATACTTTGAAGTTCCACCTCACTTAGTCTTTGAGCATCCACTACATAGGCCAGAAACCTGACACATCCTGACCTCATCAGCTGTTGAGTCTTCAAGGAGGATACAACAGGCATAGTGTGTTCCTTTGGTATAGCCTGATAGAAGAACTCCTCCTCGTTCGGAAGCATAAAGGACACAAGCCCGGACCTACAGTTAATGGTGGCAAAATGTTTAAATAGCCAGTCCATTCCCAGAATTACATGGTATCCTTTCATACTGATAATGATAAAGTTGACATACAATTTTTGGACCCCAACTGACACTATATCGCCGTGCACTGCCCGCTCGGAGTGCATAAACTCTCCGGATGGTAGCATGACACTGTAAGGATGATCTGACAGCCCAATACTTAAATTCTCCCTATCCATGAAATCCATTGCCACAAACGAATATGTGGCCCCCGTGTCCAGCAGAGTATAGGAAGGTAAATTACAGATTAACATTGTACTTGTGATCGCTGTGTGCTGGGCGTCATCATCATCCTCTAACATTGCAAAAACTCTTGGCACTGCACGATTCGGTCTCGTGTCGGGTATTGGGCAATCCCGGACCTGATGGCCCTCTTTGCCGCACTTGAAGCAATGGCCGGTAATGAGCCTGCATTCACCTATGAGATATTTCTAGCAACGCGGGCATACAAGAAGCTGAGGAGCCCCCATTGGTCTTTTCCCCTTATCTTGATAAGCAGCAGTCTCATTGGGCCTCTTAATGCCCCTGTTCTGTTGCTGTTGTAGTTGCCAATTTTGACCACGTTGTTGTTGTTGTTGTTGAGGAACATTCCGAAGGAACTTCTTTGATAAATCTCTCTGTCTCTGGAACTTCATTTCTAAGGCTTCCAACTGATAAGCCTTGGCCATCACCTTCGTATATGGTGCCTCATAAAATCCCCCGGTTGTGATCCCCCGGTTGTGATCCCCCGTAAGAGGTCCATCTTCAGACCCTGAATGAATTAGTGTACCTTGTTTTCATCGGTGTCCACTAGATGAGGTGCATAGCGGGATAGCGACTCGAACTTTTGAACATATTCGGCCACTGACCCATATTGCCGCAGCCAAGAGAATTCAATCAACTTTTCCTTCCTCACACTGCGGTCGAAATACTTATCGTAGAAGATCTTCTTGAATCCTTCCCAGCTTAATGCTATTGTAGTCGACTGCACTGTGTCCCACCAAAATCAAGCATTTTTAGTGAGATGAAACGTGGCACATATCACTTTCTTGCTTTATTCCACCTCTGCGTAGTTGAACATTCTCTCTATATGCCGGATTCATTCCTCAGCGTGAGTTGGGTTAGATAGCCCATCAAACGTAGGCGGTTGGAGTCGCCTGAATCTATCTCCACTGGTGTCACGTGGAGCATTTCCATGATTATTGTTTCCATTATCTTCCCTGGCCATCATGCGTTCCACCATACGGGACTGTACACCCACCAGTTCGGTTAAACGGTCGATGGCACTGGCACTATCGTTTGCTTCATCCTGATGTCCTCTCACCATTTCTAAGAAAATCATATAAAAAGAATAACTAAATTTAATAAACAAAACTTTTACAGGAACTTAAACACTTACAGTTGGTGGAGCGATCTTACGTGGCAGATTTCGCAACCAGACAACTCTCAAGAACCGCTTTTAAAACCTGGCGGCTCTGATACCATAACTGTGATGATCCACGACCCGATCGGGGTCAAAGAGCCTCACTCTGGACATTTAAAATGCAACATATATTTTTTTTTTGAACTTTTAAAACTTTACACAAAGTATAAACCTTCTCTGAAATTGAATACTGGAAGACATATGTAAAACTGGATGACAATTAAAATCAGACTACAGAAATAAACGACAGAAGAAAACAATAAGACAGAATACTTTGGACGTTTTAAACTGTGGACGACAGAAGTGCAGAAGCTGTGGACGACAGAAGTGCAGAAGCTGTGGACGACAGAAGTGCAGAAGCTGTGGACGACAGAAGTGCAGAAGCTGTGGACAGCAGAAGTGCAGAAGCTGTGGACGACAGAAGTGCAGAAGCTGTGGACGACAGAAGTGCAGAAGCTGTGGACGACAGAAGTGCAGAAGCTGTGGACAGCAGAAGTGCAGAAGCTGTGGACAGCAGAAGTGCAGAAGCTGTGGACGACAGAATTGGTCGACAGGTTTGGACGACAGAATTGGTCGACAGGTTTGGACGACAGAATTGGTCGACAGGTTTGGACGACAGAAGTGCAGAAGCTGTGGACGACAGAAGTGCAGAAGCTGTGGACGACAGAAGTGCAGAAGCTGTGGACGACAGAAGTGCAGAAGCTGTGGACGACAGAAGTGCAGAAGCTGTGGACGACAGAATTGGTCGACAGGTTTGGACGACAGAAGTGCAGAAGCTGTGGACGACAGGCAGAAATAAAAGACAGCGTAGACGACTGTTCACAGAACAGAATGGACATTGTGTTTTAAAGGAGGTTTGTGGTCGACAAGACACAGCACTTGAAGAGCTATGACCCACAACAAAATCGGTCGAAGTGACCTCGGTGATGAAATTGGTCGAAGTAACCTCGGTGATGAAATCGGTCGAAGTGACCTCGGTGATGAAATCGGTCGAAGTGACCTCGTTGCTGAAATCGGTCGAAGTGACCTCGGTGCTAAAATCGGTCGAAGTGACCTCTGCCTTAAACATTAAAATGGCAAGACATAAAATGGAAGGCACAAAACGGATGACAGGTTTGGACGACAGAATTGGTCGACAGGTTTGGACGACAGAATTGGTCGACAGGTTTGGACGACAGAGAAAGTTGGAAGACTTGAAAACTCGAAAGACATATATACTCCGCCGATTGATCGGTTACCCCAGGCGATCGATCGGCTATCTCTCTGTTTGACGATTAACACTTAGCCTTAGTCGACAGACTAAGTCTCTAGAATTAATTTCTACACCATTCGGTCGAAAAATTCGACCGAATGGAAAAGAGGGCTTAACACTCCCTCAACACCTGAAGTACCACAACCAAAAGAAACCCGATTAAAACATACTTTTAAAAGATGCTTAAAAACGTTGACAGAAGCTCAAAAATTTAACTGCATGGATAGCTCTAAAACGCAAGACAATCCATGCATAACCTAAAAGAAAAGACTCCAAGCAGTTCCAGAATATTTTAAAACATATATTCAACTGGTTTTTAAAACATTAACACAAAGTCTATACATCGTTTTAAAATCCCGAAAGCTGTACAGAACTTGACATACACTTCAAAATATACACCCCCACAAAATCAAAATATGTCTGGCTGCCACAACCACCCCCCGAAAGCTCGTGCTACCAACCACCTGTGATGACCCCCAACCCGATCGGGGTCGGCGAGCCTCACTCCGGATATTAGAAACGTGAAGTATTTTTTTTTTGAACTTTTAAAATGGCCAGACATAAAATCAAAGGCATAAAATGGAAAACAGAAATGGACGACAGAAGTCAGAAGGCATGATAATTAGAAGACTTAAAACTGGAGTGGACAACTGAAATAGTCAACAGAAGTGCAAAAGCTGTGGACAATAGAAGTGCAGAAGCTGTGGACGACAGAAGTGCAGAAGCTGTGGACGACAGAAGTGCAGAAGCTGTGGACAGCAGAAGTGCAGAAGCTGTGGACGACATAAGTGCAGAAGCTGTGGACAGCAGAAGTGCAGAAGCTGTGAACGACAGAAGTGCAGAAGCTGTGGACGACAGAAGTGCAGAAGCTGTGGACGATTGTTTTAAAAAGGCAGAATGGACGACTGTTTTAAAAACAAAATGGACATTTTTTTCTTTTTTTTAAGGGCAGAATGGACTGTTTTTAAAGGCAGAATGGACAACTGTTTTTTTTTTCAAAGGGCAGAATGGACGACTGTTTTAAAGGCATAATGGACAACTGTTTTTTTAAAGGGCAGAATGGACGACTGTTTTAAAGGCAAAATGGACAACTGTTTTTAATGGTAGAATGGACGACTGTTTTAAAGGCAAAATGGACAACTGTTTTCTTTTTAAAAATTCAACACTTCACTGATCAATCTGCTACCACAACCGATCGATCGGCTACCTCTCTGTTTGACAGTTTATATCTCTTGACACAAAAAGCTTCAAACTTCAAAAACCCAATTCAAAACATAAGTTTGGACATATCAAAAAAACATGACAAAAGTTCTAAAATCTAACTACATGGATAGCTCTAAAACCTAAGACAATCCATGCATAACCTAAAAGAAAAGACTCCAAGCAGTTCCAGAATGTTTCAAAATATATATTCAACTGTCAGAATAGAGGTTTTAAAACATCAACACAAGGTCTATACATCATTTTAAAATCCCAAAAGCTGTACAGAACTTGACATACACCTCAAAAATACACCCCCACAGGTTCAAAATATGTCTGGTTGCCACAACTACCCCATGAGCTCATCCTGCCAACTGCATCTACTCATTGGCCTGAGGCACAAAGTCTTCATCTGGAGAATCCATACCTACAACAGGGAGTTCAACGATGAGCCTAGAGCTCAGTAAGAACATACAATGCAGTGATGCATATGCTATGCATGAACTTTTGAAATACATAAACATTACTTTACATTACGTCAAGTGCACAAAAGGTATAAGTGTGGCTTATAGAGGAACTGGCGCAACAGAAGTGCACTATCATGCACTGTGCACTATCAGGCACATAACAGGGATACAGAACAGGATGTCAGTCCTCGTCCCACACTTAACCGTACATTACATTACAGATTTTATCTTTCTTAACTTCAAACCTCGTGCACAAAATATTTAAATGACTGTCAGGAAAACGTGTATGCATGAACATTTATGGTGCTTAAACATAACTTAAACAGGCTACAGGATAACAAGCAAGACAGAAAGCAAACTCATTCAACTTAGAACTTAACCTACCACCTAACTACCCGACAACCAAAAACCTAGTATCTCCGTGCTATAGGGCCTTAAGGGCCAACTTATACGCATGAACTTACCTGTTGTCAGAAGAATTGCAAGTCTCGCACGTAAGCCCTCGGCAATACACGAACCTAAATTGTGTATAATCGGACCGTTAACCTTAAGCTTCATTAAAACTAAAGAATAACTAACCTACACTTGTTAACTAATGAAAAAGGGTTACCTTTATTGGAGAAAACAGGGGAAAAACAGGAGAAATGAAGTTTTGGAAATGGTCGCAGTCGCCTAGAAGAGAGAAAACAGAGAAGTGTTTCACGTAGGAGTGAAGAGAAGAGAGAAAGAAAGGAAGAGAAAAGGCATGGCTTCTTCAACAAGCTTGCCAAGTGTCAATCATCCATTGGTTTCCTCCCACCAACCTTAATTGGCTTCCTAATTTACTCCCCTCATTGGTTTCCAACTAAATTGTTATTTAGTTCGTCGACTCGGTTTCACGAATCCCCCTCATTCAATTAAACACATTGACAATTTCCACTAAAACATTTATTGTATTAATATCAAATTAACCCCGTTTAATAATTCGGGGAATAATTACATGGAAAAAATGCCTGGTGTTACACCATCTATTCGTCAGCCTGAGGCTCAAACTACTCATCCACGGGATCCGTACCTACATCAGAGAGTTCAACTATGAGCCTAGAGCTCAGTAAGAACATATAATGCAGTGATGCATATGCTATGCATGAACTTTTGAAATACATGAACATTACTTTACATTACGTCAAGTGCACAGAAGGTATAAGTGGGGCTTATAGAGGAACTGGCGCAACAGAGGTGCACTATCAGGCACGGTGCACTATCAGGCATGTAACAGGGATACAGAACAGAAATACAGAACAGGATGCCAGTCCTCGTCCCACACTTAACTGTACATTACATTACAGGTTTTATCTTTCTTAACTTCAAACCTCGTGCATAAAATATTTACATGATTTTCAGAAAAAATGTGTATGCATGAACATTCATTGTGCATAGACTTAACATACTGGAAAACAGTTCAAAACACACATGAATAACAGGATATCTAAACCATACATTGAGCATGACACTAAACTTATGGCCGAATCATCAACCTAACTACCGAACGATAACCCGACGACATTTTTTTTAACCTAGTATCTCCAAGATGTAGGGCGTTAAGGGCAAAACCTGCACGTATGAACTTACCTATTGTCCGTGAGTTGCAGGTCTCGCACGTAAGTCCACGGCAATACACGAACCTTTACTGGAGAAAACAGGAAAAAGACAGAGCTTAGAACCGTCGCTGGTCGTCTGGAAGAGAGAAAGCAGAGAGGAGATGAAAAACATGGAGGTTTACGTAGAAGAGAAAAGGAGAGAAGGAAAGAGGGAGGGCTTCTCCAGCAAGTTTTGGACACTTGGCATCCATCCATTGGTTTCCTCCCACCAACCTTAATTGGCTTCCTAATTTGCCCCTCGTTGGTTTCTAACTAAATTGTTGTTTAGTTCGTCGACTCGGTCTCACGAATCTCTCTCATTTAATTAAACATATTGACAAATTCTACTAAAACATTCATTGCATTATTATCGAATTAATCCAGCTTAATAATTCGGAGAATGATTACATGGCCAAAAATACCGGGTGTTACACAGTTAATGTAATAATTAAAAATAATTAAAATAATTCATTAATTATATCAATCAATGTTTGACACGTCACAAAGTAAAAATACAAAAAAGAAATAGTGTATAAACGTTATTTAATAAATAAAAATATACGTAATATTTTTTATTTTTTGTTAATATTCTTTTCTTTTTCTTTTGGCTGGCATAAATATTTATTAGAAACTTAAAACTAATGTTGGGTGTGTAATAATAGAAACTTAAAATGTATTATTGTTTTTAACTTGAAACGTTTTAACTAAATATAATTTTTAGATTTTTTGATTATTTAACCCTATAAATTGCTTTTATATAAGAGTTTGATTTAAAAATTTTAAATGTAAACTAATTTATTTTTCGGACTCCTGATAGGTTGTTTAACTTGTAATTCAAGAACAATTATTAAAATTGAGGAACCTAGATAAAAGAGTATCCAATTCATTTTTATTTTTTAAAATTAAAAACTTATTTTGTTAGATAGACTTAACATACTGAAAAACAGTTCAAAACACACATGAATAACAGGATATCAAAACCATACATTGAGCATGACACTAAACTTATGGCCGAATCATCAACCTAACTACCCAACGATAACCCGACGACATTTTTTTTTTAACCTAGTATCTCCAAGATGTAGGGCGTTAAGGGCCAAACCTACACGTATGAACTTACCTATTGTCCGTGAGTTGCAGGTCTCGCACGTAAGTCCACGGCAATACACGAACCTTTACTGGAGAAAACAGGAAAAAGACAGAGCTTAGAACCGTCGCTGGTCGTCTGGAAGAGAGAAAGCAGAGAGGAGATGAAAAACATGGGGATTTACGTAGAAGAGATGTAACACCCGGCATTTTTGCCACGTAAAGGTTTCCCCGTATTGTATTTAAATTATTTAAATACAATGTATATTTTGGTTGAAATGATGGAATGTTTAAGAGAGGACCAAACTAATGACCAACTAATCAAAACAAGTCAATTTAGTTAAAAACCAATGGAAGGGTAAAATAGAGAACTAATTAAGGTTGGTGGGAGAAAGCCAATGGAGGATCACCAAGTGGCAACTTGTTGAAGAAGCTAAGCTCTTCCTCCTACGTGAAACCCTCTTCACTTCACTTCCCTGCTCTCTCTCTCTCTCTTTCTCACCTCGGCATTCTCTCTCTCAGTCGACGAACAGCCATCGAAGTTACTTCGATCTCCTCTGTTCCTTTCTATTTCTCCGCTAAGGTAAGCATCCTTTAGTGCTAACAAGTTTGGATGAGTTTAATGTGAGTTTTACCAAAGTTTAGGGTTTCGGTATTTGGTGAAAACTCTCTGTTTTTGGATGAAAACACACCGGCTTGTTTTCTAAGGGTTTGGATGAGTTTGGAGCAGATTCTACCAACTTACTAGTTAACATTTGCAGCTATTTAATACCTCTTCATGCATACTACAGGTCCGAGCTTTCCAGGGACATTCGAGCATCTGACACCGCAGCAAACAGGTAAGTTCATAACCGTAGGTTGGCCCTTATGGCCCTATATCACAGAGGTACTAGGGTTCCTGTTCTGTCGGGTAGTTTTGGGTAGAAATGTTATAGCTTCTGTTCAGTTTGTGTTCTGTGTTGTCTGCTCAGTTCACGTTCTGAGTTGTCTGTTTTCTATCTCACAATATGCCCTGTTATTTCTGATGTCTGCTGTCATAGGTTAAGGCACTGAGAATGTCATGCATACACTGTTTTCCTGAAAATTCATGCAAAAATCCGATTTCTGTACACCTGTTTGAAACTAATAAGATAAAATCTGACTGAAATGTACCAGGTTAAGTGCGAGACGGGGACTGGCCACTGAACTGTTACTGTTTACCGTTTACTGTACTGTATCCCTGAATGTGCCTAATAGTGCACCTTCCCCCTCCCCCAGTGTACTGTACCCCTGAATGTGCCTGATAGTGCACCCTCCCCCTCCCCCACTGTACTGTACCCCTGAATGTGCCTGATAGTGCACCCTCCCCCTTCCCCACTGTTTGCCAGTTCCCCTATAAGCTCCACTTAATTCTACTGCCACTAGCTAGTGCACCCTCCCCCGTCCCCCACTGTACTGTACCCTGAATGTGCCTGATAGTGCACCCTCCCCCTTCCCCACTGTTTGCCAGTTCCCCTATAAGCTCCACTTAATTCTACTGCCACTGTAACTAAATGCTCTGTACTGTCACTGTATTCTGAAAAACTGCATGCATAGCATTTTGCATCACTGCATTCTGATTATGTGACGACCCCAAACCAAACCCAATCGGGATCCGAGAACCGAACCGTCACTCTGGGACATTTGCAGAAAACGGGCACATATATTTTTTTTTTTTAAAAAAAAACTTTATACTTTTAAAACCTTAACAGAGAGTATAAACCTTCTCTGGAAGTGAAACTGGAAAACACATTTAAGCTGGATGTGAATAATGGATAATGAGAATAATACAAAAAGTGAACAGTGACCGGATGACTAAAAGTGTGAACAGTGACCGGATGACTAAAAGTGTGAACAGTGACCGGATGACTAAAAATGTGAACAGGGTTCAGCGGTAGAGACTGGATAAAACTGGGCAGAAGAGGTGGTGACGTCAACCGGAAGACGAGTGACGTCAAGCGGAAGACACAGACGGTAACTGAGATCAGATGAGGAGATGACGTCAGCCGGAAGACATATTTACACTGAGCGAAAGACTTCGGTGACGTCAACCGGAAGACGGGGTTTTAAACTGGGCGGATGACTGAATTGACTGGGGCGGATGACTAAATTGACTTTGACTGGGCGGATGACTGAATTGACTTTGACTGGGCGGATGACTAATGCATCTAGGCATATAACTGGGCGATGACTGGATTGACAACATTTAACAGGATGACATATCAACAGAAGACATAACAACAGAAGGCATAAAACTTCAAAATTTATTAAAAACCCGATTTCAAAACACAGTTTTAAAACAACATATTTGATAACATGACAAAGATTCGAGAAAACAAACTGCATGGATAGTTCTAAAACCAGAAACTATCCATGCACAGACTAACAGAAAATATTCCAAACAAATTTCAGAATACTTCGAACCATAATTCAACTGTCAAATACAGAGGTTTAAAACTTAAACATCAAAACCTATACATTATCCAAATTTCCAACAGAATCCCAACAGAGTTTTAAAACCAAAACCAGCAGAATCACAGTAGAGTTTACACACATGAACTTTACTTTAAAAACTTAAACCTCGGGACAGAAATATGTCTGGCTGCAGCAACCAACCCTGAGAGCTCGATCCGCCAACTGCAACCTACACATCGGCCTGAGGCACCAAGTCCTCATCCACGGGATCCGTACCTACAACAGGGAGTTCAGCTATGAGCCTAGTGCTCAGTAAGAACATACAATGCAAAGTGATGCACGTGCTATGCATGGACATTTTCAAATACATGAACATTACATTACATTACGTTTCACTAGACAGGAAGGTATAAGTGGGAGGAGGAGCTGGCGCAACAGGATGTACATGCCACTTTCAGGACATAACAGGAGTACTTGACAGGATGCCAGTCCTCGTCCACACTTAACCATACATTTTCTTTACAGGATTTTATCTTACTTACTTCAAAACCGGTGCTGAAAACATTTGCATGATTTTACAGGAAACGTGTATGCATGAATAAGTGAAATGCTTAAACTTAACATTCACAGATGACAGAATGAATACGACAGGAAACAGAATATAACGGAAACATGTTTAACTTAAAACATACCCTAAAACCTATCTACCCGAACCAGACCTAGTACCTCCGAGTTGTAGGGCCTTAAGGGCCAACGTAGATGCATGAACTTACCTGTGTGCAGCCAAGTAGTATGCTCGAACGTCTCTGGAAAGCTCGGACCTGTAGCATGAATGTTCAGAGTTTAAACACGCTACAAATGCTAACTAATATCTCGTAGGAAATGCAGCAAACACATTTCAACTCTTTAGAAAACACACCAACGTGTTTTCATCCAAAAACAGTGAGTTTTCACCGAAAACCGAAACCCTAAACTTCGATAAAAACTCACCTTAAACTTGTCCAAATTTATTAGCATTAAAAGACGCTCACCTTTGCTGAAGAAAACGGAGAAACGCTGGAGAAACAAAGTGTGGAAGTTTTGTTTCAATCGCTTGGAAGAGAGAAAGCCGAGAGAGATGAGGGGAAACAGAGAAGTGAATGAACATTCACGTAGGAGAAAGAACTTAACTTCTTCAACAAGCTGCCACATGTCAATCATCTATTTGTTTTCTCCCACCAACCTTAATTTCTTCCTAATTTGCCCTTTCATTGGTTTTTAACTAAAACATTATTTAGTTTAATCGATACGGTCTCACGAATCACCCTCGCTCGATTAAACACATCGACAATTTTATTAAAAACAATCATTGCATTCATATCGGAGAAATTCTGCTTACATATTCGGGGAATAATTACATAGGCAAAAATGCCGGGTGTTACAGATTATGTCCTTACTCAGTTTTAGACTCATAGGTGAACTCTCTGATGTAGGTACTGAACCTGAAACCGAGGACCTTGTTCCTCAAAATGATGATCTGATGTAAATGGTGGATCGAGCTCATAGGGAGGTTGTTGCAGTCAGACTTGTTTCTGCTCTGAGGTTTCAGTTTTTAAGTAAAGTTTATGTCTGTAGGTTTTACTGAACTCTGGTGTTTTGTTTCAAAACTCTGTCTGGATTTTTGTTAGAAACCTGATTTATGTATAGGTTTTGTTGGTGTATTCTAAAACCAGTGTATTTGACAGTTGTATTTATGTTTTTTTCAATGTGTCAAAATCATTCTGGAACTGCTGGGATTCTTCCTTTCAGGTTGTGCATGGATAGCCTCGAATTCTAGAGCTATCCATGCAGTTTGTTTTCTTGAATCTGTCATTTATGAGGCATGTTTCATAATCTTGTTCTAATTCGGGTTTGGAGGCTTGAAGCCTTATTGCTTTTTGTTTCGAAGTTTTCTGTTGGCATGTCTTTCTGTTAAAATTTGTCAAGTTTCTGCCTTAAAAACCAAGTCATCCGCCCAGTTTAAAACCCCGTCTTCCGGTTGACGTCACCCAAGTCTTCTGCCAGTGTAATTACATCTTCTGGTGATATCATCTGTCTTGTCTTATTCGACATCCACCGCCAGCTTATCTCTCCCGCCCAGTTCATTAACAGTTTCTGTCTGTATCTTCTGTTGGCATGTCTTTCTGTTAAAAATTTGTCAAGTTTCTGCCTTAAAAAACCAAGTCATCCGCAGCATTTAAACCCCCGTCTTCCATGTATTGACTTTTTTTTTTTTT